>BLSH010337495.1:18580-30640 GCA_018402905.1 Glandirana rugosa | reverse complement strand
GGCGCCTCCAAGCCTCGCTTATGTCCCCCGTAAAAGCCGGCTCTTTCATCCAGGTACGGCGTGGACGAACGGAGGATTCTGTTCCGGCTCATCATATCCCGGATTTCCTGAGAGTGACAGCGATCCGTTCTTACTTTATACGATCAGCCGATATGCCTACTGTTTTCTACTTTTGTGAGTGTTTTTATCTGGTTATTCATTAAACATATCAAGCTTATTGCACTTAGAGGCGCCTTCCTTTGTGTTTTGTCTTTTCAGTGTATTGGACCGTGGGATCCAGGTCCTCACTTGCGGGCTGCCCTTAGTGCTTCCCTCTGGACTGGTTAATATACCATTTCATGCTCTTTTTATTCCTGTGTATATGGTTTGAAGTTTTAAGTCTAATTCGTTTTTCATCCTTAACATTGCATATCCAGCCAATTTGTTGTATTATTATCCATACACACTTTATGTTCCCACCTCCTATGTTGTATGCCTCTACCTACTTGCGCACCATTACTTGTTATATTAATCTTATAATAAAACTTTATTTATGTAATAAAAAACGGAATACCTGCAAGAAAATGTTTTAAAATGAAAATATAACAAATACTGGTATTACTTAGGTAGTGATTAATATTATCATCCAGGATGTTAAATGACCTCATTTAGGTGACTATTTAACTATAGCCATTTAACCGATTTTGACCCCCCCCCTTTATAACCAATGATTCCACCCAAGGGAACCAATAGTTATATTCTCTGCGACATCTAGTGGTCTATTTGTATATCGCACCCTTATGCATTTGCTGTTTAATTGGTAGCATTAATTTCAATGAAAACTGTAACCATTATTGATATGTATTGCATCCGACATGAAAAGAAGGGATAATGGGAAAAAGGTGGTTTTTACGGTATATAATTAGTGTAAGTCATAAAAAATGTTGATAGTCCCTATTTTAGTGTGATTACTGTACTGTAAATTAATTTCATTTTATTCATCTCTTTTAATAGTTAATGGAAAGTAGTTACCCTCTAGGGTTTCTTAATACTGGTTAATGGTACATTGGTTCACCTGATTGCCTTTAGAAAACACAACATTGGAAGAGGGAAGGGAAGGACTCCATAAAGGGAGGTGCGGTCCTCACCAAGCTCACCTATTAGAGTCCTCGTCTCCCTTCCCTCATTACCAATTGGAGATATAGCAGTTTAAATCGATGTCTTTGTTCAGACCTGATGGGTACAAGGTCCCCAACCTGTGTATCCACCAGGTTTCGTTTTGTGACACTTTTTTAACCATATCCCCTCCTCTCCAATGCTTCTTTATTCTATCTATTCCTATGAATTTTAGTCTTTGAGGGGTCTCTGTTGTGAAATTGTTTAAAATGCCTTGGCACGTTGTGTTTGTCACAACCTTTTTTAATTGTATTGACATGCTGGTTTATTCACTTGAATAGGGGGCGTGAGGTTCTACCCACATATCTCAAACCACAGGGGCAGATAAGGAGGTACGTGACCCATCTGGTATGACAGGTAGTGGATTGTTTTATTGTAAATTCTTCTCCGTTGTTGAGGAAGCTCAAAACCTTCCTTCTTTTATCCCCTGTGGCTTTACAAGATATGCATCTACTACATCTGTAAAATCCGTTCATCTGGAAAAATGGGGTGGGTTGTGTGGGGTGGTTAACTACATTTTGAGCTATGCGATTCCGTAGGCCCAGGGCCCTTCTATAAATGAAACTGGGTTTTGTGGGGAGTATTCTTTTTAGACTAGGGTCCTTAAGCAAGTTGGGCCAATGTTTGCGTATGATTTTTTTCTACCTGTCTGTACTGGGTATTGAATCCTGTGATAAAGGTCATTTCTAGTGACTGTTTTTTCATTTTTTTTATTTTTTTTATTGGGAAGTAACAATTTACCTCTGTCCATTTTCCCAACCTGTTCTCTCACTTTTAGTAGTGCTGACTTACGGTACTCCTTTTCAAAGAACCTTTCAACTAATACATCTGTCTGCTTACGATAATCCGAAATGTTATGGCAATTCCCCATGATCCTTATGAACTGCCCTTTGGGTATTGCTCCAAACCATTTCGGGTGGTGGCAGCTTCTGGTCGATACGTAGCCGTTTCTGTTGACCTCCTTAAAATGAGTTCTAGTTAGAAGCTTGCCCTTTTCCTTGTAAATTTCCAGATCTAAAAATTGGAATTTCTCATGGTTCCAATTTGCTGTCAGTTTTATACCATATTTGTTGTTATTCAATGAAGTGAGGAATTCAATTAATCTCCCCTCTGGTCCCTGCCATATCACCAAGATGTCATCTATGAAACCGATAGCACAGGAGTTCTGGCCAGAGATGGGAGAAATCCTCCTCCTCTTCCCATTTGTTTAAAAAGATGTTGGCCACACTGGGAGCATATCTAGCTCCCATCGCAACACCTTTTATTTGATTATAGAACTCGCCATTGTACCAAAAGAAATTGTTTGCCATTGCTCCCCTTAGTCCTTCCAGCAGGAAGTCAATGTGTTCCTGTTTCATATCAGTCTGATTGTGCCCAATCCACAGCTTGTAGTGCATCTGTTTGTTTTATATTGGTGTATAAGGACTCCACGTCTATGGTTGCCAACAGCGTGGAGTCATCGACCAGTTGTATTGTTAGTAAAGATATAATGTCACGGCTGTCCTTTATGTACGATTTTCCTTTACGTGCTAGGGGTTGAAGAAAAAAGTCCAAATACTCCCCCAGTCGTGAGTATAAGAACTCTATTCCGCTCAAGATAGGCCTCCCTGGTGGGTTGACCTTATTTTTGTGCATTTTAGGCACCTGGTACATGACTGGCATTCTAGGTGCCTTTAGATATAAATATTTGGCCTCTTTATGGTTAAGTATTCCCATTTTCTTCCCTTTATGGATCCATTTCTTGAAATCTTTTTGGAGTTTAAGGGTGGGATTCCCCTTCAGTTTAGTATAGGTGTCTTTATCTCCCAATATTCTTTGCATCTCTGCCTCGTAGTCTGACTTTTTGAGGATTACTAATCCACCCCCCTTGTCAGCTGGTTTTATGACTATTTCTTTTTGTTCCTCCAACTTTTTAATGGCTTGTAATTCACTTTTAATACTCCTACATTTCATGGGTTTTAATTCACTAGTTTCATCATGTACCATTTTTTTAAACACCTCCACATTCGAGGTGGTTTTTGGATTAAAAACAGATTTATTTCTGAGTTGTGTGTGTTGATAATAAACTACTTTCCTCTTTGGTTTTGTCAATTTTTGTTTCTGAAAATAATTTTTTTATGTTTAATTTTCTAGAAAACTTCTCTAAATCTATGTAGAGTTCACATTTATCCAAAAACTCTTTTGGTGCATACTTTAACCCTTCATTTAGTATTCGTATCTCCTCTTTGGAGAATTCTATTCCAGCTAAATTGAAAATACCTATTGTTACATTGATCTTTTTCTTTTTCTTTCTCCCGCCTCTATGCCCTCTTCTTCTTCTTTTCTTTGTTGGGTATAGTTAAATAGTCACCTAAATGAGGTCATTTAACATCCTGGATGATAATATTAATCACTACCTAAGTAATACCAGTATTTGTTTTATTTTCATTTTAAAAAATTTTCTTGCAGGTATTCCGTTTTTTATTACATAAATAAAGTTTTATTATAAGATTAATAATGTTGTTTAAACAATGTACAACTAAAATACATTTGTTAATTGTTGTTAAAAATGAAGCCGTCCACCAAGACGCACAGCCCGATTATGAATTACATAATGGCATAGTAATTAAAACCAATCAGAAAAGCCAACACCATGGTACCAATCACATCTTGCTTCCTGGTATAAAAGGCTACAACTAAATGGAGAAGGATGTACTTGCTGATGACGTGGGTAGACCACGAAAGGCATAGAGGTCACTTCAGCTTCCTCTGACGCTGTTTCCACTTCCGGTTTGATGTTTGGAACGCACGTCGTTCGTTCCCATATTGAAGGCTGAACGTGCTGGTGCTGGCATACAGCACTTTTTAATGTGAGTAACCACTTTTTAACGTTGTATATCCATTGATTTAATTAAATGGAGTTGCGCTATGAAGTTGTCCCTTTGTTTTTTGTGAGAATTTTTGCCTAACCTCAACCTGGAGGGAATTATTGGAGTGTTTGCCTATATGGAGCCATCCAGTTTGGTCTAGTGGAGGAGAAAATTGTCCAGTGTAATATTTGATGATACAAATGCGAGTTTATCAGATTTATCAGAATTTTTGCCTAACCTCAACCTGGAGGGAATTATTGGAGCGTTTGCCTATATGGAGCCGTCCAGTTTGGTCTAGTGGAGGAGAAATTTGTCCAGTGTAATATTTGATGATATAAACGCGAGTTTATCAGATTTATCTGGTGAGTGTTTAGAGTGCACACACGTGTGATGGTAGAGCACTCTACTATGCAGAAGAACAAACTTTAATGCGGACACTCTTTATTCTTCTTTCACTTGGTGGATGGGCAAACTTACTTCTCTTGCTACTGAAGATATCCATATATACCTTTTTGAAGGCTAAATATTGGACTGTGTTGTTGACCCTTACTACTGGATTTTTTTGCACATACTAATCTATTTTGATTTGTTCACGAAACCCGTTGCAATTATTGATTTTTATGCACTATATGAATTTTTATGCACTATTTTGATATGCACTTTTTGTATGCACTGCACTTTGTATGGTATTATTAATGAGTAAGCACCGAAACTTTCCTATGTATTTTTAACCAATTGATGGAGATTTATTTCCATTGTTATAGTAGGCAGCAATACTCTTATTTGCACATTTTATACATATCTTTTTAGTGGCGCCATTCTTGTATGTTTATATCTGTATCCAAGTTTATTCCCTCAATAAAACAACAAAACCAAAGTACCGACCTGGTAAGAAAAGTTTCCCTGCCCACCTCCTCGGGGCAGCCCACGGTTGCAGAAAAGATATTTGCACCGTGTATGGCATTCCTAATACTGCTTTTTTGTCACTATTTGTGTACTAAGGCAAAAATACTTACCCCTCTGTTCTAATGATCCAAAGCCTGTGAAATCCCTCACTGGTGCTGGCATCTTCTCCTAGGCTTCTTCCAGTTACCAGTCTCTGGCTGTCTTGATTGCCAGGTGCCAGATGATGTCACTCTTGCACATGCCTAGACGTCATCCTGTCATCCTGACTTCCTGTGTCATCCTGACACACAGGCACTCTGCTGGAATGTACATAAATGCCCAGCTCGGTTTACATTTCACTGTGGATTTTTTAGCAGGCAGTAGAGTTGAGCGAACCCGGACTGTAAAGTTCGGGTCCGTACCTGACTTTGGGGTGTCCGTGCCCCGAACCCGATCCCGGACATTAAAAAAAAAGTCCAGGATCGGGTTCGGTATTTGGGTATTTTTGGCACCTTTTCTATATCTACTGGGCAGCCAATCAACAAACTTTTCACTAGTTTGCCCTTAGAAGCCATCACAGCCATGCCTACTAATGGCATGGCTGTGATTGGCCAGTGCATCATGTGACCCAGCCTTTATATGAGGCTGGAGTCACGTAGCGCCACGTGTCAGATCGTCTCAGACTAGAGTAGGGAGAGCTTCATGCCGGTGCTGTGAGGGAAAGATTAGCGTTCACAACCATCTCAGACTGCATTAAGGAGACCTTCATTGTGGTCCTGTGAGGGAGACATTAGCGTTCATAACCATCTTATAGTGCATTAGGGAGACGTAACTGTTGGTGCTCTGAAGGAGAGATTATCATTCTAAAACCATCTACTAGTGCATTAAGGAAACGTTCCTGTTGGTGCTCTAAGGGAGAGATTATCATTCTAAAACCGTCTACTACTGCATTAGGGACAGGTTCCTCCTGTTGGTGCTCTGAGGGAGAGATTATCATTCTAAAACCATCTACTACTGCATTAGGGAGAGGTTCCTGTTGGTGCTCTGAGGGAGAGTTTATTGTTCTAAAACCATCTACTACTGCATTGGCGACAGGTTCCTGTTGGTGCTCTGAGTGAGAGATTATCGTTCTAAAACCATCTACTACTGCATTAGGGAGAGGTTCCTGTTGGTGCTCTGAGGGAGAGATTGTATAATGCTAAAAACAAAAAACAAAAAACAAAAAGGTTGGGACTTTATATGAAGCTGGCACCCAGAGAAATATCATAGTGAGACTGTGTCAGACTGGTACACTATAAACAAGAATGTAGTATAACAATACATAACAAATAAAATAGATAAAATCAGGCATTTATTATTCCATACATAGTAAACAAGGTAACATGATAATAACACCATGATGGTCTAATGGTTCATATTATAAATACATATCAGTAGGTCAGAACACACTCTCATATGTCTCCACAACATATAACATGATAATGCTATACAGGTGCAATCCATAAAGGACCTATTAGTAGGTAATTCTTAAGTCTTGAAAGGTAAGCCAGGTAAAATTCTATAGCTCGACGCATTTCGTGGCATTATCATTCTAAAACCATCTACTACTGCATTGGGAGAGGTTCCTGTTGGTGCTCTGAGGGAGAGTTTATCGTTCTAAAACTATCTACTACTGCATTAGGGAGAGGTTCCTGTTAGTGCTCTGAGGGAGAATTTATCGTTCTAAAACCATCTACTACTGCATTAGGGAGAGGTGCCTGTTGGTGCTCTGAGGGAGAGTTTATCGTTATAAAACCATCTACTACTGTATTAGGGAGAGGTTCCTGTTGGTGCTCTGATGGAGAGTTTATTATTCTAAAACCATCTACTACTGCATTAGGGACAGGTTCCTGTTGGTGCTCTGAGGGAGAGATTATCATTCTAAAACCATCTACTACTGCATTAGGGAGAGGTTCCTGTTGGTGCTTTGAGGGAGAGATTATCGTTCTAAAACCATCTACTACTGCATTAGGGAGAGATTCCTGTTGGTGCTCTGAGGGAGAGTTCATCGTTCTAAAACCATCTACTACTGCATTAGGGACAGGTTCCTGTTGGTGCTCTAAGGGAGAGTTTATCATTGTAAAACCATCTACTACTGCATTAGGGAGAGGTTCCTGTTGGTGCTCTGAGGGAGAGTTTATCATTCTTAAACCATCTACTACTGCATTAGGGAGAGGTTCCTGTTGGTGCTCTGAGGGAGAGTTTATCGTTATAAAACCATCTACTACTACATTAGGGAGAGGTTCCTGTTGGTGCTCTGAGGGAGAGTTTATCGTTCTAAAACCATCTACTACTGCATTAGGGAGAGGTTGCTGTTGGTGCGCTGAGGGAGAGTTTATCTTTATAAAACCATCTCCTACTGCATTAGGGAGAGTTTCCTATTGGTGCTCTGAGGGAGAGTTTATCGTTCTAAAATCATCTACTACTGCATTAGGGAGAGGTTCCTGTTGGTGCTCTAAGGGAGAGTTTATCGTTCTAAAACCATCTCCTACTGCATTAGGGAGAGGTTCCTGTTGGTGCTCTGAGGGAGAGTTTATCGTTCTAAAACCATCTACTACTGCATTAGGGAGAGGTTCCTGTTGGTGCTCTGAGGGAGAGTTTATCGTTCTAAAACCATCTCCTACTGCATTAGGGAGAGGTTCCTGTCGCTGCTGTGAGGTGGAGATTATTGGTCTAAAATCATCTCATACTGCAGTAGGGACAGGTTCCTGTCGGTGCTGTGAAAGACAGATTATCGATCGTTCTAAAATCATCTCATACTGGTGTAGGTAGAGGTTCCTGCTGCTGGTGTGAGCGCTGCATTTCTTGCACAAAAATAAAAAGTGCATCTACAATTTTCTTTTTTTTTTTTTTAAATAATAATAATTTATTATTCTTTTTTTTTTAGTAGTAATAAATAGTGCTACATAGTACATTTGTGTCCAGAATGAGCAGAGCGTCAAATAAGGGACATGGTCGTGGTTGTGGTGCTGCTGTTGTTGGTGGTGTTGCTGAAGCTCCTGTTGCAAGGATAGGACGTGGTCAATCTGTGCCAGCTACATGCACAAGTGAAACACCTTCCTCAGGTAGCCGACAGAACCTTCAACGTTATATGGTAGGCCCGAATGGGGCTCAACGAATGGTGAGGCCAGAACAAGTACAGGGGATAGTAGATTGGGTGGCTGACAATGCCTCCAGTTCCTTCACATTGTCTCCCACCCCTTGATGAAAGCTCAGAGTTGGCACCTGAACCCTATGGCCATCTGTCTTTCACCTCAGCCCCATGTAAATCAGCCAAACAGTCTGAGCCCCAAGTCATGCAGCAGCCTTTTATGCTTTTTGATGACTCTGCTGGTGTGCTTTCCGTGGGCCATCCACATAGCCCTGCCCCAGAAGTGGAAGACATTGAGTGCACGATGCCCAACCACTTCTGTTGCAGGATGAGGACATGGAAACACCACCGCAGCACGTCTCTGATGATGACGAAACATACTTGCCAACTGCTGCGGCTTTCCTCAGTGTGCAGACTGACAAGGAGGGCAGTGGTGAAGGTTGGGTGGAAGATGATGTGGAGGATGATGAGGTCCTAGACCCCACATGGAATGAAGGTCATGTGAGTGACGTGTGCAGTTTGGAGGAAGAGCTGGTGGTCGCACAGAGGCACCAGCACAGCAAAAGAGGAAGCAGGTTGCAAAAGCGGAGCGAGCGTCCCCTAGACAGTATGCCTGCTACTACCCACCGCACCCAGGGACCTAGTACACCAAAGGCAGCTCAAAGACATTCCCTGGCGTGGCAGTTCTTCAGACAATGTGCTGACTACAAGACACAAGTTGTTTGCACACTGTGCAATGAGAGGCTGAAGCGAGGCACAAATGTTCTAAACATGAGCACAACCTCCATGACGAGGCATCTAAATGCAAAGCAATTGCTGCAGTGGAATAAGTACCTCAAAATCCAAGAAAGGTCTCAGCCTCCTCCTGCTTCCTCTTCTGCTGCTGCCTCTGCCTCTTCCTCCACCTCTACAATGCCAGTGTCACCTGTCACCCAGCAAACAGACAATGTGACAGCAACGCCACCATTTCCGCCACCATCCCCAAGCATTTCCACATGGTCCCATGGAAGCTTACAGCTCTCCATCTCCCAAACACTGGAGAGAAAGAGGAAGTACCCCCCTACCCACCCGTGATCCCTGGCCCTGAATGCCAGCATTTCAAAATTCCTGGCCTTTGAAATGCTGTCATTCCCTCTGGTGGACACAGACAGTTTTAAAAACCTGATGGCGGTAACTGTCCCACAGTACGTCCACTGGTCCCCAGCCGCCACTACTTTTCCAGGCGAGCCATCCCTTCTCTGCACAAACAAGTCGGGGACGAGATCAAGTGTGCACTGCGCAACACCATCTGTGGCAAGGTCAACATAACCACTGATACGTGGACCAGTAAGCACAGGCAGGGACGCTATATCTCGCTTACTGCACACTGGGCAAATGTAGTGGCGGGTGGGCCTGAGGCGGCTAGCCGTTTGGCGCATGTCCTTCCGCCACCGAGGATTGTAGGGCATTTCTCTTTGCCTCCTGTTGCCTCCTCCTCCTACTGCGCTTCCTCCTCCTCCTCTTCTACCACCTCCTCATCCGCTCAGTGTAACACCTTCACCACCAACTTCAGCACATCCAGGGGGAAACGACAGCAGGCTGTTTTTAAACTGATATGTTTTTGGGGGATAAACCCCACACTGCACAGGAGCTGTGGATGGGCATAGAATAACAGACCGATGAGTGGTTGTTGCCACTGAGCCTCAAGCCCGGCCTGGTGGTGTGTGATAATGGGCGAAATCTCGTAGCAGGTCTGGGCCTAGCTAGTTTGACGCACATCCCTTGCCTGGCGCATGTGCTGAATTTGGTGGTGCAGAAATTTCTAAAAAAACGACCCGGATATGTCAGAGCTGCTGCAGAAAGTGCGGGCCATCTGTGCGCGCTTTCGGCATTCTCATCCTGCTGCTGCTCGCCTGTCTGCGCTGCAGCGGACCTACGGCCTTCCCACTCACCGCCTCCTATGCGACGTGCCCACAAGGTGGAACTCCACCTTGCACATGCTGGAGAGACTGTGCGAGCAGCAGCAGGCAATAGTGGAGTTTCAGCTGCAGCACGCACGGGTCAGTCGCTCTGTGGAACAGCACCACTTCACCACCAACAAGTGGGCCTCCATGTGAGACCTCTGTACCATATTGCGGTGTTTCGAGTACTCCACCAACATGGCCAGTGCCGATGACGCTGTTCTCAGCGTTACTATCCCACTTCTATGTCTCCTTGAAAAAACACTTCAGGCGATGATGGAAGAGGATGTGGCACAGGAGGAAGAGGAGGAGGAAGAGGGGTCATTTCCACGGTTATCAGGCCAGTTATTCACAAGTGGCTTGGAGGGTGGGTTCCTGCACCAGCATAGGCCAGGTAAAAAAATTTCTAGCCAGGGCACAGTTCTTCCCAAATGACACAGGGGGCTTAGTGGAAGCACAAGGCGAAGGCAGAGGAGGAGGAAGAGGTCGCCAATGCAGCTGTGGCACCGTCAGCACCTCAGAAGGCAGGGTTAGCATGGCCGAAATGTGGAAAAGCTTTATCAGCAGCCCGCCACAACAAACAGCACCACCAGCTGATAGGCAACGTCTTAGCAGGAGGCAGCATTTCAGCAACATGGTGGAATAGTATGTGTGCACACGCCTACACGTACTGACTGATGGGTCTGCCCCATTCAACTTCTGGGTCTCCAAATTGGGCACACGGCCTGAGCTTGCCCTTTATGCCTTGGAGGTGCTGGCCTGCCCTGCAGCCAGTGTATTGTCTGAACGTGTGTTTAGCACGGCAGGGGGCGTTATCACAAACAAGCGCAGCCGCCAGTCCACAGCCAACGTGGACAAGCTAACGTTTGTTAAAATTAACCAGGCATGGATCCCACAAGACTTGTCTGTACATTCTCTTACAGCCATTGGTATACTTGTTTTTTTTTAATATGTCTCAATATTTTGGGGGCTACCCCAATTAGAAAAAAAAAAAAACAAATAACAGTGTTGGCTACCTCCTCCTCCTCCTCCTCCTCCACCACCGCCACTTCCACCTACACTGCCATGGTCACGGCCTAGTCAACCTCTAGGCTCCTACTCCACATCCACCTCCTCCTCCCTTTTTTTTTTTTTCTTTTGTGATTTTAAGTTATTTCCCTATCCACATTTGTTTGTAGGGCACTTGTCCTACTCCTTACCCCCATTTTGCTTCCTTTTGCAGCCCTCTAGCTCTTTCCAGGACTTTTTTACAGCCATTTTAGTGCAGAAAAGTTTTGGGTCACCATTGACTTCAATGGGGTTCGGGGTTCGGGGTCCGGGGTAAAGTTCAGGTCAAGTTTGGTACCGAACCCGAACTTTTCCGCGAAGTTTAGCCAAACCAGACGAACCCGAACATCCAGGTGTCTGCTCAACTCTTTTCACTATTTGTATCGAGGTTAGCTGTAATTTACTGAAAGTAATGTAAGTATACGGGCTTCCAGAGTAAGGGAGGTTTATAATTGCCCTCTGGTCCCATCGGGGAGATTTCCAACGCCAGGGTGAATCTCTGTAAGGGGCACAGAAAAAAACAAAAACAATCTCAGCTGTCCAAATTAAAAAAAAAAAGTTTTGTGTTTAGTTACATTTCTAAACTTCCAATTAAGCTAAAAACTTATTTTACAGGAAATCCATTTTCAAACTTCACACTGCTGCCATCTACTGGTTTCCCAAAACCTAATCATTTTTAATGATATTACTTCAGCCAAGCATATTGTACATTCCCTACATATTGTAAATGCACTGTCTGACATAGTTTGTAAAGAAATACAGTTGTTTCTCACATAGTTTGTATAGGAATCCTGTATATTAATAATATTTGTACCCTAAATTCAAAAATAATCAGGTGCTAAATGTCTTTTCACTGAAAAAAACAGAACATGATGTCAGGCTAGCACACAGTATACAGAAAAATATATATTTAATGATTTTCACAGAAGATGAAACATTGAATTCAAACAAATGAGTAGTAAAGCAAAATTATTTAACCTTTTCATTGTCACCAATAAATGGCATGCATTGCCAGCAACGAGACGGGGGGGGGGGGGGGAACTTTTACCTAAAG
>BLSH010337495.1:3216-18570 GCA_018402905.1 Glandirana rugosa | reverse complement strand
TTTAATGATTTTCACAGAAGATGAAACATTGAATTCAAACAAATGAGTAGTAAAGCAAAATTATTTAACCTTTTCATTGTCACCAATAAATGGCATGCATTGCTAGCAACGAGGCGGGGGGGTTACAAGGGGTGCATGTAAATGAAGAGGACAAGATTTTCAAAATAAAATCCGCAGACGCCCAACTGATCACACCTACCTTAACTGGGGTGGGGTAAGGCTGGTGCATGGCTAGTAGCATTGCGCATAGCACACCGCGCCAAATGCTAGGTATAACTAAATTCTGATAAATGTGTCAGGAGCTCAAGGGGTATGGTTAACAAAACCTGAACCTACTCTGCTCTAGGTCAAAGGTGCACAGTGCAAAGGTCAGTAATGGGTAACAAAGTCAGGAGTAAGTAATGCAGAGGTCAGGAGCAGATACACATAGTGCTGAAGTTGAAATTAAGTACAGCACAGAATGCCTACCAAAGCAATATTTCTCCATCTTCTCAGTATAACCACCCAAAACCACACAAAAAAAACCCAGCTGCAAGAAAAAATCCCCCTTCCTTTTCCTTGAATTTTACTCACTGGACCATTGCATTGCTACTGCTGGTATGTCTAGCAACCGCAGCAGGGAGTATAATTCTTGCTGTCACTGCAAAACAAAGCATGCGTACATCCCCCACCAACGTCTTCACAGCTAAAGAGGGAGCAGTAATACCATTACTGCAAACCAACCCTGAAGGTGTAGAGCAGTGGTTCTCAACTCCTGTCCTCAGGACCCACCAACAGGCCAGATTTTAAGTATTACCTTGGGGAGATGTAGACAAGGATACTGCAATCACTGAGCAGCCAATGATATCACCTGTGATGTATTTCAGTTATCCTGCAAATCTGGCCTGTTAGTGGGTCCCGAGGACAGGAGTTGAGAACCACTGGTGTAGAGGATGTTAGTAGAATTTTCTTAAAGAGGAACTGCAGTCTGCTCACATAATTTGTAATATAAACATCTTTGCCATTCTGAAGCTTTCCTCCAGCCACTTTGCTTATTATTTTATATATACTGTGATTCTGTACTTGCCAAATATGCTGTATAAATCTCCCTCCACTAAGTCTCACTGCAGCCATTTTAACTGTGGGCAGCTGAAGCTGCTGCCTGTTTACTTTCTGGATTTACACAGACATGCAGAGATACACCTCAAGCTCTGCAGCCCTGCAGCTTTCATTGGCCCTCTTATGACTCATCCCCTATCCCTTCCTGGCAAACTCTCACACAAGAGTGAGAGAGAGAGCTGTGCATGATGTCATAAGCCTAGGCTAATGACCAGACAAGAAAGATGAAGTGGGCTG
Source organism: Glandirana rugosa (assembly GCA_018402905.1). Lineage (NCBI taxonomy): Eukaryota > Metazoa > Chordata > Amphibia > Anura > Ranidae > Glandirana > Glandirana rugosa. Next base: position 17,235 of record BLSH010337495.1, on the reverse strand, counting down.
TATAAGGTATTTACTGGCAGAAAAAAAAAATGTTTTACTATCCAAAGTTAAAACAACAAGGGCGGAAGATTTAATAGATGGAAAGTTGAAAAAAATGACTGAAGGTCCGCTTTAAATGGAACTTAAATGAATTGCAATTACAATTCTGGCTATATGTACTGCCCACTTAGGAGTACTGTTTAACATTAAAATAGTACCATTACAGGTAGGAGCCCACCTCTTAAGTATTAATGCCTAATATGGTGCATTTTATAATTGTTCCATAGTCAGGGCTGGCCCAAGACATTGTGCTGCCTGGGTCCAAGAATGAAATGCTGATCCCCCGCCCCCCCCAAGAAAAAATCACGCCCCCCCCCCCCAAAAGGCCCCCACATTCATTATTTTATATCATGAAAATTAAAACTAAAATTGAATTTATCAGGAAGTCATATTTACATGCAGCAGCACCTTGTCTATAGGCAAAATAATATGGCATACCATTATTTTCAATTCCAAAGGGCGGGCTAGGGCAGTATATGGACAGGCTAGGATAGTCTATAGATAGGCTAGGGTAGCATGGGGGCAGTCAGAGCAGCCCAGGGGGCAGTTGTCATCATGACACACAAAACTGCTGGAAAAAATATCATGGTCATCAATTTCCTGGGTAAATAGAAGAGGAGAGGCGGCCATGGTTCAATTTGCTGCACCTCTCAAAGAGCTACCTGTGTCCAATGGACCCACTGGGACCCATGGTAGGGCCTGCCCTGTCTAATAGGTAGGGGCAGTGCCCCACACAGATGGGTTGGGAACCAATATTATAATAGTCTCTATAATGTGAGTGACATAAAAATCCATGTGGTAACATGCTGTCGCTGTTCCTGATACAACTTTGGTTTGATTTGGGTTTGCCTCACAGAGTATTCAGATGATTCTATATGTGAATAATAAGTATATCTTCACAAATACTATTAGGGGAGTAGTATTATGTTATTTTTTCCTTTGTGGGTTATGTGCTCGATTTTGGATGGTTTGGTCCACACATGTATGGAAGGCACAGTCAATTATTTTAAACTGGCTGGTCTGCTTTCATATTGTTATGATTGTAGAGTTCTCCCCGACCTCCAAAGGCCTGGTGGTGACCCCCAGAGACAGGGAAGGCTGACATTCCCCCTTAGGGTGCAGGTTACTAGACATAGTGGGTGTTGTGCAAGGTGGAAAGTTGGGCAGACCTCAATACAGAAAAAGTGCCTTTAAGCTGAATCCAGCTATCTGTATTCTTTAGCAACAGCTGTCTCGTGTAGCAACAACTTAACTCACAGTATCCCACTGGATTCCCTCAAATGAGTTCTCTCTTGAAGATTTCCCAGCCACTTAATAGCCCCCAGCTTATGAAGAGTCTCCTCTGGTACTCCTTCAGAACTCCATCCCTCTTAACCAGCCTCCGGCAACAAGAGGTGTTGACCCTCTGGCAACTTCCTCTCTCATGCCTCCCGGCATCGACCAGGCTCCTTCTGGCAGAGCCCCCTTTACCACTTGGTTAGGCCTGAGGCTTCAGGCCTACCCATAAAACGTGTTTCTCACGTGCCCACCCAGACCGCAGTCCGGGTGGAAAGAACCAAGATCATCTGACCTCCTCCAAATAAATACACTCTCCCAGCATCCTCAACGCCCAAAGAAACTCCTACTGATTGGCTGAGAAAAGAATACACACTCATAATCTGCATTCTCTGTCATTCATCACACTGATGCCAAAGGTAACAGTGCCACCTATTGACAAAAGGTAAAAATCACAGTTAACACCAGGCTTTGGAGAAGCCCATTTGATCAATTGACTACAAATTAGCCAGGCTAGCTACCACCTAGCACAGCTAAATTTATTAGCAGCCCTGTTTAGGACAAGGGTGCTACATAATAATTGTAAGTGCAGTGTTTTGCTTGACATTCGACCATCATTATACACATGAAGTAGATATGGTTATAATCATATACAGTACTTGTATAATTTATATATTACTATCTTCCAGTCATCTTTTATTTACCTTTATGCCCAAAAAACACATCAAAATTTGGTTCTGATGCCATCATTATGTAACACAAAGGTAACTGGATCCGCATGTAATACAATATCTCTATTATGTTGATTGGATTGTAGAGGGAATGATCTAACAATATGATACGAATATGATATACCAACCCTGTATTTTATTTATCAAATTTTAATGAATTGTTAATAAAATATATACATTTTAACTAAATTTTGTTGGATGATTGCAACAGTACCAGTAAAGCGCCATGTTGTTTTTTTCTGTGTATATGATATGTCATTACCTGATATTCCTACAAAGACCTCTGCTTCTCCGTGGACAGCTTACTAAGTAAGCCAAGTTATGCAGTTCTACCACTTCATAAATGTTATACAAATAATACTGAAGTGGGAGCTATTAACCACTTAGCAATCACAATTCACTTGAAATGACTCGTAAAACACAACTTTCAATGTCTTGAGTGTTTGTACTACAGTATTCGACTAGAGCTAGTCAAGCTTGATGTTCACAATATGACTTCCTAACTCCATCAAGTCAAAAGATAAATTAGATTTAAGACCCCCTTCACGACAAGGCCATTTTTTGCTATTTACCACTGCACTACTTTAACTGGTAATTGCATGGTCATGCAACTGTTTACCCAAATTAAATTTATATCATTTTATACACACAAATCAAAATTTTGGTGGTATTTGCTCACCACTGGGTTTTTTATTTTTTGCAAAATAAACAAAAAAAACTAAAATTTTGAAAAAAAAAAAAAAACCCAATACTTTCTGCTATAAAACATATCCAAAAAGAATAAAATTTAAATGTCTACATACATTTTGGAAAAAATGTATTCTGCTAGAAGTCTTTGGTAAAAAAAAAAAATGCCAATAAGCGTAAATTGATTGGCTGGCGTAAAAGCATCTACAAACCATGGTAGAGATCAGTGGCGGCTGGTGCTCCATTTTATGGGGGGGTGGGTGTTTTGAGAACAATTACAAAACGCATGACAAACGTGTCGCTTTTGTGGTGCCATTCACTGTTATTGTCACATCAAATGTGGCAAGCAGACGTGCATTTTGTGCATGGAAAAAAACTTGGCAAATTGCGGAGTGTGGGTGGCGCGCTCTGTGATAGCAGTGTCCTCAAGACACTGCTGATCACAGATTGAAGAGTCAATCAGTGGCTCTTTACCATTTGATCAGCTGTGCCCAACCACAGCTGATCACAATGTAAACAGAAGCCGGTTAGCGGCACTCCTTTCCTCATTCTGACAGTGTGAGGAAGGGAGAAGAGAGCCAATAACCATTTTTGTAAAAGGGATATGTACACTGATAATCAGAGCACTGATTATCAGTGTCCTGATTATCGGTGCAGTCCCAACAGTGCCCACTAGCGCTGCCAATCAGTGCCCACCAGTGCTGCCATTCAGGGCCCATCAGTACCTCCTCATCAGTGTCACCTATCAATACCCCTACCAGTGTCCATGAGTGCCACCTATCAGTGCCCAACAGTGCCATCTATCAGTGCCCGTCGGTGCCACCCATCAGTGCAGACTCATCAGTGTCTACTCATCAGTGTCACCTCATCAGTGCCCATCAGTGCAGCCTATCAGTGCCCATCAGTGCAGCCTCATTAGCGCACATCAGTGAAGGAGAAAAATAACTTGTTTGCAAAATTCTATAACAAACCATGAAAAAGTTTTGTTTTTTTTTTCAAAATTTTCGGTCTTTTTTTCATTTATTTAGCATAAAATAAAAACCTTAGTGGTGATTAAATCTAAAATATAAGCCAGTCAGCACAAACAATTCTTAAACATTTATAAAATCAAGCAGCTGAACACCAAGGATAAATACATCAAAATCCCACAGTACATGTACATTTCTATGTGATGGATATGCTTTCATGTTTTCTATGTAATCTGTGGATACTTTTCAATAAAAAGTTTGTAATAAAAAAAAAAACAGCGTAGCACTACCCTAGAACAATATATAAATAGAATATAGAAAAAAAAAATAGGAACAAAATTTCACATAAGTGAGTCCCATTAGGCCAGTTTCACACGGCCGTGTCCGAAAACGGACTCTGTTTGCTCAGCGGGGATGAGCCGACGGATGATGGATCTGGCTCTGCACACAGTGCAGAGCCGGATCCGTCAGAGCCCCCGTTCTCCACTTTTTCCATTGTCATCCGATCTGCTCTGCAGACGGATGGAAAAATGGGGTTTTCCTCTGTCACACTTTACAGAAGCGGAGCGGAGAGCAACAGGTGTCAGTGGACATATCTCCACTGACATCCGTCGCTCCATAGGGCTGCATGGAGGCTCCGTTCAGGTCCACCTGAAAAAACTGACAGGCGGACCTGAACGGAATGTCTGCGTAAAAGGGGCCTTAGGGTGTCTGCAAGGTGAGAGTCATGAGCTCATTATTATGCTTCAGTGCAGGTCCTCCACCACTGGTAGCAGGCCTGGACTGGGACAGAAAATAGGCCTGAGCATTTTAGACTTGGCAGCCCGGGGGGGGGGGGGGTAGATGACCACCATGCCTGTGCTAGCCATATTGAACTCTCTATATGGCTGGCACAGGCAGCCTCCCATCCTACTTCCTCCCCTGCTTCCTCATTGGCAAGAGGAGAGGAGCCAATCCAGGAGGGACAGCAGAGTGCAAAGGGTCCTGGGACATGTAGTCCCAAAGACCAGATGGCCCCATTGCAATCCCTGAGGTGAAAACTGCACATCCCAGCAGCCCACAGACACAGGGGAGGAATCTTACACCTACAGGCTGCCTGGGAGTAGGGGAGACCATGAGGTAAGGGAGCAGACTGGACACTGGGGAAGGGTGATTCGGTCTTGAGTTAGCGTGACTTTTCCTGCCACAGCTCCCAGGTTGGTGACAGACATCCCTCTAGAGAGAGGACACTGGCTGTTTCAGCATCTCGCAGGTTTTCATGTGCGGGAGGCGGGTCTGAGACAGCAAGATGCTGCATCCGCATACATTGAAGGTGGGGGAAGACCTCCTTAGCCACAGCTTCTCTGTGCCTCCTCCTCTCCTGGCGTCCTGGTTGCCAGGAGAGGCTGGGGGGCGCATGCGCGAACAGGCAGGGCCAACTTTAATATTGATTGGACCCTGGGCAAACATTTTCTTGGGGCCCCCTCAATTCTGAGACATACAAAAAAATAGCAGGTAGATTCAAAATCAGTTTACTGCAGCAGATCATGCAGCAATTGCAATGCCAGAGTTTACAGCCTATCATTATCGCTCACTGACTGGTTGCTAGAAGTTACTACACATAATTTCTGCTTGCCGATTGGTTGCTAGAGGTTACTGCACATCATTACCACTCATTAATTGGTTGCAAGAGATTACAGCAGATCACTACTGTTCACTGATTAGTTGCTACAGGTTACCACACACTATTACCCCTCATTGAGCAGGGGAACAATCTCAAATAACTGAGCAAGTAAAATGGCACATTAATACACATACAACAGGAGAGGGTCAGAAATTGCAGACATACTACATGTGAGGGCCAGAGACTGCAAACATACTACATGTGAGGGCCAGAGACTGCAGACATACTACATGTGAGGGCCAGAGACTGCAAACATACTAAATGTGAGGGCCATAGACTGCAGACATACTACATGAGGGCCAGAGACTGCAAATATGCTACACGTGAGGGCCAGAGACTCCAAACATACTACATGTGAGGGCCATAGACTGCAGACATACTACATGTGAGGGCCATAGACTGCAGACATACTACATGTGAGGGCCAGAGACTGCAAACATACTACATGTGAGGGCCAGAGACTGCAGACACACTACAGGAGGCTGTCAGAGACTGCGAACATACTGCAGAAGATGAACAGAGACTTGCTACAGGAGATTACCAGAGCCTGCGGCATGGTACAGGAGATTACCAGAAACTGTGGCATGGTACAGGAGATTACCAAATACTGTGGCATGATACAGGAGATTACCAGAGACTGCAGCATGGTACAAGAGATTACCAGAGACTGAGACATGGTACAGGAGATTACCAGAAACTGTGGCATGGTCAGGAGATTACCAGATACTGTGGCATGGTACAGGAGATCACCAGAGACTGCGGCATGTGTACAGGAGATTACCAGAGACTGCGGCATGGTACAGGAGATTACCAGAGACTGCGGCATGTACAGGAGATTACCAGAGACTGCAACATGGTACAGGAGATTACCAGAGACTGCAGAATGGTACAAGAGATTACCAGAGACTGCAACATGGTACCAGAGATTACCAGAGACTGCAACATGGTACCGGAGATTACCAGAGACTGCAACATGATACAGGAGATTACCAGAGACTGCGGCATGGTACAGGAGATTACCAGAGACTGCGACATGGTACAGGAGTTTACCAGAGACTGCGACATGGTACAGGAGATTACCAGAGACTGCGGCATGTACAGGAGATTACCAGAGACTGTGGCATGTTACAGGAGATTACCAGAGACTGCGGCATGGTACAGGAGATTACCAGAGACTGCAGCATGGTACAGGAAATTACCAAAGACTGTGGCATGGTACAGGAGATTACCAGAGACTGCGGCATGGTACAGGAGATTACCAGAGACTGCGACATGGTACAGGAGATTACCAGAGACTGAGACATGGTACAGGAGATTACCAGAGACTGAGACATGGTACAGGAGATTACCAGAGACTGCGACATGGTACAGGAGATTACCAGAGACTGAGACATGGTACAGGAGATTAGCAGAGACTGCGGCATGGTACAGGAGATTACCAGAGACTGCGGCATGGTAAAGGAGATTACCAAAGACTGCAGCATGGTACAGGAGATTACCAGAGACTGCGGCATGGTACAGGAGATTACCAGAGACTGCAGCATGGTAAAGGAGATTACCAAAGACTGCGGCATGGTACAGGAGATTACCAGAGACTGCAGCATGGTACAGGAGATGGACAGATAACTTTCAACAATGCACAACTTTACCATTGAATAAACACAGCTCAGAGTTTCAGGAAGAGCAGTCAGGCATTCTATAAGTGTAAGTACATACAGTCAGGTCCATAAATATTGGGACATCAACACAATTCTAATCTTTTGGGCTCTATACACCACCACAGTGGATTTGAAATGAAACAAACAAGATGTGCTTTAACTGCAGACTTTCAGATTTAATTTGAGGGTATTTACATCCAAATCAGGTGAATGGTGTAGGAATTACAACAGTTTGTATATGTGCCTCCCACTTTTTAATAGACCAAAAGTAATGGGACAATTGGCTGCTCAGCTGTTCCATGGTCAGGTGTGTGTTATTCCTTCATTATCCCATTTACAAGGAGCAGATAAAAGGTCCAGAGTTAATTTCAAGTGTGCTATTTGCATTTGGAATCTGTTGCTGTCAACTCTCAATATGAGATCCAAAGAGCTGTCACCATTAGTGAAGCAAGCCATCATTAGGCTGAAAAAAAACAAAACAAACCCACCAGAGAGATAGCAAAAACATTAGGTGTGGCCAAATGAACTGTTTGGAACATCCTTAAAAAGAAAGAACGCACCGGTGAGCTCAGCAACACCAAAAGACTCGGAAGACCACGGAAACAATTGTGGTGGATGACCGAAGAATTCTTTCCCTGGTGAAGAAAACACCCTTCACAACAGTTGGCCAGATCAAGAACACTCTCCAGGAGGTAGGTGTATGTGTGTCAAAGTCAACAATCAAGAGAAGACTTCACCAGAGTGAATACAGAGGGTTCACCCTAAGCTGTAAACCGTTGGTGACCCTCAAAAACAGGAAGGCCAGATTAGAGTTTGCCAAACAACATCTAAAAAAGCCTTCACAGTTCTGGAACAACATCCTATGGACAGATGAGACCAAGATCAACTTGTACCAGAGTGGTGTTAAGAGAAGAGTATGGAGAAGGAAAGGAACTGCTCATGATCCAAAGCATACCACCTCATCAGTGACGCATGGTGGTGGTAGTGTCATGGCGTGGGTATGTATGGCTGCCAATGGAACTGGTTTTCTTGTATTTATTGATGATGTGACTGCTGACAAAAGCAGCAGGATGAATTCTGAAGTGTTTCGGGCAATATTATCTGCTGGACGGCGCTTCACAGTGCAGATGGACAATGACCCGAAGCATACTGCGAAAGCAACCAAAGAGTTTTTTAAGGGAAAGAAGTGGAATGTTATGCAATGGCCAAGTCATTCGCCTGACCTGAATCCGATTGAGCATGCATTTTACTTGCTGAAGACAAAACTGAAGGGAAAATGCCCCAATAACAAGCAGGAACTGAAGACAGTTGCAGTAGAGGCCTGGCAGAGCATCACCAGGGATGAAACCCAGCGTCTGGTGATGTCTATGCGTTCCAGACTTCAGGCTGTAATTGACTGCAAAGGATTTGCAACCAAGTATTAAAAAGTGAAAGTTTGATTTATGATTGTTAATCTGTCCCATTACTTTTGGTCCCTTAAAAAGTGGGAGGCACATATACAAACTGTTGTAATTCCTACACCTTTCACCTGATTTGGATGTAAATACCCTCAAATTAAAGCTGAAAGTCTGCAGTTAAAGCACATTTTGTTTGTTTCATTTCAAATCCATTGTGGTGGTGTATAGCGCCAAAAAGATTAGAATTGTGTTGATATCCCAATATTTATGGACCTGACTGTACCTGGCCAGCCTGCGCACCATACACTTTCAGGGGTCCAGGGGGCAGTGCTCCCACTCTGTGTCAATGTGTCCATGCAAAAAAGCAGAGATATCCAGTGCTCTAGTGTGAATCACCTTCACCAAATATGCTAGCAGCTCACCTCCAAAAGTTGGCTCTTATTACAGGAGCCGACACCAGCAGAAACTCTCCATTCCAGGGTGTCCAAAAGACAATAAGGCGATCACCATCAGTCTAATCTCTTTATCAGGTGCAGACCACTCTCAATCTTGGGTTCACTATCCCCTCATGTACTCCATAAGCACCATATATAAAAATAAAAAGAAATCTCCTCCGGGTGCGGGGTCCTCCTGTCCCCCCTCCAGCGGTGACTCCGCACTTCCTGCACCCAACTTCTACCACTGAGAGCACCGATCACCCTGCAAACACTCTGCATCATCCGTACTATCTTTATGCCTTTTGTAGGATTTGTTTGAATTTACCTATAAGTGTTCAGCTGCTACGTTAAATATTTTCCAGGAGCGCTAGTTGATTTTGTTAAATAGTGCTCCCACTCTCTCACTCTGATCTCTCTACAGCCGCTCCCTCCCGAGCACACAGGCTGCATGGGGCGGGGGCATGGTACAGGAGATTTAGATAAGTATAGATGGCGCTAAACACAATAGTTCGTAAAGATGGGACTCAACCAACCATCTAGGATCAGAAGATGGTAATTCTTAAAGACATATACCCACCCAATATGACAGCATATAACACCAGTATAAATAATAAAAAACCAAAACTAGTCCAATAAACATCAATGTGATAGGTGCTGATTAAGTGATCCAAAACCTTAACCATTAAACCGATGAACGTGGTTTTTGGGACCTTTTTTTGTTGTTGAATTTCACATTTTGAATTTTCTTTTCTCAATACTACTTTGGATCACTTAATCAGCACCTATCACATTGATGTTTATTGGACTAGTTTTGGTTTTTTATTATTTATACTGGTGTTATATGCTTTCATATTGGGTGGGTATATGTTTTTAAGAATTACCATCTTCTGATCCTAGATGATTGGTTGAATCCCATCTTTACGAACTATTGTGTTTAGCGCCATCTATACTTATCTACTACTCTTTACGATTTGTTTGGTCGTTGTATGGCTGCTAACCCTATACATTGTCCTTTATCCTTTGCCTAGCGCAGTTACATTACCCCTACTCTATGGTACAGGATATTACCAGAGACTGCGGCATGGTACAAGAGATTACCAGAGACTGAGACATGGTACAGGAGATTACCAGAAACTGTGGCATGGTCAGGAGATTACCAAAGACTGCGGCATGTGTACAGGAGATTACCAGAGACTGCGGCATGTGTACAGGCGATTACCAGAGACTGCAACATGGTACAAGAGATTACCAGAGACTGAAACATGGTACTGTAGATTACAAGAGACTGCCACATGGTACAGGAGATTACCAGAGACTGTGGCATGGTACAGGAGATTACCAGAGACTGCGACATGGTACAGGAGATTACCAGAGACTGCAACATGGTACAGGAGATTACCAGAGACTACGGCATGGTACAGGAGATTACCAAAGACTGCGGCATGTACAGGAGATTACCAGAGACTGTGGCATGGTACAGGAGATTACCAGACACTGCGGCATGGTACAGGAGATTACCAGAGACTGCGGCATGGTACAGGAGATTACCAGAGACTGCGGCATGGTACAGGAGATTACCAGAGACTGTGAAATGGTACAGGAGATTACCAGAGACTGCGACATGGTACAGGAGATTACCAGAGACTGTGGCATGGTACAGGAGATTACCATAGACTGAGACATGGTACAGGAGATTACCAGAGACTGAGACATGGTACAGGAGATTACCAGAGACTGCGACATGGTACAGGAGATTACCAGAGACTGAGACATGGTACAGGAGATTACCAGAGACTGTGGCATGGTACAGGAGATTACCAGAGACTGCGGCATGGTACAGGAGATTACCAGAGACTGCGGCATGGTACAGGAGATGGACAGATAACTTTCAACAATGCACAACTTTACCATTGAATAAACACAGCTCAGAGTTTCAGGAAAAGCAGTCAGGCATTCTATAAGTGTAAGTACATACCTGGCCAGCCTGCTCACCATACACTTTCAGGGGTCCAGGGGGCAGGGCTCCCACTCTCTCACTCTGATCTCTCTACAGCCGCTCCCTCCCAAGCACACAGGCTGCATGGGGTGGGGTCAGGGCATCAGTGGAGCTCCCGGCCCTGCCCCCTCTCTGCTAGCTGGTTACGGAATACGGCCTGGGTTGCCATGGAACGGCTTGGTGGGCGGGGAGTGAGGAGACTCCTTTCGCTCCTCCCACCACCAGGCAGCCAGAATACTAGCGGCCGGCCCCGCATATACATATGGGAACCTGCGGCCGGCTCTGCATGTCAGATGAGAACCGCTCACCTCCTCTGATGGATGCTCTACACAAGGATCAAAATGTGCCTTGTCTTTATTAAGTGGAAGACTAACCCACTAAGAGCCAATGGATACTATAGCGATAAATCATATGTGATCACTGGTCCTGGGATACAGATGTCTCCACCATAATCATGGGCAATTATCCATATATAAAATAGAAAGAAGCATATAGTGCTCTCCGTTTGATAATAGCTATTTTATTTAAAAGACTTAAAAACACTCACCATCTGTGAATCACCCAGTCCTCCCTGAGCCACTCCCATCACAAAATCAAAACAATCAGGCCTGCACAATGTCAGGTCTGACAAAATTTGCCTTACCTAGCTAAAAACCCTATTCTAACACCTACCTAGCGCATAGGTGCCAACATTGCCAAAAAATTTATAGGAGGGACACCTTTTTTTGTCTGTGGACGGGATCATATCATAATTAGGAGGTGGGGCATTAGTTTGGAGGCATAGCATAGCAAGGTATAAAAATGTTCTGCAGCAAAAATGGGCATGACTTAAACTAAATGATGGGTGTGGCTTGAAGGGGTGTGTCTCAAAGGGGTGTCGTTCGAGTCTGTGATGAATGAAGGATGAAGGAAGAAAGAAAGAAATAGTGAGGGGACAGCAGGTCCAGATCCTACACCACAATAGCAATATGTGTATTTCAGAAAGTTTAACAATCAGCAGATAAAGATTCTCCAAACACGTGGTGTTAGTGCTTCAATCATCCTGGCACCATGGTTGCTATGGTGTCAGGATGATTGAAGCGCATTATTTCTATTATTACATTGTAATCTAAAATGAAATAGTTCAACTCACCATAATGAAGAATCAGTGGGAGCCCCAAGCGTGTCACATAGCATGTCGCCTGCCACCAGATGCAGCATGTCACTTGCCACCAGATGCAGGGGTGCCTCTGTCTCCTTAGGGAAGGATAGTGGTCCCTCTGTCTCCCCGGGGGGGGGGTGGTGGTCCCTCTGTCTCCCCAGGGGGATGGTGGTCCCTCTGTTTCCCCAGGGGGGGTGGTCCCTCTGTCACACCAGGGGAGTGGTGGTCCCTCTGTCACCCCAGGGGGGTGGTGATCCCTCTGTCTCCCTAGGGGGGGTGGTGGTCCCTCTGTCTACCCAGGGAAGATGGTGGTCCCTCTGTCTCCAGAGGGGAGATGGTGGTCCCTCTGTCTCCTCAGGGGGGTGGTGGTCCCTCTGTGTCTTCAGGGGGGTGGTGGTCCCTCTGTGTCTGGGGGGTGGGGTGGTGGTCCCTCTGTGTCTGGGGGGTGGGGGACTCTCTGTGTCCCTGCGAGGGGATGGTGGTCCCTCTGTGTCCCCAGGGTACATGGTGGTCCCTCTGTTGCCCCAGGGTACATGGTGGTCCGTCTGTATCCCTAGGGTACATGGTGGTCCCTCTGTGTCCCTAGGGGACATGGTGGTCCCTCTGTGTCACCAGGGGACAAGGTGGTCCCTCTGTGTCCCCAGGGAACATGGGGGTCCTTCTGCATCTCCAGGGGCATGGGGGTCCCTCTGTGTCCCCAGGGAACATGGTGGTCCCTCTGTGTCCCCAGAGAACATGGTGGTCCCTCTGTGTCCCCAGGGAACTTGGTGGTCCCTCTGTGTCCCCAGGTACATGGTGGTTCCTCTGTGTCCCCAGGGGGGATGGTGGCCCCTCTGTGTCCCTGGGGGGGTGATGTTCCCTCTGTGTCCTTAGGAGGGATAGTGGTCCCTCTGTGTCTCCAGGGGACATGGTGGTCCCTCTGTGTCTCCAGGGGACATAGTGGTCCCTCTGTGTCCCTGGGAGGGGATGGTGGTCCCTCTGTGTCCCCAGGGGACATTGTGGTCCATCTGCATCGCCAGGGGACATGGTGGTCCCTCTGTGTTCCCTGGGGGGGATGTTAGTCCCTCTGTGTCCCCAGGGGGGATGGTGGTCCCTCTGTGTCCTGAGGGGGGATGGTGGTCCCTCTGTTTCCCCAGGTACATGGTGGTTCCTCTGTGTCCCCAGGGGGGATGGTGGCCCCTCTGTGTCCCTGGGGGGGATGGTGGTCCCTCTGTGTCCTTAGCAGGGATAGTGGTCCCTCTGTGTCTCCAGGGGACATGGTGGTCCCTCTGTGTCTCCAGGGGACATAGTGGTCCCTCTGTGTCCTGAGGGGGGATGGTGGTCCCTCTGTGTCCCCAGGGAGGATATGGTGGTACCTCTGTGTCCCCAGGTACATGGTGGTTCCTCTGTGTCCCCAGGGGGGATGGTGGCCGCTCTGTGTCCCTGGGGGGATGGTGGTCCCTCTGTGTCCTTAGGAGGGATAGTGCTCCCTCTGTGTCTCCAGGGGACATGGTGGTCCCTCTGTGTCTCCAGGGGACATAGTGGTCCCTCTGTGTCCCTGGGAGGGGATGGTGGTCCCTCTGTGTCCCCAGGGGACATGGTGGTCCATCTGCATTGCCAGGGGAAATGGTGGTCCCTCTGTGTTCCCTGGGGGGGATGTTAGTCCCTCTGTGTCCCCAGGGGGGATGGTGGTCCCTCTGTGTCCCCAGGGGGGAAGGTGGTCCCTCTGTGTCCTGAGGGGGGATGGTGGTCCCTCTGTGTCCCCAGGGGGGACATGGTGGTCCCTCTGTGTCCCCAGGTACATGGTGCTTCCTCTGTGTCCCCAGGGGGATGGTGGTCCCTCTGTGTCCCCGGGGGGGACATGGTGGTCCCTCTGTGTCCCTGGGGGGGTGGTGGTCCCTCTGTGTCCCCAGGGGACATGGTGATCCCTCTGTGTCTCCTGGGGGTGGTGGTCCCTCTGTGTCCCCAGGGGGGATGGTGGTCCCTCTGTGTCCCCGGGGGGATCCCTGGTGGTAGGGGGGACCCCTGTGTCTCCCTGGTGGTGGGGG
>BLSH010337466.1:131014-141986 GCA_018402905.1 Glandirana rugosa | reverse complement strand
CTCTCCTCCCCCTCTCTCTCTCCTCTCCCACTCTCTGCTCCCCCACTCTCCTTTCTCTCTCTCTCTCCTCCCTCCCACTGATGCTACATTCAGTTTATACAGCACTCGCAGCAGGCACCTGTGTTATGTAAGTCTTATCAGAAGAACATTTGTGCCTTAAAAACAATTGTAATGAATAAAGGGGAAAGTGTGAAAAATCAATATCCTGTAAATCAATTGATATAAGTAAAAAAAAACCAATATGGTTTTATTGAGTAAAAAAAAAAATATTTGAAAAGTTTAAGGTGATTCTTTAACCACTTTTTGGCTGTATACTGTACATATATAGCGGCAAGGCAGCTCTCTTGTGCAGGATCACGTACCTGTACGTGATCCTGCACCTCCGGGTCTGGGGCACGCATGCGCGCTGCCAGTGGCCTACTGCCACTGTGATTGGACACAGTGGGAGCCAATAAGCTGGTCTGGCAGACTCGGTGTCTGCCGGGTGTCAGTAGGGAAGATGGTGATCCCGTGCTTCTGCAAAGCAGGAACAAGGATCTCTGCCTTCTCACAGTAGAAGCACCTCCCACACAGAGAGTAATCACATTTTAGGCACACAGTTAACTCTTTGATCGCCCCTGATGTTAACCCCTTCCCTGCCAGTGTCATTAGTACAGTAACCAAAAAAGTGTCCAAATTTGTCAGCCGCAATGTCACAGTCCCACTATAAATCACTGATTGCCACCATTACTAGTAAAAAAAAAAAAAATATTCCGTAAATCTATCTCATAGTTCGTAGACGCTATAACTTTTGCGCAAACCAATCAGTATACGCTTATTGGGATTTTTTTTTGCCAAACACATGTAGCAGAATACATATTGGCCTAAATTGATGAAGAAATTTGATTTCTTTTTTACATTTTTTTTTTATTGAGAATGTTTTATAGCAGAAAGTAAAAAATATTGTTTTTTTTTCAAAATTGTCAGTCTTTTTTTGCTCATAGCGCATAAAAATAAAAGCCGCAGAGGTGATCAAATACCACCAAAAGAAAGCTCTATTTGTGGGAAAAAAAGAACATGCATTTTATTTGGGTACAGTGTTACACGACGGCGCAATTGTCAGTTAAAGTAACAGTGCTGTATCTAGAAAAAATGGCCTGGTCATGGGGGGGTAAACCTTCCAGAGCTGAAGTGGTTAATATTGTCAAAAGAGCACCTATATATTGAGCACACCTAAAGGGTTTTCCGTGGAATGCTGAGACTTTGCAGATGGAGAGCTTATCAAGCGCAAAATACTGTATATTATCTGTTTAACACAAAAGGCTCTATGTTCAGAATAAAAAGTTTGCTGAACACATGCGACACACATTTGAACAGTTCCATTAAAATTTGCATTATTCCGCTATAAAACTATCTCATGATTGTTATCGCCATCTGGTGGCCACGATGCATTATTTGTTTTAGATACCTCATTCACATTAAAAAAGAAGACATTTTGGCCATTCACAGGAGTTCAATAACACAGAATATGCTCATAGTTCATTAGAGTTGTGTAAATGTGGGTCAAATGTGAATGTGGTAAATGTGCAGTGTTTATTAAAAAAAAACAAAACACATTTCTCAGTAAAATGGAAAAAACCTTTCATATGTGGGACACCCACACATGAAAAAAACAAGAGTGGGCTTTATGGGCACACATGAGACTAAAAGAGAACAAAATGTATAAAAATACAAATTGTATTGATATATAGCTAAAAACGTGTACCGGGCAATGCTCCTGTGGCAAAAGAGAGTATCAGGTGAACAGTATAAAAAACAGTCTATAGGACTACAAGGCAGTAGAACTGATTTTAGCTATATATATATATATATCAATGTAAAATCCCAGGGGTGGTCCCTGGGATAAAATCATCCTCCAGAGGGAAACTCTCTGGATTGAGCGCCTAGAAGCCACCAAAGCTCCGGTCCTCACGTATAAACCATTCCTCTGAACAACTTCAATTACCTCAGCTGGGTCTATATTTGTGTAATTGCCCCTTTTGGAGTGGGGTCTGTCGGACATGTACATATATCTTAGGTTGCTGGGGCTGTCTATGTATACCTGCTGTAGTGTTAGACGTAGTATGACCACCAGTCCCCTCGCTCTTTTTTTTTCAGGTTGTTGTAGGGGGGAAGTAGCATTATCATCATTACACATGCTTCGGTACCCATTGTTTTCTGGCTGACTGTAGAAAGCTGTTTGCCACACATGTGGTTTACAAGAGATGTAACAGATTAATAAATAAATCTAGTAAACTATGGTGGATACTGTATTTATGGTCATTTATTTGCCCCAACTCACTTTCATGTGCGTGGGAACCTCTAACTGACCATTCTACTACTTATATTTTTATTACATGCTTTTCAATTGCAGCATGGCCCATGTCACCTGTGACCTCCTTCTCCTCCAGGTGGGGTGTCGCCCCGGTGCTATACCTGTGTAGGTACGATGCGCCTTGGGCAGGCATGTGACTCAAAGCGCCGTTAGTCGCCGCCCCCCTTGTGCACTGTACGACGGGTGGGCGGTGCTGCGGTGTGTAGGTGGCTTCCAGGGTCTCCCTGGTGTCCTCCATGTTTCCCCAGTGCGCCGGGCATTTGCTGGGCCTGGGCGGTGCCTGCTCGCACATCATTTGCGGCCAGGTCCTGCGCGCGCCTGGTGACAGTCCGGCGCACGCGTGGGAATTTGATGCCGGATCGGTGACGTCACACGCTGCATTCCAGCGTGTTCCGTCGGACGCCACCGATTGGGAGCTGCGCATTCATATATGGGCAGTCTCTCCCCAGGAACCAGATGCAGCCACACGCTGCTGGTCATTGCTTGTACCCTACCAGGTACGAGGTGCACTAATTTCACCACTACTGAGGTAAGAACTATGCCCCTGGTAAGGCAGCTTTTATATATACTGAGACTATGGTTTTAACAGTGCTAATTGCACATATTTTAACCTTTCAGGCGCCGTCCATCTTTGGCTTTGGACTGTTGTCCAAACTCTTACTGAAAGAAAGTGAAACTTTCTCATCCTACTAACAAACGTTGATGCCATCTATCCGGTGCCTGCGGAATTCACTTTTTCACACACTTCCATTGCTTCATCTTCCATGCACAATTGTTGCTGGATGTCAGTTCAGGTAAATACCTTCTTACATCTTAGTTGGGTACTTTCAATATGTTATTTT
This sequence comes from Glandirana rugosa, assembly GCA_018402905.1. Classification (NCBI taxonomy): domain Eukaryota; kingdom Metazoa; phylum Chordata; class Amphibia; order Anura; family Ranidae; genus Glandirana; species Glandirana rugosa. The sequence continues at coordinate 138,791 of BLSH010337466.1, read as the reverse complement.
ACTCTATATATATATATATATATATATATATATATATATATATATATATATATATAGGCTAGACACCTGCTTAGGCGTTTATCTTGGCATTGACTTCGTCAATGCGGGTTTTTTTTTGTGTATACCCCTCAATAATTATCCATGTTTTCACATATATCTATATTAGTTTGCATATCTATCACTGATCTTATCTATATCCGTACCATGTGCAGATCCCCATGCTTGCCGGTGCATGGCCTTCGGTGGGTAGTGTATTCGGGGTGCCCCTAGCCCATTCTGGAGTCACATCTGGACCATCCGGGTTTTGTGGGGACGTGTGCTGCAATTGATCCACTACTGTCTCTATCTTACTATGTAAGTGATTGTCATTATCCCTTACAAGATTGTTACAATAGTCTAATGATTTATAAAGAAAGTGTTTTAATTATTTTATGTAATTATGTTATGTTTCTATGCATTGACATGATTGTATCTATTTCACTAGATTGTAACTGAGGGCTCCAGACGAAGCGTTCTTCTACGGCGCGAAACTTGTAGAGCCTCCCCAAGTTTTCATGCTCTGGTGGTTTGAATCCCTTTGTATCTTTTTTTTTTTTCTTGTATTTATGATATACCCTTAAGGTCATATTATTGCCTTATTTATGTGGTCTATGGGATTCACCCCGGGCTGTTAACGCTATATCTATGTGTGCATGTGCACTCTCCCCTCTTCCATATCTTGCCCATTCTGGGTTGGTGGATATTTAGAGGAGATTAGTGCAACTTAACATGTCATGTATATGATGTTTGGATCATTCATGTTTTTAAACGAGCACTTATATTTTGTATAAAGCCTTTGGGCTTGTATTGTAACAAATAAAGTATTGTTTTTATTGTAACGCATGCCTGCAAAGTCCATGTTTTTCGCCTTTTCTATTAAATTCCTTGATGGTTAGGATGTGGCATGCTTTCACTATATAGCCGTCTGCAGCCCCACACTGGTGAGGATTGGCTGATTATCTCCCCTTCCCTCCCATTTCCTAATTAGCTATATATCAATAAAATTTGTATTTTTATACATTTTGTTCTCTTTTAGTCTCGTGTGTGCCCATAAAGTCCACTCTTGTTTCTTTCATGTGTGGGTGTCCCACATATGAGAGGTTTTTTTCCATTTTACCCATTAGGATGGTGGCATGCCATGGAAGGCAATTTTTTGCTGATTTCTCAGTAAAAGTTCATGTGGTATATTCCAGAATAGCAGCTCAAAGTAAAGCGACCATGTTTCCAACATAAAAAATATTGCAGATAAAAGCACAGAGAACTGGATAATTTAAATGCTTGCTTGCAGCATTTTTCCTTTCCAGATGCAATATTTTATCAACTTGCAATGTGCCTCTGAACTTGCTAGCCAACATTCCAGTTCCCTTGCAGAGCCCCCTCTCTCCTTGCACGTCATAGATCTTTCTTGTTCTAAGAGTATCTTATTACTGTCTGTGATGGTCCAACTCCTCTCCTCACTTCCCTATATAACCTACGTAGCTGCAGAGGAAGGAGCAAAAGGGAACACTAAGGGTACTTTCACACTGGGGCGACAGCGGTAAAACGCTGCTAGTTTTAGCTGCACTTTTCTGCTATTATAGTGGCAATATGGCGCCGCTATTCAGTTGGGAGCGGGGCACCTTTAACCCTCAAGAAGGGGTTAGCAAGGGGTTAAAATCGCTGCCGCTCGGCGCTTCCGAGGTGGTGTTTAACTGCTTCAGAAGCGGCGCCCATTGATTTCAATGGAGGGGGAGGTGGAGGAGCGGAACGCTCAGCACAACGCCCCAAAGATGCGGCTTGCAGGACTTTTTTTCTCATCCTGCAAGAGCACTCTGGCTTTCCCACTGGGGAGAATGGGGGGGGGGGGGTGGTTTTCAGGCGCTGTACAGGCAATATTTTTAGCACCACAGTGCCTGAAAAACGACCCAGTGTGAAAGGGGTCCAAAGAGTGTCACTTGAGTGACTGTTTTGAGCTTGCTGGGGCTGTTGACACCACACCCAGATGGTGGCATCCGGCAGCAGTTTCAGGGCTTTTGGATGTCTACACACGGGAGGTTTTTACAGGTATATATCATGTAAATATATGTCACATGCACATTTAATCTTATGGAAAGATCACTGTTGGTTTGAATAGTCTGGCAACAGGGTCTCTTTAAACGGGAAGCTGCTTGTAGGCAGGTGCAGTTAGCTAGTCTGCCACTAGTTGGCTCTGTTCCAGAATAGTGTCTGGTTATAGAAAGTAGCGTCATTACATGCTAGACCCCTTTTACTCAGAGCCTTTCTGCAGAGATGTCACATAGCTCCCAACTGTCCCTGATTTCGAGGGACTGTCTCTGATTTGGAACAAAGTCCCTCTTTCCTCCTCATTTGTCCCTCATTTTGGTCTGATCTATATAGTTGTACATAAAATGCACTTTTTTTATCTTTCAAAAAGTGTTTCCCAGTGTTAAACCTTTCATTCAATCCCTAAATTGCTACATTTGTAAATGTCAAAACCAGTATAAAGGAATAGTAGTGGTAAAAAAGCACTTGTGGGTTTAACCAATGATTTTTTTTTTTGTATAATTCTCTTTTAAGGGGCGTGGCAGATGGTGTGTCCTATGCCTACATAAAGAAAATTGGTGCTTCGCACTGCCAAAGTGATATATAAAATACAGTGAGCTTATTTAACCACTTGCTTACTGGGCACTCAAACCCTCATCCTGCCCAGTCCAATTTTTGGCTTTCAGCACTGTCACATTTTGAATGAGAATTGCACGGTCGTGCGACATTTTACCCAAACCAAATTTATATAATTTTTTTCCCACTAACAGAGCTTTCTTTTGGTGATATTTAATCACCTCTGCGTCCTTTCTGATCGCCTCTATAAACAAACAAAGAGTAACGATTTTCAAAAAAATATATATATATTTTTTACTTTTTGCTATAATACAAATCCAAAAAAATTATTTAAAAAAATAATTATTCATCAGTTTTGGCTGATTTATATTTTTTGACATATTTTTGGTAAAAAAAAATTGCAATCTGCGTATATTGATTGGTTTGCGTAAAAGTTATCGCGTCTACAAACTGTGGGAATTGATTTATGGCGTTTTTATTATTTATTTTTTACTGGTAATGGCGGCGATCTGCAGTTTTTATCGGGACTGCGATATTGGGGTGGACATGTCAGACATTTTTGACACTTTTTTGGGACCAATGACATTTATACAGCGATCAGAAATTTAAATGTCCACTGATTACTGTGTAAATGTCATTGGCAGTGAAGGGGTTAACCTGCAGGGGGCAGTGAAGGGATTAACAATGTTCCCTGGGTGTGTTATAACTGTGGGGGAACGGGGCTGGTCGGGACATAACAGATCTAACTGATCCCAGTGACAGGGATCAGTAGGTCTGTTATGTCCCCTGTCACAGAACGGAGAACCGCCGTGTTTATATCGGCGGTTCCCCATTCTGCAGCTCTGACAGGGGATCGCGGGTCTGGGATGGATATCGAGTCCGCCCGACCCGCAGGCACGCCCACACCCGGAGATTCAGATCCGGATCTGAAGAGGTTAAATTGACCTTTAAGCTGCTGCAAATACAAATTGTGTTCCCACAATGGTAAGTGCTGATTGAAAAAAGGGAAAAAAAAGTATGCCTACATACTTATGCTAATAGGTATCCCTCGTTCCTATCTCTTATGGGAGGTATGATGTCATAGGTAAGTCATCGCCCAGTTATAAGCCAGGTTGGGAGGAGCCCAAGAGCATGGGAGCCAAAATCCCTACTCCAGCACAGATACAACCAGCGCATGGGGGCCCTGGATAGGACTGGGGGCTGGGAGGAGTAGACCTGCCCCCAGGAGAGCTGGCTATAGATTTCCTTACTCTTATGGAGGTGGGGGTTAGTGAGGCTCTTCCCCTGGAGGGTCCTGGGAGAAGTGTACCTACGGAGAAGGTGTCTACAGAGATCCCAGGCTTGTGAGTTCTAATGTCCACAGGTGGAAGGAGAGACTGTTAGAGAGAGATAGCTGCTTAAAGTGTTGCATATGCTTTCATATGTAATTACTGCAAACTGACCACTAAATGTGATTGACAATGTAATATCAAGTGACTCAGGAATATATGTCAATGTGATGTGACTGTTATGGCATTTCCTGAGTACCATCAGTAAAAGTGCAGCGATTCTATTTGTGTGTGGACATCCCCTCCTTAAGATATAAAGGTTAACAGCTGGGAGCATTGAGTGGAGGCCTGGGGCACAATATGGCGGAGGGTTCGGCCTCAGTAGGAGGGACAGTGTTCTAGCAGGACAGGAGCAGGGAAAGAGAATTGTAAACCAGCCGATCACAAAGCCCCTCTTACATGCTTTCTTTGCAAATATTCAATTAAAAAAAAAAACAAAAAAAAAAAAACAGAATTTGGCCTGACACGTGAGTTGATGATTAAAGTAAAAACACTGTCACTGTACTTACTAAGGTAAGGGAACATTCTTTATCTATTTAGTACATAACCCCTTAGAATTGCAAACTCAATTGGATTTAGGTCTGGACTTTGACTGGGCCATTCTAACACATGGATATGCTTTGATCTAAACCATTCCATTGTAGCTCTGGCTGTATGTTTAGGGTCGTTGTCCTGCTGGAAGGAGAACCTCCCCCCAGTCTCAAGTCTTTTGCAGACTCTAACAGGTTTTCTTCTAAGATTGCCCTGTATTTGGCTCCATCCAACTTCCCAGTGGTGTACCAACAGGGGGGCGGTCTGCCCCGGGTGCCACGCATCGGGGCGGTCTCAGGCCGGCGCCGCTTAGGGGTGTGGGCAGGAGGTTTTCTGCCGCATGGAAAAAAAGGCGTTTGCCTTGGGCGACATCTTACGAGGGGCTGCCCCCCAGGCAGTAGGGACACTAGCGAGGAGTCTTCTCGCCGAGGGCTTCAGAAAACGGGCGAGCTGGGCCGCCATTCTGATGCCCCAAAAAGGCCACAGCAGAAGCGCATATAGTGCCACTTTACTAACCCCATTAATCCCCAGCCAAGACCCAAAGCTGGCTTCTGCACACTGGTTGCTAGGACCGCACCGCCTCGCTTCTAGCAACCAGTGACGTCACGCCACGTCCTTGCCCTAATGTAGAGAGAGGCCGAGGCCCCAGCATTCAAAGTGGAGAGGGATTTAACTTCCTCCTCTGCCGCTCCGCTCCTTGTGGTTTCCACCTGCCTCCTCCATGATCTTCTCCTGAAGGCTAAGGGATTCTGAAAACTCTGTGCTTTGTACTATTGTTTCTAAACATTAAAATGTATATAAAGCCAAACTTTTTTTTCCATAGAGTAGCCACTTCCAGACCAGGCCTTTTCTGGCACTTTTTGTTTACATGTAACAATCAGTACATTTATATTTTGTTTTAAAGCAGAGGCCCCAGAGAATAAATTGGTGGGCTTTGCAATTTTTTATGTCACACAGTATTTGCGCAGTGGTTTTTTGGGGGGAAAAAAATATATATATTTTATTTTCTCCTATAAAATATATCCAATACAAAAATAAAAAAAATCGAATTTCTTCATCAATTTAGGCCAATATGTATTCTGCTACATTTTTTTGGTAAAAAAAATATCCCAATAAGCGTATATTGATTGTTTTTGTGCAAAAGTTATAGTGTCTACAAACTGGAATTTTTTTTTTTTACAAGTAATGACGGCGATCAGTGACTTATAGCGGGACTGCGATATTTTGGGTGGACATTCTGACACTGACACTTTTTGGGGACTGGTGACACTAATACAGTGATCAGTGCTAAAGAAAATGCACTGTCACTAATGACACTGGCTGGGAAGGGGTTAACATTGATGGCGATCAAACGGTTAACTATGTGCGTGACCAGTGTTTATATGTACTGTGGGAGGTGCTTTTACTAGGGGCAGACATGGATCCATGACCCTGATTTGCAGAGACACAGGATCCATGCCTTCCCTCCTGTCAGAACGGCAATCTGCCTTGTTTACATAGGCAGACCGCCATTCTACCTCTCTGGTGGAGTGCTGGCAAACATCAAGTTTGTGGTACCTGCTGCTGGGCTCCCATTGTATGCAGTGGCGGCTGGTGAAATTTTAGGATGGGGTGGGCACCAGACCCCGCCCTTCCTTTTTGACCCCTCCCACTTCTCATAAGCCCCACCCCTAATAGATTCCACCCCTTATGTCAGGAGTATACAGCCCAGCATCACCAGATAGGGTATACAACATCACCAGATAGTGGTATACAGCATCACCAGATAGGAGTATACAGAGTCACCAGATAGCAATGTACACTCACAGAGTCACCATATAGCAGTTGTAAGGGGGTTAACTCGGCAGAAAGTGTGTGTGACCCCCTGGAAGGGTTCACTACACAATTTAGGCACAGCGAGACAGCAGTTGCAGGTAAAAACAAAAAGGCAGTTTATTTTCACTATTTACAATGTGAAAAACCGCAAAACAAAAACAAACAACAAAATAAATCCTAGGCCACTTGGCCACTGACTGCACAATAGGTTTCCCTGTCTGTCAGCTGGGTACAGCCTACCGCTGTACCTAGCTCCTATCTCTCACTGCAGGACACTCAGCCACACAGGCCTTACCATGTACAGGATGTGTGTTACGCTCCCCAGTCTATGGTCAAGAAACTGGTTCCAGGGTGGAGCACTCACCTATGCCTGCTGGGTGTTCTTGTAGAGGCCTTAATGAGCCAGCTAACCTCAGCTGGGCTCATTACCTCTACTCCTGAAAGACTCCCACCACTCCCCCTAGTGGTATAAGACTGTATACACATTAAATCTTGTGCAGATGTACCTGCCATCCTGCACGCAACCAGGCGTTTTTACCTGCCTGCTGTCACACCCCCCCTCTTGTTTCAAACTGGGGTTTGGAATACACGCAGCCAGGTACGCAGGTACCCGAGATAGAGCATCCACATTCCCTATTTGAACCCCAGGGCGATGCTTCACGTTGAAGTATTATTATTACAGGGCCAGGAACCACCGATTTACCCTTCTATTGGTCTCCTTGTTTTGAGCCATCCACTTTAAGGGCGCGTGATCTGTATGCAGGTCAAAGTGTCTACCCAGCAAATAGTATCGCAGGGAGTCTAGCGCCCATTTCACTTCTAGACACTCTTTCTCAATTGTGGCATAGTTTTCTTCGTGGGGTTTCAGTTTCCTGCTAAGATAAATTACTGGGTGCTCTTCTCCCTTCCAGACCTGGGACAACACTGCTCCTAAGCCTACGTCTGACGCATCAGTCTGTACCACAAAGTCCTTAGCGAATTCAGGTGAGTACAGCACTAGTTGGCTACATAGGGCTTTTTTTAACCACTTGCCGACCGCCGATCGGCATCTGACGGCGACAAAGTGGTTCGTTATCGCAAAACGCCGTCATACGACGGCGGCTGCGATAACGCGCACTGTGAGCGCGCGCGCGCCGCCGGAGGCGCGCCCGCGCGCTCACTGTGTCCGGGGAGGGCCGGGGAGCGGGTGCGGCGGCTTCGATTGCCGCCGGCTACCCGCGATGGCCCCCCCGGAGCGAATGAGCGGAGGTCCGTGTATGTAAACACGGACCTCCGCTCTGTGTGAGGGGGAAGGGCTGTGATCACAGCCTTCATTTACGTGAAGGCTGTGATCGCTTCCCTTCCCCAGATAGGCAGTCCCCAATACAGTTAGAACACGCCCAGGGACCATAGTTAACCCTTAGCGCGCCCCCTGCAGGTTAACCCCTTCACTGCCAATGGCATTTCCGTTCACCAATTTTTTTCGG
>BLSH010337466.1:113187-123531 GCA_018402905.1 Glandirana rugosa | reverse complement strand
ACACACAGCATATGCATACCACAAATTACACCCCAAAACACATTCTGCTACTCCTCCTGAGTATGGAGATACCACATGTCTGAGACTTTTTCACAGCCTGGCCACATACAGAGGCTCAACATGCAGGGAGTGCCGTCAGGTATTCTAGGGACATAAATTACACATCTAATGTCATGAAGACCTATCACATTTTGAAGGCCCTGGAGCACCAGGACAATGGAATTGCCCACAAAATGACCCCATTCTGGAAAGCAAACACCCCAACTAATAATCTATGAGCCATAATGAGTCTTTTGAACGGTTCATTTTTTTCCAGTAGTTTTTGGAAAATGTGGGAAAAAAATGAAAACGCATTTTTTTTACACAAAGTTGACCATTTATAAGATATTTCCAACACATAGCATGTACATAGCAAAAATGACACCCCAAAATACATTCTGCGATACCACATGTGTGAGACTTTTACATAGCCTGACCACATACAGAGGCCCAACATTGAACTAGTACCTTCAGGCGTTCTACAAGCATAAATTACACATCTCATTTCTCAACTACCTATTACACTTTTGAAGGTCCTGGAGCACCAGGAAAATGGAATTGCCCACAAAATGACCCCCTTTTGGAAAGCAAACACCCCAATGTATAATCTATGGGGCATAATGAGTCGTTTGAACATGTCATTTTTTTCCAGTAGTTTTTGGAAAATGTGGGGAAAAAATGAAAAACGCTTTTATTTTTACACAAAGTTGTCCTTTTATAAGATATTTCCAACACATAGCATGTACAAAAAAATTTTTACCCCCCAAAATACATTCTACTACTCCCCCCGTGTATGGCGATGCCAAATGTGTGAGACTTTTACAGGTGATGTTTACTCATGGGTGTGACGGTCACTGACAGGTGACTGGCGATTGTCACCGATGGGTGACTGGCGGTGGTCACTGATGGGTGACGGGTGTCTGGCAGTGGTCACTGATGGGTGACGGGTGTCTGGCGGTGGTCACTAATGGGTGATGGGTATCTGGCGGTAGTCACTGATGGGTGACGGGTGCCTTGCGGTGGTCACTGATGGGTGCCTTGCGGTGGTCACTGATGTGTGACGGGTGTCTGGCGGTGGTCACTGATGGGTGACGGGTGTCTGGTGGTGGTCACTGATGGGTGACGGGTGAAGGTCACTGATGGGTGACGGTGATGGGTGACGGTGATGGGTGACTGGCGGTGGTCACTGATAAGTGATGGGTGACTGGCGGTGGTCACTGATGGGTGCCGGGCTGCTGGGTGACAGGTGACTGGTGGTGGTCACTGATGGGTGCCGCTTGTCTGGCGGTGGTCACTGATGAGTGACGGGTGCCTGGCGGTGGTCACTGATTTGTGACTGGTGTCTGGCGGTGATCACTAATGTGTGACGGGTGACTGGCGGTGGTCACAGATGCGTGATGGGTGACAGGTGACTGGCGGTGGTCACTGATGAGTGACGGGTGACTGGCGGTGGTCACTGATGAGTGACGGGTGACTGGCGGTGGTCACTGATGGGTGACAGGTGACTGGCGGTGGTCACTTATGGGTGACGGGCGACTGGCGGTGGTCACTTATGGGTGAAGGGTGACTGGCGGTGGTCACTTATGGGTGACGGGTGACTGGTGGTGGTCACTGATGGGTGACGGGTGACTGGTGGTGGTCACTGATGGGTGACTGGTGATGGTTACTGATGGGTGACTGGTCATGGTCACTGATGGGTGATGGGTGACTGGCGGTGGTCACTGATGGGTGAGGGGTGACAGGCCACGGGTGACTGGCGGTGGTTACTGATGGGTGACGGCCATGGTCAGTGATGAGTGACAGGCGACAGTCTACGTCAGTGTTGGGTGACAGGCTACGTCAGTGTTGGGTGACAGGCCACTGATGTGCCGGTTGACACACCACGGTAACTGATGGATGACGGGTGACACGCTACGGTCACTGATGGGTGTTGGGTGACAAGCCATGGTCGCTGATGGGTGACGAGTGACATTCCACGGTCAGTGACGGGTGACACACCACGGTCAGTGACGGGTGACACGCCACGGTCAGTGACGGGTGACACGCCACAGTCAGTGACGGGTGACACGCCACGGTCAGTGATGGGTGACACGCCACGGTCAGTGATGGGTGACGGGTGACACGCCACGGTCAGTGATTGGTGACACGCCACGGTCAGTGATGGGTGACGGGTGACATGCCACGGTCAATGACGGGTGACGGGTGACAGGCCACGGTCACTGATGGGTGACGGGGGACAGGTACACTTTATGATGACAGGTGCACTTTATGGGGGGTATATGGGGTGACTGTTGGGGTGACAGGTGCATTGGGGGGGCGGGGGGGGTGTGTCAGTGTGATTGTACTGTACAGATCAGTAACTCACTGATCCCAGCCCTTCTCTCCTCACACTGGACACTGTGTGAGGAGAGAAGAGCTGGTAACAGTGAGTTACCGCTCTGTTTACATTGCATGTGATCGGCTGTGAAGTAGATCACAGCCGATCACAAGGTATCAGCCGCCGCCTGGCGGCTGATACCTGTGTCGGTGACAGGCAGTGTTCCCTAGGAACACGCCGCCACCGATGCGCACGCGCAGCGCGCTCCCGATTGCGCGCATGCGCGTGCAAACGGCGGACGTGCCATTTGTGATCAGCTGTGACTTCGTCACGGCCGATCACGTGGTGAACAGCCATAACCAATGGCTGTTCACCCCTGTCGGTGAAGCGGTGTGTCCTGGGGACACGCCGACACCGACAGAGCCGGGATGCGCGCGCCCGATCGCATGCAATCCCGGCTTAAAGGGAGGACGTCATATGACGTCCTCCCGGAACGAGAGCCGCTCCGCTCCGCCGTCATTTGACGGTGGGCGGACGGCAAGCGGTTAAAAGGGGAAATATGTAGAATATGTATGTGTTGTATTTACAGCTGTGTGAGGACATAGGAGTAGGAACAGGAAGTAGGAAGTTATGAAATGAAACTAAAGGAAATACATTTTACATGCGGCTGCCTGCTGGCTGGAATAAATAAGCTCTTCACAAGATTCATCTGACTATTCATCATTGCTTCTATAAAATCTACAGTAGTGAAGCGAGGGAAGGGGAGCAGGAGCTGGAGAGGAGAAGGCTGCGCTAGAGAATTAAATCTTCCTGGAGAAGTCAAGCTTTGATTCAAGTTCAAATTTTTAAAATTGGTGACATTGGGGTTGATTTACTAAAACTGGTGTACTCAGAATCTGGTGCAGCTGTGCATGGTAGCCAATCAGCTTCTAACCTCAGCTTGTTCAATTAAGCTTTAGCAATAAAACCTGGAAGCTGGTTTCTATGCAGAAGTGAGCCTGATTTTGCACTCTCCAGCTTTAGTAAATAAACCCCACAGTCTTTTCGGCCTGGGTTCACACTGACAGCGGGAATGAAATCGTGCAAGTTCAGCTGAACTCGCACGATTTCCTTCTCGCATGTCAGTCCCGACTTCGGGGGCGATTTCAGAGACATCTGTGTGGGTTGCTGCACAGATGTCTATTGAAATCACACCCCAAAGTCGCCAAAAGTAGTACAGAAACTACTTTTGGTAATCGGTGCAGCACCGCAGATGTAGCGACGCACTGATTCAGATGGTGCCATGTCAAATCGCATGCCAAATCGCTGCAATGTGAACCAGGGCTTAAAGGATAAGTTCACCTTTGTTCACTTTTTTTTTCTAAATTCCAGCCCCCCTATGTACCAATATAGCATTAATGTACTTTTTTGCAAAAATATCAGCGCTTTCCATAAGATCTACAGACACTTACCTTACTGTCCTCCATCCATGTTTCCAAGCGTATCTATTGCTTCTGTCTACTTCCTGATCAGACTAGAAGCCATGACACAGGGAGGAGTTGACCAGCTGACCTCATTAGCACACAGCCTGCATCATCCACCCTCCTACCTACCGCGCATCTCCAGGTGCACGTTTATTAAATGAAATGCAGTCAATCAGTGATCACCCTTCTAACTAAATACACAATATACAACCAGATTGCATAGTGTATGGCCATCTTTATACAAGTGCATAGGAGGGATTGGACAGAAACACTCAGTGGACAGAAACACTCCCGTTCACATATCTGCATAACGGGAACTCGTATTCCCACATGCAAGGAGGGGAGGCATTTTGGGGCATTTTCACACAATCACACATAGGGCAGCCCATCCACCTGAATGGGCCACCCTACATGCAACAATCGCCCCAAAGAAGCTTCAGAACTTTTTTATAGCGGAGCTTGGTGCGTTTTTTACTGCGATTTTTGGTGCTGCGCATTTCTGAAATGCAAGGAAACGCACAGATGTGAATGGAACCTCATTGCTCTTTTGTTAATGCACCAATTTCACTTTCAGGACCCATTCACGGCTAGTATAGTGGGAGCAAATGTTTTGTGGCTCATTTTCCCTGACACGCATAGTGCAGCCCGTTGATTTCAATGGGCTGTGCTATATGTGGCTTATGGGACATTTTGGTGTTTTGTGGGTTGCATGTTTTTACTGTGCATGTTGCAGAATTTGCCACTTGTTTTTTCACATAGAAAAATGTGTATTTCCTACTGTGTTTGGTGTGCTCTTAACAATTAATTGCACTGAAAGCACAAATAGTAATTTTAGATGTATAAAGGTGGCCATACACTATACAATCTGATTGTACAATCTCCTTTAGATTTACCAAATTTATATAATAGGAGGAAACACCTATCTAGCCAATCACTCTATATCCAATCAGGCAGACCCTTGCACTACATAATTGATAGCAGATCTAAAGGAGATTGTAAAATCAGATTTTATAGTGCATGGCCATCTTTATACACCTAAAATTACTATGTAATGCAGCCAATTGAAATCAACAGGCTGCCCTATGCGTGTAAAGGAAAAATGAGCCACAAAACATTCGCTCCCACTATGCTGGATGTGAATTTGGGCCTGAAAGTGAAATTGGTGTGCTTACACAAGAACAATGAGGCTCCATTCGCATCTGTGTGTTTCCTTGCATATCAGAAATGCGCGGCATCAAAAATCGCAGTAAGATATGCACCAAGCTCTATAAAAAAAGTTCTGAAGCTTCTTTGGGGCAATTGTTGCATGTAGGGCAACCCATTCAGGTGGATGGGCTGCCCTATGTGTGATGAGTGAAAATGCTCCAAAATGCCTCCCCACCTCGCTAAGAAAAACAAAAACAAAAAAACGCGTGTGGGAATGCGAGTAGCAGATTTGTGAACGATGTTTGACAGCTGAGTGTTTCTGTCCACTCCTTCCTATGTACTTGTATAAAGATGGCATACACTATACAATCTGATTGTATATTGTGTATTTAGCGAGAAGGGTGATCACTGATTGATTGCATTTCATTTAATAAATGTGCACCTGGAGATGGGCAGTAGGTAAGAGGGTGGATGTGGCAGGGTGTGTGCTAATGTGGTCAGCTGGTCAACTCCTTCCTGTGCCATGACCTACAGTCTGATCAGGAAGCAAACAGAAGCAATACATACATTTGGAAACATGGATGGAGGACAGTAAGGTAAGTGTCTGTAGATTTTATGGAAACTGTTGATATTTTTGCAAAAAAGTACATGAGTGCTATATTTGTACATAAGGGGGCTGGAATTTAAAAAAAAAAAAGTGAACAAAGGTGAACTTAGCTTTTAAACTGATTTTAGTGTGAGACAGTATATGTTGACATTGTGTTAACAAAGGGAAACGGGTGTGCTTCCTGGATATAGAAAGTAGGCTATCTATAGAGCCCTGTTGAGAAAAAACTGTTTTTTTATGACAGTTCTCACAATGTGTTCAGTCAGGATATAAGTAAACAACAGGATGGGACAAGACAGGATAGGACAGGAAAGAAAAAGAAGTATTTGAGTGAAGGATATTTATTTTAACAATTTTACAGACATCTCCAAATGCAAAATTAACTCAACAGATGTCCTATATAGACTTATAAATCAGATCAAACTTCATACCTGGGGATTTATTTAGTAATTAAAAATATGTTGCGCAGAATGAAACAAGGCTTAACATACAGTAAAACATACAGCAAATTTGTCACCAAAAACAGACCTTGTCACTTACTTAAAACATTCAGATAAAGCAGAGTAAAATCAAGTATTTTAAATGCTTCCTTGCAGTACTTATTATTTCTATAACCTTTTTATTGACTTGCAATGACTCTCTGATCTTGCTAGGGAACTGAAACTCCAGAATGGAAGGCCATTAACCCCCTACTGAAAGAGATCATTGACTGAGAGAAGCATGGCCCAAAGGAGTGGATGTACCTAAGATGGCATGGCAATTAGGCTTAAAGTAGCTCACTTGTTATTGGCTATGGTGGTATGGGTTGAAGAGGTATACAGGAGTGCCAGTCAAGGCTATGCTGATGTAACAGTTACTGAACACTGACCTGAATACCTTCAGCCCTCGAGAGAGTTGCCCACGCACATAATAAATGTTTGAGCATGTTTGGATCAACCTTGTCCACCGTTAAAATTCATTTAATGGTCTATGCGCCCCAAGTGGGTTTTTGGGTTAGCTTAACACCTGTAAGACACTCATGGTAAGGACATGCTTTCTAAACTATGTCAGGTCATTGTTCAGGTGCGCTCACAGTATATAGTAGCTGATACTGTCCCTGGTTATGTTGTTATGTTGGAAATTCAATAAAGCTTGCCCTTTTTTAGCCTAGACTGTCTCTATGTCTTTTGGTGCAAGGCTTAAAGTAGCTCACTTGTTATTGGCTATGGTGGTATGGGTTGAAGAGGTATACAGGAGTGCCAGTCAAGGCTATGCTGATGTAACAGTTACTGAACACTGACCTGAAGACCTTCAGCCCTCGAGAGAGTTGCCCACGCACATAATAAATGTTTGAACATGTTTGGATCAACCTTGTCCACCGTTAAAATTAATTTAATGGTCTATGCACCCCAAGTGGGTTTTTGGGTTAGCTTAACACCTGTAAGACACTCATGGTAAGGACAGGCTTTCTAAACTATGTCAGGTCATTGTTCAGGTGCGCTCACAGTATACAGTAGCTGTGACTGACCCTGGTTATGTTGTTATGTTGGAAATTCAATAAAGCTTGCCCTTTTTTAGCTTAGACTGTCTCTGTGTCTTTTTTGTTCAAGGTTACTTATCAGTAGGCCTGTTTCTTATAACTTGCCTAGCAAATCCCCTCCCTCCTTGCATGTCTCCAACAGCAAGTTTTGAAATGTTTCTCTGCTGTCCAGATACCTACAACTAATATGTTTGAAACACTCCCAAAACCCTGTCCCAGGCTCGCTCCAAATGCAGGTTTTTTTCCTCTGTCCCGGGGGATGCAAGGTCATGGGAGCCCCATTATCAACCAGGAGTGATTGCTATGGGCAGCCAGTGGGGTTGAAATAAGCATCAGTACCAGTGGTGGCTGGTGGTAAATTTGGGGGACCGAAGCAGTGCACCCACAGCCAACCCCCCCCGGTCCGCTCGGTCAGTTGGGTCATCAGGATACCTCTGTCTACCTCAAGTGTACCTATTTTTTACCATGTCAGAAAATTTCACAGGAATATACATGCTATAATTATTTATACGATCCACCATATTATTTGTAACAAGTAATGTTTTATTTATTTTATTCAGAGAATATAATTTACCTCACAGCAATTTAACCACACTAAGTTGTATTAATCACATGTCTTATATTTTTATATTCTTTGATAAATTTACCCACCTTTACCTTGTTTAATTACACACCATCGGGCCGCATATTCGCTACAGGTTATATGTTACATGCTATTACATGTTATAAATATCATACCCGTCAAAAAATATTTACCAGCATTGAGCAGCGCCATACCCATCATAATCTGATGAGGAGCACTTACCCCATCTATAGTGGGCAGCGCTTCACCCAGGCAACGTCTTCTCCTTCCCTAGCTCTCCTCCTTGGGTATAACTGTCATCAAGGGCAGCTTCCCCAGCTCTCCTCCGCGGGCATCACAGGCGCATTCCCCTGCTCTCCTCTGTAGGGATCACGGGCGGCTTCTCCTTCCCCTGCTCTCTTCCGCAGGCATCCTTCCTCCTCCACAATGGCCAATGAGAACGCTTCTCCTTTCGGCCAATCAGGGACAAGTGAGTATATGTATACTGTATATATACACTCACCAGCTACTTTATTAGGTTCAACTTGCTAATACAGGTATCTGAAACAGCAAAGCATTGTTGTGTTAATACGTTTTCACGGTTTATGAGAAATTTGGCCTGAAAGAAGATCTATCATAATTTGTTTTACTGTTCTGTTCCCTAAGGGACTAATTACCTATATTGCTTTGTCCCATGTTTCTAGGTGCTTCCTAACATTAGCTGTGAGTACTCTCCCTAAACAAGCAGTGGTAAGAGGAATGCAGAGGGAAGGTGGATGTTCTCAGCCTCTGAATGCCTATTGCTGCTGCTTTTCCCCAGAAAGTGTTCAAAGGTGAGCCAAGCTGCCATTATGAAGCAGGTGTCTCCTTCCTAGCTGTTGTCAGATTAGGAACATGGGACTAACATTGGCCAAAGGTACTATTTGGGGACATAGGACAATGTGCTACCTGTACATTGATCAACAGGGGACAGAATAGTAAAAAAAATACAATGATAGATCTTGATTGATTGATGTTAGTCAGTTAGGACACACACAAGGGCCTGCTGACAATCGTAGTCACCAAAAATAGCTAAAGAACATTGAGTCCCAGGAAGTACACCAAAAGGGTGTCCAGAGTTCAGCTTTAAAATGTATAATATAGGATGATGATGAAGGGTGTGTGTTAATGAGAATAGCTGGTCAGCTCCTGGAATCTAGGAAACAAAAAAAGGTGAACTTAGCATTTAGGTTCAAAGACCAGGTAGTGCTTCATGGTTAGCAAGAATATGGTTTGGCAAATTTCTGCAATGATTTACAGGGACAGGGAATGTCAGGAACGGTTTCACCTGCTGGTGGCACTGTAGCTTCCAGACCTATGGGCTGCAGTTCCGGTGTCCACCAGTGGGTGTCCCTCAGCAGTCGGAGGCTGAAGGTCGGTAAAGGTTTCACCTGTTGGTGGTGCTGCAGTTCCGGTGTCCACCAGCAGGTGTCTCTCTGCAGGCAGGTGCTGACATTATCCCCTGCAATCAGGCATCACCTGATGCTGATTGCAGGAAGCATATTTAAACCTAGGAAATTCTGTGATTCTTTGCCTTGGCATTGTCTCCTTGTGCCTCTGACCTGTGTTCCTGAAACCTGCATCCCGTCTCCTGTTCCCGGACTCTGACCCTGATCCCTTCCTACCTGCTCAGTCCGTCTCCGGACTCCTGTTCCCTGTCCTGTCTTGTTCCCAGCTCTCACTGTTTGATCTCCCGTGTATGACCCTAGCTTGGTACAATTACTCCTTACTATGTACATATTTGATTTTGTCTGTCTTTTATTGTAGATGAACTTTTGGTTTATTCACTGGTTGTATTTCACTATTTACTATATTGGAGATGCGTTTTCTTTGTTATTTGTTTATCCTATAATAAATCATATTATTTACATTTTGTGTTTGGTTGCAGTCCACACATTTCTGGTCACACTGGTCTCTGACACACTGGATCATCTGCAAACTCATGGTAGCGATGAACCTGGACCTCATCCCTAGTAAAAATGGTGAAAAATTATTAATATTTGCCAGCTTCGGATAAAGTTATATAATCAGTTCATCAAGCAATTGTACTGATACTGATAGCCAGTTTTCACACTGTAACAGAACCGACCCACTCTGCTCCCGTCAGTATACAGCCTCCTCCAGTCTGAACATCAGAGATCAGATATTGTAACTAAGAACCAGGCGAGACTAGCTCAGTTACACAGCTTGAACATGGAATTAATTTATTTGACCAAGTAACACAGCATATATACACTGTGTGCAGAATTATTAGGCAAATGAGTATTTTGACCACATCATCCTCTTTATGCATGTTGTCTTACTCCAAGCTGTATAGGCTCGAAAGCCTACTATGAACCAGTTTATTTAATTAAGGTACAAGTTCGACACATTGACTCGATCAGAGCGGACCAAGAATCAATGTTATAGACTAGAGACTACAAGTCTGACCTCCTCCGACATATGACTGCCCTCGTCTCACCCAGCCAAGACAATGTCACACTTTTGACCGATAGTCATAGTCATGTTAACGAACTACTTGACTAATATATTGAAATAGGCTTCGACCGTTTATAATTATTAAAAAGTGGTAAAAATGATCCCTACTCCAGGTCCAAGTAGCGATGGTACTCAAACGTCTACTAGGTCACACAGTCTCTGGTCACACTGGTC
>BLSH010337466.1:77427-103941 GCA_018402905.1 Glandirana rugosa | reverse complement strand
TCATGGGCCTCTTGGCTGCATCTCTGATCAGTCTTCTCCTTGTATGAGCTGAAAGTTTAGAGGGACTGCCAGGTCTTGATAGATTTGCAGTGGTCTGATACTCCTTCCATTTCAATATTATCGCTTGCACAGTGCTCCTTGGGATGTTTAAAGCTTGGGAAATCTTTTTGTATCCAAATCCGGCTTTAAACTTCTCCACAACAGTATCTCTGACCTGCCTGGTGTGTTCCTTGTTCTTCATGATGCTCTCTGCGCTTTAAATGGACCTCTGAGACTATCACAGTGCAGGTGCATTTATACGGAGACTTGATTACACACAGGTGGATTCTATTTATCATCATTAGTCATTGAGGTCAACATTGGATCATTCAGAGATCCTCACTGAACTTCTGGAGAGAGTTTGCTGCACTGAAAGTAAAGGGGCTGAATAATTTTGCACGCCCAATTTTTCAGTTTTTTATTTGTAAAAAAAAGTTTGAAATATCCAATAAATTTCGTTCCACTTCATGATTGCGTCCCACTTGTTGTTGATTCTTCACAAAAAATTACAGTTTTATATCTCTATGTTTGAAGCCTGAAATGTGGCAAAAGGTCGCAAAGTTCAAAGGGGGCCGAATACTTTCGCAAGGCACTGTATATATATATATATATTTTATTTTTTTTTAAATGTGTGAAGTTTTTCTTTAAGTTCTATATGTATCACGTCCATCCAGATCAAGTGCTATATCAAGTTTGGGCAACAGTTGATGTTATTCTTTTGGGTCTGCAGAAATTTATGATAAATATGTTGCAATCCATCATCTCCATCTCCTGCATTAGTCCTAATTCATCCCAGGCATTTTAGGAATACATTTCTTTCAAACAAAGTTGCGTCACTGTTTACAAAGAGAGTTGAGCACAAGCCAATTCATGCCTGGGGCAATGCTTTTAATCGCTTCCATCTCCATACCAGCTGGATAATAACCACACAGGTTTTTGTGATTTTGCTGAGAATATCTCCCTTGAGGCTTCTGAGATTTCAAAAGAAAAGTGGAAGAATGTTTGCCTGGGGGCTGCCGTCATTTACAATGCAACATTAAACAAGTCATGCCAGTGTTTATATTACATAAGGCGCTTTACACGCTACGCAGCATGTTCAAAAATAAACGCTTTCCCAAAAAAAGACATAATAGAGGGACAGAGCTGAGAGTGCAGGATGGTCCTATTATGGATTTTCATACAGATTCTGCTGATTCAGGTCTATGAGGTTGAGCTTGTTGAAGAATATGAAGACCTATTTGGACCAGATGAATGGGTAGAATCGGTAATTGAAGATGTAACTACCAAGGACATAACAGAAAATGACTTGAAGAAAGCACAGGTAACTATGCAAAGGCAAATTTGTGATACACCCAGTTTCTTAAAGAACAGGTAAACCCTCGCTAAATCATATTTTTCGTTTTCTAAAGCACTGCATTTTAAGAATAATTGCGATTTTTTTTTTTTAAATGTAATACTTGTTTGCACTTTGTTGTGCTTCTGATCTCCTGCAGCTTATTTTCAGCCATTTCCTGTCCATTTGCGTTCCAGCAATAGCTGCATGGTATTACTCAGAATGGGTTTACTGATGGTGGCAACAGTAGACTGTGCCTGAATAATTTGTATTGAAATAGACAAATGTAGTTTCAATTAAAAGTCTGTGCAACAGGGTGTTGGTGCAGGAGCGCAGTCGAGAAGAAAGGCACAATGCGTTATCACCCTATAAATTAAGTGCCTAAACAAAGACCTTCATGGCAGCAGGGTTAAGGGTATTATTTTACTAAAAGCTGCAGATTTAAAAATATATAAAATTACTTTTGAAATAACATCTTACAGCTTATACAGTATGAGATTTTAGTGTCTGGGTTTACTTATTTAAAAGGAGAAGTATGGCCAAAGCTCTTTTGGCCATACTACTCCTGTGGGTCACAGGAATGCACGTAGTTCTGCACTCCTGTGACCAACGTTTAGCCTACAGCAAGCTAAAGACTGCTGTCGAATGACATCACAGAACCGATGCAGGATTTGCCCAGATGTAGCTGGTTCAGTGCGTTGCTGAGAGTTTGAGCCAGCCCCTCCACAACCCAGCGCTCCAGTGAGTGCTGGAGGGGCAAAGCACTGACAGTCACTGCTCTGTGCTAAGATAACACACAAGAACTTAACGATCAGTAGTCTATGATCGCTCAGGTCTCAGTATAAAGCTGCGGCATTGGATTGATGCTGCAGCCATCTAGCTGTGTCCTTTTATTTTCTTTCATTCCGAGACTTCTCTTTAAAGAAGAATTCCAGGTATGGATACTTTTACTTAGTTACATTGGTTCAGCTTGGACCAATGTAACAATGCATATAATATACCTTTGGGATCCCTCTAGAAGCTGGAAATCACTGTAGTAGGCATTGCTATATTCAGGGTGCTGTGCTAGGAACAGGCGCCTTTCAGAGATAAAAAAACAACAAAGAAACAATCCCAGCTCACTTACCAGCCAGCCTGCAACAAACCAAATTGTCCTGTCTAACAATTCACATTAAAACCAGGGGTATCGTTTGCACACATTTGCAAATATGTACATAAGCTTCAGGCCACTTCATGGCACCCCAGTGTACTGCAGTCCTAACTCTAT
Source organism: Glandirana rugosa (assembly GCA_018402905.1). Lineage (NCBI taxonomy): Eukaryota > Metazoa > Chordata > Amphibia > Anura > Ranidae > Glandirana > Glandirana rugosa. Next base: position 101,302 of record BLSH010337466.1, on the reverse strand, counting down.
ACATTTTGTGAGTCTCCAAAGTTGGAGCACATATATAATAATGGATAGCTTAAAGTGATTGTAAAGTCTCGTTTTTTTCTATAAAAATAACAAACAACATGTTATACTTACCTCCTCTGTGCAGTTGATTTGCAGAGAGCAGCCCGGATCCTCCTCTACTCAGGTCTCTCTTTTGGGCTCCTGGCCCCTCCCTCCTGTCGAGTGCCCCCACAGCAAGCGGCTTGCTATGGGAGAATCCGAGCTGAGTCACAGCTCCTTCTGTCCATTCAGACACGGAGCTGTGGCAGACCCCACCCCCTCGACCTCCTGATTGGCTAGCCGACTTTGATTGACAGCAGCGGGAGCCAATGGCGCCGCTGCTGTGTCTTAGCCAATCAGGAGGGAGAGTCTTGGAGACACTTGTGGACATCGCTGGACGGAGATGGGGCTCAGGTAAGTATTAGGGGGGCTAAAGTGGGCTGCTGCACACAGAAGGCTTTTTAATTTGTACCTTTGGACTTTACAATCCCTTTAAGGGCAGGTATTTGTGGAGGGAGCCCAACCCTCCTTAAAGGTATAGGGACCCACTGGACACCCAGCAATAGCACAATGGCAGTGAAGGTATCCAGTGTGTCCACTCACAAGTTAACCAACAGTACAAACAAATGGCAACCACCCCAACCTATACCTGACCTTTGCAACAAGGAGCACATGGAAGGGTGACGCATGTCAAAAAACAACATAGAAAAATACCCAGCCCACTTACCAACCAGCCTGCAACAAACTGAATTGTCCTGTTTAACAGTTTACGATAAAACCAGGAGTTTAGTTTGCAAATATTTGCAAAGGGCCACTTCATGGCACCCCATGGTACTGCAGTCCTAACTCTATAAATTTTGTGAGTCTCCAAAGTTGGAGCACAAATATAATAATGGATAGATTGAGGGCAGGTATGCCTGGAGGGAGCCTACCCCTTATTAAATTGCAGCGAAGGTATCCAGTGCGGCCCCTCACCAGCTAACCAGCAGTACAAACAATTGGCAACCACCCTAACCTATAACTGGCCTCAGAGATTGCTTTGCATTCTCTTGATGAGGGCAAAGCATTTTCTCTGGAGCCTATACCTCTTTTAATACAAGAAAGTATTTTTGCTAGCTTTAGATACTGTAGCTTGGCATGTTTCTAGCCCCCAAGTGCATAACTTTACATGTATCAACATGTATCAACTACGGATGCTCCCGTTTCGAGTCGAACGTGAGTTCGACTTGAACATCGGGTGTCCGATTGTTTGGGTTTCCTCGAACATTATGGGGCGTTCACGGCAACTTTGCGCGCCCCATAATGCATTGAAATGGCGCCGGAATGCTGCCCGCTAATTGGCCAAAGCATGCACATAACCTGCATGCTTTGGCCAATCAGCAGGTGGCCTGCTGTGAGAGCTTTGATTGGCTAAAGGCAGGGTACCTTTAGCCAATCACTGCACAGCAGCCTCAATCCACGCCCCACACTATATAAAGCCACTTGTACAGCGGCTCTATGTAGTGTGTTGCCTGCGGTGGTCGGATTTAGACAGAGAGCTTAGGTTCCTGAATACAGGCAGTTTAGCTAGCTAGCTTTAACCATTTCCACACCGCCTACCGTATATTCTGGGCGGCAGTGTGGACGCTTAGCACGAATCGCCATAAAAAAGCGCGATCTGCGATTTGCCGCTAGGGGGCGCGCGTGCGTGCCCTACTCCTGAGGAGTGTGACCGCGGCTCGGCGGACCCGTTGTCTGCCAGTGAGCCGCGATGAGCGGCCAGAGCCAAAGAACGGGGAACCGCCAATGTAAACCCGGCGGTTCCCCGCTCTGTCAGTGCGGGCATAGGAGATCTACTGATCCCTGTCACTGGGATCAGTTAGATCTCTTATGCCCATAGTAGCCCAGTCCCCCCACAGTTAGAACACAGCCAGGGAACACAATTAACTCCTAGATCTCCCCCTGCAGGTTAACCCCATCACTGCCAATGACATTTATACAGTAATCAGTAGACATTTAAATTTCTGATCACTGTATAAATGTCATTGGTCCCAAAAAAATGTCAAAATGGTCCGACATGTCCGCTGCAATATCACAGTACCGCTAAAAATCACAGATCGCCGCCATTACTAGTAAAAAAAAAACAAAAAAAAAAAAACAACCCAGAAATGAATTCTCATCATCCGTAAACACGGCCACTTTTGCGCAAACCAATCAATAAACGCCGATTGCAATTTTTTTTTACCACAAATATGAGGAAGAATATAAATCGGCCAAAACCGATGAAAAAAATGTTTTTTTATATATTTTTTTTGGATTTGTATTTTAGCAAAAAGTAAGAAATTTGGGTTTTTTTGCAAAATTGTCGCTCTTCTTTTGTTTATAGTGGCGATTAGAAATGACGCAGCGGTGATCAAATACCACCAAAAGAAAGCTCTATTTGTGGGAAAAAAAGGTCGCAAATTTCGTTTGGGTGCAACATCGCACAACCGCGCAATTTTCAGTTAAAGCGACGCAGTGCCGAATCGCAAAAAGGGCTCCGGTCCTAAAGCTGGAAATCCTTCCGGTCCTTAAGTGGTTAATTGGTTTGTGCAAAAGTGGCCGCGTTTACAGATGATGAGAATTCATTTCTGGGGTTTTTATTTTTTTAAATTTTTTACTAGTAATGGCGGCGATCTGCGATTTTTAGCGGTACTGCGATATTTCAGCGGACATGTCGGACCATTTTGACACTTTTTTGGGACCATTGGCATTTATACAGCGATCAGTGCTATAAAAATGCACTGATTACTGTGTAAATGCAATTGGCAGTGAAGGGGTTAACCTGCAGGGGGCGCTCTAAGGGTTAACTATGTTCCCTGGGCGTGTTCTTACTGTGTGGGGACTGCCCTAGCTGGGGAAGGGAAGTGATTACAGCCTCCATGTAGAGGAAGGCTGTGATCACAGCCCTTCACCCCTCACAGAACGGAGGTCCGTGTTTACTTACACGGACCTCCGTTCTTTCACTCCGGGGGGGGCATCGCGGGTGGCCGGCTGAGATCGAATCCGCCGCTCCCGCTCCCTGGCCCTCCCGGGACACAGTGAGCGCGCGGGCGCGCCTCCGGCGCGCGCCCGTGCGCTCACTGGGCTCGATCTCGCGGCCGCCGTCATATGACGGCGATCCGCGCAATCGAGCCACACTGTCGTCGTCAAATGCCGATCAGCCGTCGGCAAGCGGTTAAAAAAAGAAAAAAAAAATACTAAAGATAGATAGCTAACTAGATAGATAGGGGGAAATCTAAAATCTATCTGTCAGTTAGTGCAGACAGATTAGTGTAGGGAAATATATATATACAGTATCTCACAAAAGTGAGTACACCCCTCACATTTGTGTAAATATTTTATTCTATCTCTTCATGCGACAACACTAAGGAAATGACACTTTACTACAATGTAAAGTAGTGAGTATACAGCTTGTATAACAGTGTTCATTTTTTGTCCCCTCAAAATAACTCAAAACACAGCCATTAATGTCTAAACCACTGGCAACAAAAGTGAGTACACTCCTAAGTGAAAATGTCCAAATTGGGGCAAAAGTGTCAATATTTTATGTGCCCACCATTATTTTCCAGCACTGCCTTAACCCACTTGGGCATGGAGTTCACCAGAGCTTCACAGGTTGCCACTGGAGTCCTCTTCCACTTCTCCATGACGACATCACGGAGCTGGTGGATGTTAGATACCTTGTACTCCTCCATCATCCGTTTGAGGATGCCCCACAGATGCTCAATAGGGTTTAGGTCTGGAGACATGCTTGTCCAGTCCATCACCTTTACCCTCAGCTTCTTTAGCAAGGCAGTGGTCTTCTTGGAGGTATGTTTGGTGTTGTTATCATGTTGGAATACTGCCCTGCAGCCCAGTCCCTGAAGGAAGGGGATCATGCTCTGCATCAGTATGTCACAGTACATGTAGGCATTCATGGTTCCCTCAATGAACTGTAGCTCCCCAGTGCTGGCAGCACTCATGCAGCCCCAGACCATGACACTCCCACCAGCATGCTTGACTGTAGACAAGACACACTTGTCTATGTACTCCTCACCTGGTTGCCGCCACACACGCTTGACACCATCTGAACCAAATTAGTTTATCTTGGTCTCATCAGGCTACAGGACATGGTTCCAGTAATCCATGCCCTTAGTCTGCTTGTCTTCACCAAACTGTTTGTGGGCTTTCTTGTGCATCATCTTTAGAAGAGGCTTCCTTCTGGGATGACAGCCACACAGACCAATTTGATGCAGTATGCGGTGTATGGTCTGAGCACTGACAAGCTGACCCCCCACCCCTTCAACCTCTGCAGCAATGCTGTCAGCACTCATTCTTCTATTTCCCAACGATAATGTCTAGATAAAACGCTGAGCACGTGCACTCATCAGCTTTGGTCGATTATGGCGGGGCCTGTTCTGAGTGGAACCTGTAAAGTTAAACCGCTATATGGTCTTTGCCACCATGCTGCAGCTCAGTATCAGGGTCTTGGCAATCTTCTTATAGCCTAGGCCATCTTTATGTAGAGCAACAATTCTTTTTTTCAGATCCTCACAGAGTTCTTTGCCATGAGGTGCCATGATGAACTTCCAGTGACCAGTATGAGAGAGTGAAGGTGATAACACCAAATTTAACACACCTGCTCCCCATTCACACCTGGGACCTTGTAACACTAATGAGTCACATGACACCGGGGAGGGAAAATGGCTAATTGGGCCCAATTTGGACATTTTCACTTAGGGGTGCACTCTCTTATGTTGCCAGAGGTTTAGACATTAATGGCTGTGTGTTGAGTTATTTTGAGGGGACAGCAGATTTACACTGTTCTACAAGCTGTACACTCACTACTTTACATTGTAGCAAAGTGTAATTTCTTCAGTGTTGTCACATGAAGAGATATAATAAAATATTTACAAAAATGTGAGGGGTGTACTCACTTTTGTGAGATACTGTATATACAGTCTAGTATATATATATATATATACACAGTGTATATCAGTGTACACTGTACATACAGTATATAGTACACTTGACGTGGTGTATTAATATATATACAGTCTGTTGTATATATATTTATATACAGTGTGCACTATTTATCTGTACATATGATATATAGTACACTTGATGTGGTGTATTAAAATATATACAGCCTGGTGTATGTAATATATATATATATATATATATATATATATATATATATATATACACACACACACACAGCGTATTGAGTGTTCACAATATATGTGTACATACGGTATATAGTACACTTGACGTGGTGTATTAAAATATATACAGCCTGGTTTATATATATATATATATATATATATATATACACAGTGTATTGAGTGTGCACTATATATCCGTGCATTTGGCGGTGTACTGTATATAGTACACGTGGTGTCTTAAAATATATACAGTCTAGTGTATTGAGTGTACACTATATATTGGTACATTCGGGGTGTACGTACGGTATATAGTACACTTGACCCGGTGTATTAAAATATATACAGTCTAGTGTATACAGATATACACACAGCGTATTGAGTGTACACTATATATCGTTGCATTTGGGGGTGTACGATATATAGCACACTACTTGATGTGCTATCTCCAAATAAATACAGTCTAGTGTATCCAGATATACACACAGCGTACGGAGTGTACACTATATATCGGTGCATTCGGGGGTGTACGGTATATAGCACACTAATTGACTTGTTGTCTTCAAATATACACATTCTAGTGTATCCAGATATACACGCAGTGTATTGAGTGTACACTATATATCAGTGCATTTTGGGGTGTACGGTATATAGCACACTAATTGACTTGTTGTCTTCAAATATATACAGTCTAGTGTATCCAGATATACATGCAGCGTGTTGAGTGTACACTATATATCAGTGCATTCTGGGATGTACGGTATATAGCTGCCACGTACCTGGTGGTGGAGTCTGATGTGCAGGGAACAACCTCTCTTACTATACCGACTCGCGGGCCCCTGGAAGTGGGAACAGGGAGTTTGGGAGTACGGGGTGGCATGAGGGCTTGACAACGTGGCTGGTGCCGGTCCAGGAGTCTTGCTGCAGATGGGGTGAAGGTTACCGTTGGCCACTGGTTGTCACCGGCAGAGGGGCTGGGAGCCCGTGCAGTAGGCAGAAGGATGGTTAGAAGCAGGCCAGGTTGTCAGGAGGCGGGCGGTGCAGGACCAAAGGAGTAGGCAAAGAGTAGTCGGGGTCACAAGCCGTGTTGTCAGGAGGCAGGCAGCGAGGTACAGAGCAGCAGGCAGAGAGTAATCGGGCTCACAAGCCGGGGTCGGTGCAGACAGATAGTGGTGAGACGTAAACAAGCCGGGTCACAGGAAACAGGAAGTCAGATGAACAGGTCGCTCAGGAACACGGATACGCTGTAGACAGGACAGCACTTGCTGCAGGGTGCTGCAGGCTGTTTGGCGCCCATGATAATGTGCACATGCGCGCGCACGCACAGGCGCGCGCAAACGCTACGTGCGCCCATGAAGAGTCCTCGGGGCCACAGTTCTTTCCTGACAATAGCACACTACTTGACATGTTGTCTTCAAATATATACAGTCTACTGTATCCAGATATGCATGCAGCGTATTGAGTGTACACTATATATCAGTGCATTTTGGGGTTTACGGTATATAGCACACTACTTGACGTGATGTCTTCAAATATGCACAGTCTAGTGCAGGGCTTTTTTTCAGCTGGAACTTGGTGGAACTCAGTTCCACCACTTCTGGCTCAGACCCTCTGCTCCCCGCTCACCACTAACACTTGTAAACACAGAAGTCCGGCTTCTGTGTTTACAAGTGACAGATTGACTCTCACCAGCTCCAGTAGATCTGTTTTCCGGAATGGCTCCCATTGAGTACAGGACAAGGGAGATGCAGGTGCCCAGGGTGCAATGAGGATGCCGACACGTCCAGAAGAGGTGGAGCCACCTACACTTGTGTGGGGACATACTAGAGCCGGCTGAGTGCTTCCGCTTAATACAGCAACAAAAGTAAGGTGGAAGACGGTTGAACTTTTATAGGGGGGATATGGGGGCAGTAGAGGTGGGTTGCATGCAGAGGTCAGAGCTGAAGAAGGGTGAGATGTGGATGGGGTATGCAGAGGTAAGCAGCTGTGGAAGAAGGCTGGGATCTGCAGTCTGTGTGTAGCACATCCCTGAACACTGCACTCTGTATGCAGTGCAACCTTGCACTCTGCATGTAGCGCACCCCTGAACTCTGCATTCTGTGTCTGTGTTACCCCTCTCACTGTCAATGAAATTTGACCACATTCACTATTTGATGTGGTTTGGAGAGTGTGAGTGTGTGGAGGAGGTGGGGTCACGGTTGAGTTCCTGCACCTATTTTCTGAGAAAAAAAGCCCTGGTCTAGTGTATCCAGATATGCACGCAGTGTACTGAGTGTACACTATATATCAGTGCATTTTGGGGTGTACGGTATATAGCACACTACTTGATGTGTTGTCTTCAAATATATACAGTCTAGTTTATCCAGATATACACGCAGCGTATTGAGTGTATACTATATATCAGTGCATTCGGGGGTATACGGTACATAGTACAGTGTAGTGCGGTGTTAAAAAAAATACCCATCATGTCAGGAGGGCCACAAAGGAGAGGCAGACACTCCTAGGCCACTAAAAGAGGGCAAGCAGCCTCTGTGTCTTTAGTGAAAAGTGGTTGTGGCGGACGTGGTGCATCCTCTGCAGGCGGGTCATGCTTGTCCTTTTTTTCTGCTTTTGAACGTGCTATTGAGCCACAACATGAAGAAGAGTTGGTGGAGTGGATAAGAAAGCTGTCCTCATCCTCCTCATCCTCTGTCACAAGTTTGCCTTCCAACGCATCTGGCAAATCAGCCTATTCCACTGCATCCTTGTCCAGTTACGCCTTCTGTAGCCCCACCATCATGCACGGAGGAGTCATCTGAGTTGTTAGACCATAGTGTCAATTACATGCTCATGGAGGATGCGCAGCAGTTTAAAGGCTCCGATGTTGGTTCCCAGGTTTAGGAAGGGAGTAGCTTGAGCATAGAGACAGGGGGTGCCGCAAAAGGACAAAAAGCTAGCAGTCATGTTCATATATCCCTACCCCAGTTGCTGAACCATAAAAAGAAATACTGTCCCACCCATCCACATGCTCAGCGTCTTAATGCTAGCTTGGCCAGATTGCTAGCACTCCAACTGCTGCCTTTTCAGCTGGTAGACTCTGGCCCCTTTCGTGAATTTGTGGAATGTGCTGTCCCACAGTGGCAGGTTCCCAAAAGACATTTCTTCACATGTAAGGCCATTACAGCTCTCTCCTGTCATGTGGAAGGCAATGTTTTGGCCCCATTGGACAGTGTGGTCAGCAGCAGGTTCATATTACCCCTGACCCATGGTCCAGCAGGTACGGTCAGGGACAGTACCTTTCCTTCACGGCGCACTGGGTAACTCTGCTGGCAGCTGGGAAGGATGCAGGACAGAGTTCAGATTTGGAAATAGTTCCGCCACCACACCTCAAAAAAGCTGGTGGTGATTTTGCCACATCCGCCTCCTCCACCCTCTCTTCTTCTTCTACCTCTGTGGCCTTGTCTCCAGAATTGTCCTCTGAACCTGCAGTGCTCCCTAAGGGTTCAAGGGGCTAAAAGATGCCATGTGGTGCTTGAGTTAGTCTGTCTTGGGGACAGGAGTCACACTGGGGAAGAGATTCTTTCAGCTCTGCGGGGGCAGGCTCAGAGGTGTTTGACGCCATGGCAGCTAGAGCCAGGAATGGTTGTATGCGACAATGGCACCAACCTTCTCTCTACCCTCCAACTGGGACAATTGACACATGTTCCATGCTTGGCACACTTCTTGAATTTGGTGGTGCGGCGTTTCTTGACCAGGTACCCAGGCTTACCAGATATCCTGAGGCAGGCCAGAAAATTCTGTGGTCATTTCCGGCGTTCATACAATGCCAGTGCCCGGCTGGCTGACATCCAGCGGGAATTCAACCTGCCCAACAACCGCCTCATTTGTGACATGCCCACCAGGTGGAACTCAACATTGGCAATGCTGCAGCGGCTGCACGCACAGCAGAGGGCCATCAATGAGTACTTCTGTGAACATGGCACCAGGACAGGCTCAGCGGATCTTGGCTTTTTTTTCACCACGTCAGTGGCTAATGATCAAGGATGCATGCACTGTCCTGTCACCATTTAAGGAGGCCAGAAGGAGGGTGAGCGGTGACAATGCATGCATCAGTGACACTGTCCCAGTACTATTCCTTCTGGAGCACACGCTTCATGGAATCATGGACAGGGCACTTGAGGCAGAACAGAGGGAGGAAGAGGAGGACTTCCTTTCCTCTCAACCAGAGAGCATTCCTGCAGAGCCGCCAAACACATGGGAGGAAGAGGAGGAGGAAGATTGTGTCAGCATGGATGTGGAGTATAATACGCAGCAGTCTTCAAGGGATCATGGTTTTCAGGCCCCAGGAACCCCAGGAGTTGTACGTTGCTGGGAGGAGGTAGTTCCTGATAATGTTATCCTCTGTGACCCAGAGGACACTCATGCCTCCTCAAACTTACGCTGCATGGGCTCTCTGATTCTGAAAAGCCTGCGAAAAGACCCTAGGATTCGTGGTATCAAGGGGAGGGACCATTACTGACTGGCAACCCTTCTTGATCCACGTTACAAGGGTAAAGTTGCAGAACTCATCCTGCCTGCGCAGAGGGTGTAGAGGATGAAACCTCTTCAGGATACCTTGAAGAAAAGTCATGTCCTGCTGCTGGCCCTGGACAACATGTTTCTGATGCTTCAGTCGTTCAGAGGCAGAGTGCTGGAGAAGGTGGCCGGCTGAGTGATGCCTTTAAAAAAAATTTCAGTCCTCAGCACCCAAGCAACCATCGTCAGCTTCTGCATTTTATGGTGCAGGAATATCTAGGGGCAAGAGCAGATTTGGAGACCTTTGCAACTGAGCATCCACTTAGTTACTGGGTCTTGAGGATGGATCACTGGCTGGAACTTGCTCAAATATGCAATTGAGCTACTGGCCTGTCCTGCATCCAGCGTGCTTTCTGAACGGACATTCAGTGCTGCTGGAGGGTTCGTAACCGATCAAAGAGTGCGCCTGGCCACAGACTCGGTTGATAGGCTCACATTTATAATAATGAATCAGTCCTGGATCAGCAGCTATCAAGCCCCTGATGCTGATGCAACTGATTAAATTTGCTAGGGATCTGGGATCCCTTGAAGTCTGCCACTGCTCCTATTCCTCCTGTCCATAATCTAGAACAAGAATTTTATATTTAGGGCACCAGCAACACCCAAGGCCCAATTTTTCTGCGCCTGGTTTACAGGGGCATGCCATAACAATTTTTAAACTAATTTAAAACATCAGGCCCTGTTCCTCCGTCCAACAAGAGTAACTGCAAGGGGTTACAGTGTTCTGGCCCCGCCAGCACCCAAGGCCCAATTTTTTGCCCCCTGTTTGACTGGAGGCTGTTGTCACAATTTGTAAACTAATTTACAACATCAGGCCCAGTTCCTCCGTCCAACAACAGTAACTGTAAAGGGTTACAGTGTTCTGGCACCGCCAGCACCCAAGGCCCAATTTTTTGCCACCTGTTTGACTGGGGGCTTTTGTCACAAATTTTAAACTAATTTACGACATCAGGCCCAGTTCCTCCGTCCAACAAGTGTTCCTCCCCGCTGCTGCAGCCCGGTCCCAGAATGGGCGGTCTTCTCAATGACAGTTCTTTTATAAGAAGGGCCGGGGCCAACCAGTGATGCCATCGAGTGAACCCGCCCCCTTCTGACGTCATGCGCTGTCAGAGGGGGCGGGTCACCCATTTACGTCACAGGTGGCCCCGTCCCTCCTTACAAAAGAACTGTCATTGTGAAGACCGCCCATTTTGGGAGATGCTCAGGGGCCAGGCTGCAGCAGCGGGGAGAGCGGCGGCGGTGAAAGAAGAAGAAGATGAGGATTGAAGATGAAGAGAGGAAGCAAGAAGACTGAAAGAAGAAGCAGAAGGCCAGAAGAAGGACCGGGCCAGGAGAAGATGGAGGAAGAAAGAAGAAAGAAGAAAAGAGCTATTTTACACAATAAAGGACTTGTCAAAAACTGCCTCTTGTTTTTTGTAACACTACACTCCTTTTTTGGTGAATGGGTAGGGGTACAATGTACCCCATACCTATTCACATGGGGGGGCGGGATCTGGGGGCCCCCTTATTAAAGGGGGCTTTCAGATTCTGATAAGCCCCCCCACCCACAGACCCCCCACTAGCACTGGCCAGGCTTGTGGGGAAGAGGCTCTTGTCCCCGTCAACATGGGGACAAGGTGCTTTGAGGTGGGGGGGCAGAGCTCCCCTGCCCCAAAGCACCCATACTCCTCATGTTGAGGGCATGTAGCCTGGTACGGTTCAGGAGGGGGGTGCTCGCCCATCCCCCTCATCCTAACTGGCCAGGGCTGCATGCTCGGATAAGGGTCTGGTTTGGATTTTAGGGGGAACCGCATGCACTTTTTTCAGCAATTTTTTTGTATATTGCCGGGAGCCGGCAATTCATTACAGCCGCGATTTTAAATGACAATTTTTCCTATGGAAATGTCATTTTGCTCTGGCTATGTTCTACACCTCAGAGAGATGTGCCCTTTTACACACAGACTAAGGACAAACCCCAGGCACAATATTTAAAGGATTTTTTCATTTTTTTCACTTTAAGCATTATTAAAATCACTGCTCCTGAAAAAACTATCTATTTAAAACTTTTTTTTTTCATTGATACATGTCCCCTAGGGCAGGACCCGGGTCCCTATACACTTTTTAGGGCAATAACATTGCATATATACAGGTACACAATAATTAAGAATCTTAACGTCTCCTCCTTACACCACCCCTTCTCTGCCGACGAGCAACATTGCCTTTTTGCGTTGCGCCCCTTGGCGGGACTGAGTATATGGGTAAGCGGATCACTTCATATTTCCCCATTCTTGTAATCAAACATTCTCCTCATGTTGTATATATATGCTAAACCCCTTTGTATGTAATTGCCTGATCTTTTGCCTTTACTGCCATAGATATCTCTCCTGAGGAAGCGGTTACTAATCCGCAAAACATGTTGAGAATTATACATGTCCGTGGCTCAACATCTCAACAGTACTTTTTCTTCCCCTTCTCCTCCCCCTCCTCTGATTGGGGGAATAATATGTACCTGGTGATGGATTTTTATTTATGTGTAATTCGATGATGAGTAATATTTTATTGTATAAATAAACTGTGAAAACATTTTTTAACAGTACATATGTAACGTCTCCTTACTAACTTAGTGGTGCCTTGATAGACCGGTCCCCCGGCTCTCCGGGGGATACTCTTTTTCCCTGTCTATGTGGGTGCCGATTGGGGATCGAATCACCCACAACCTCTCACCTTCAAACATTACATATAAGCCTTTAAAATGAGCACTTTTGATTTTTCATGTTCGGGTCCCATAGACTTTTATGGTGTTCGGATGTTCGCCCAAACTTTTTGTCTGTTCGCATGTTCTGGTGTGAACCGAACCGGGGGGTGTTCGGCTCATCCCTATTATCAACATTAAACCTCATTTGCCACATAGTTGCCCAATTAAACAGTGCATTGAGGTCAGCCCAATTAAACAGTGCATTGAGGAATTCAGAAATCCGAAACTGTGAAAAATTTGAAAATAAGAACAAAAATTCAAAATAAGAACAAAAATCCAAAAATTCAAAAACCCGAAAATTTGAAAATCTAAAATAATTACTAACTAATAATAACTTAACTATTACTAACTAATAAATTATAGGTATTGGAATTTCCTTTCAAATTTGGCTGTTAGTGAATGTAATGAATACAAATTTATCCGAAGATACGAATCATCCAAAATAACGAATGCTGTATCTAAACGAATGGAACGTAACAAATTAATAACAATAAATAACAATAATAATAATAAAAACGTTTTATTATTATTATTATTTATTATGAATTCATTCCATTCCATTTATTTAGATGCAGCATTTGTTATTTCAGATAATTCGTAATTTCCAATAAATTCTTCTTTGTTACATTGGTTAACAGCCAAATTTGAAGGGAAATTCCTATACTGTACCTATAATTTAATAATTAGTTATTATTTAAAATTTTCAGATTTTCATTCTTTTGAATTTTCGGATTTTCTTTCTTATTTCCGGATTTTTTTTGATTTTCAATCTTCCGAATTTTCGCATGTTCGAATTTCCGGATTTTCAAATTTGCGAATTTTCAAATTTGCAAATTTTCAAATTTGCAAATGTAAAAATTTACGAATTTTCAAATTTTCTTATTTTGATCGTACTGAATGACCCAAAAAGCGAAAAAAGAAAAATAAATGAATGAAACATAAACTAACAAATTTTTTGGCAGTTGTCTAGATGTTATTCCACTGCATAGCTTGGTGTCATCTGCAAAGACTGAAAAGGTACTTTTAATCCCAAACCCTATATCATTTATAAATATGTTGAAAAAGTAAGTGTCCTAACACCATTCAGAATATGAATCACTAATAACTACTCTTCGACAATGGTCTTTTATCTGGTTTTCTATCCATTTATAAACTGAATTTTCTAAGCCTGTAGACTTTAACTTTCATGTTAACCGCGTGTGCCAAACACAGCCACTCCTTTGTCTAAGTTTTTGCTTCCTCATAAAAAGATATCAGATTTGTAAAACAACTTTGCTCTTTCCTGAATACATGCTGTCTATTGCCTAAAATATTGTTTTCTAGCAAAAACTCTTCTATGTGTTTTTTATTAAACACTTACGCTGGCTATAGATGGATTGAAATTGGACCGGTTAGGCAGGGATAAGCTGAATTTCAATCAAAATAGGGGCAGGCCGGGTGTACAGAAGTTGATCTCTCCATCGACTTCAGTACAACCAGCCTTTCAGTTTTTTTTGTGCTCAATCATTGCTGCCGGCTACAGCTGGCAACACTGATCATTTTATTCTGAAATCTCCCTGCTTTCAGAATACAATAGCTCCATGGGAGGGATTCCCCCATCAGCACACTCAGTGTTGATGAGGGAATCAATTTTTTTTGTTGTCCAGCCTGTCTGCAGTTACTTGGCTTGTAGTTAATTGTATTGTGGTTTAGTTATTCCAAGAGCCACAGAAACCTTACTTATCAGGTTCCAAAAGTTACATTCTAGTGTTGGCATTGCAAGAAAAATGACATCATCTGACATACTCCCCTTCTTTCTATATAGAGTAACAGCACGGGTGCTTGGTCCTTTGTGGTACTGGTACCCTGGCTTTTAAATGGGGTCAAAAAGAGAGTCCTTAACAATATGGCACTTATATGGTCCTACAAATACGCCAAAAAGTTTCGCTAAATAATAATATGAATGCTAAAAAGTGATTTGATATGTGTAAATATTCCACAAGAAAACCTTATAAATGCAGAAAATCTAAATATTAATCATTCCTTATATTAATAAAAAGCCCAAAGGTGAACAATTATGAACATTTTTTTTGTGCAAAGTCCCAAAGTTTTGAAAAAACATGCATAAACAAAATAAAGTTCTTGCACAGTCTATATATTTCACAAGTGTTCCCACATTCCAACTCGCAGTGAGAAAAACATGTGTGCATTCACTACCAAGTGGCGCTGCTTTCGGGAGCCTCTTACCAGATGATGTGGACCTTTGGGATACAAATGGCGAAATACACTTGTTGATATCCTTTAACCATGATCCTCCAAGTGTGAAACACTTCTCCACATGGGATTACTCCACCGATATTAAAGATATGTCAGGAAAAATAAAAGGTCCATGCCCATAGTGTAATACATAAAAGCCAAATTTAGTATAAAATATTACTAAAAAGTGCAGCAACACATTCATTAATGACACAGAACAATACATTTTTATTTCCTGACATATCTTTAAAACAAGGAATTATTAATATTTTGCATTTTTGCATTTATAAGGGTTTCTTGAGGAATATTGAATTACTTTTTAGTATTTATATTATGATTTAGTGCTACTTTTTGATGTATTTGTATGTTTTTTGCTATTGGTGTACTGGTGCACAAGTGGCTACTTAACCTCACAGGTTCAAATACTTCAGCACAGATTTTCTATGCATTTTATACTTATATGGACCTCCTTCACTCTCAGCTGCTGAATGTTGTCGCAGGGGACATGGGCAAAGCACATTAATATATACAGTATAGCCACCATCGATCTACAAAGAGGGAAGATGACTTTACAGATCTTGAATTACCAAGTATCCTCCTACGACCTCTCTTTACAGCTACACTACTCTTTCTCTCTTTGGCTTCTTCTGAATTAACTCTAAAGGGTGAAAGGTGACTACATAAGGCAAATAATACAGTACAATACAAATGGGAAAGGTTGTACTTTGGTGCTGCTTTTCCCATCTCCCTATAAGGCCATGTGATAAATATGGGCCTGCAAGTTCTATTACTAAGGGACAGGTGCACATTAATTATAGTAAAATTATGAAAAAAAATATTTATACTACTTGTTAAATGTTCAATTGCATGTGTTCTTTATTTTTTAGGACTACATAGATCAGTTTTACAGTGATGTTCCTGTGAGAAAAAGAATGTCCAACCCAATGGAGGAAAAAATCAGGGCCATGCAGTCATTTTTTGGCCTTGAAGTTACTGGTAAAATAGACAAGGAGACAATGGAGGTTATGCTAAAACCCCGGTGTGGAGTGCCAGATGTGCAAAGGTTCAGCCACTTTCCAGGAAAACCAAAGTGGGAGAAAACAACGCTTACCTACAGGTATGATGGTGGCACAATGGCTCCAATTGAAGGCAGTGCAGTTGAAGGATGGGCTGATGGGCTTCCATTTGCTGAAACCAAAATATTTAAAACATTTCCTATATACATACAGTACATATAACCCTACCATGGGGATGTGCCAAAATGGATATAAAATCTCAAGCTGTAATAAAAATTGAACTCCGGGCACATACTTTTAAACAATATTTCGACAGTTGCTCTGTAAAAATAAAATACCTCCAATGAGTGTTTTCCTATATCTAGTTGCTGTTTCCTTTGGTTAAACACTTACTATCATGAATCCAATCCACCACTGTAAGCAGCAAACTTCCGGCACTGAAACTTACCGTTGCAGCTGCAGAAGTTCATATAGCGGGTCGCTTGCTCTCCACTTTAGCTGTTCATAAAAGTTCCTGTATTCTTTTTACAGACTACAAGACATTGTGCTACCTGGGTCCAAGAATGAAATGCTGCCCCCCCCCCCCCCACAAAAAAAAAATCATGCCCATCCAGCAAAGAGACATTTCCATAAAGCAAAGAAACAGCCCAATCCAGCAAGAGACATCCCCATATATTCAGCAAAGAGACATTTCCATAAAGCAACAAGACGGCCCCATATAGTAAAGACACAGCCAAATCCAGCAAAGAGACATCCCCGTATATTCAGCAAAGAGACATGCCCCTTCCAGCAAAGAGACATGCCCAATCCAGCAAAGAGACATGCCCGATCCAACAAAGAGGCTAGGGTGACCAGATTTCCAAACTGCCATTCAGGGACACCCCCCTTCCCAAAAAAAGATCAGGGGGGGAATGTAGTCTCGAGGTTGACAGGGAATTCAGCAGCGGGGGTGATTTGTCAGGTGAATGACTGGTGTTAGCACTTAAATCATCCCAGCACTATGCTTGATATGGTGTCAGGATGATCAAATCACATTATTTCTATTACTACATTGTAATATATAATGAAATAGTTCAACTCACCATAATGTACAATCAGTGGGAACCCTGAGTTTGTCACTTGCCACCAGATGCAGCGTGCCACCGTCGCCTGCCAACAGATGCAGCTTGTTACTTGCCACCGTTGCCTGCCACTAGATGCAGTTTGCCACTTGCCACCCATAGCCTACCACCAGATGCAGTGCAACTTGCCACCCATAGCCTACCACCAGATGCAGTGCCACTTGCCACCCATAGCCTGCCACCAGATGCAGTGCCACTTGCCACTCATAGCCTGCCACCAGATGCAGCATGCCATTTGCCACCCACCGCCACGTCACTTGCCACTAATAGCCTGCCACCAAATGCAGTGTGCCACTTGCCACTCATAGCTTGCCACAAGATGCAGTGTGCCACTTGCCCTTGATAGCCTGCCAACAGATGCAGTGTGCCATTTGCCACATGCAGCCATGTCACTTGCCACTCATAGCCTGCCATCAGATGCAATGTCACTTGCAACCCATAGCCTACCACCAGATGCAGTGCAACTTGCCTCCCATAGCCTACCACCAGATGCAGTGCCACTTGCCACCCATAGCCTGCCACCAGATGCAGGGCCACTTGCCACCAATAGCCTGCCATCAGAGGCAGTGCCACTTGCTACCCATATCCTGCCATCAGATGCAGGGCCACTTGCCACCAATAGCCTGCCATCAGATGCAGTGCCACTTGCCACCCATAGCCTGCCACCAGATGCAGGGCCACTTGCCACCAATAGCCTGCCACCAAATGCAGTGCCATTTGCCACCCATAGCCTGCCACCAGATGCAGTGCCACTTGCCACCCATAGCCTGCCACCAGATGCAGTGCCACTTGCCACCCATAGCCTGCCACCAGATGCAGTGCCACTTGCCCCCATAGCCTGTCACAAGATGCAGTGCCACTTGCCACTCATAGCCTGCCACTGGATGCAGTGTGCCATTTGCCACCTGCAGCTGTGTCAATTGTCACCCATAGCCTGCCATCAGATGCAGTGTCATTTGCCACCCATAGCCTACCACCAGATGCAGTGCCACTTGCCACCCATAGCATGCCAGAAGAAGCAGTGCCACTTGCCACTCATAGCCTGCCACCAGATGCAGCCTGCCATTTGCCACCTGCAGCCGTGTCACCTGCCACCCATAGCCTGCCATCAGATGTAGTGTCACTTGCCACTCATAGCCTGCCACCAGATACAGCATGCCATTTGCCACCTGCAGCTGTGTCACTTGTCACCCATAGCCTTCCATCAGATGCAGTGTCACTTGCCACCCATAACCTGCCACCAGATGCAGTGTCACTTGCCACCCATAGCCTACCACCAGATGCAGTGCAACTTGCCAATCATAGCCTACCACCAGATGAAGTGCAACTTGCCACCCATAGCCTGCCAACAGATGCAGTGCGTCATTTGCCACCTGCAGCTGTGCCACTTGCCACCCATAGCCTACCACCATATGCAGTGCCACTTGCCACCCATAGCCGGCCTCCGGATGCAGTGCCACTTGCCACCCATAGCCTGCCTCCGGATGCAGTACCACTTGCCACCCATAGCCTGCCACCAGATGCAGTGCCACTTGCCACCCATAGCCTGCCATCAGATGCAGTATCACATGCCACCCGCAGCCTGGCATCAGTCCGACACACCGGAGCCCTGGGAAGATGAGCACTCCTCTTGGCGATGGCTGCTGATGTAACTCCTCCCACGCGGGGGCCAGGGGGTGTCACATCTTCAGCTCTGAGGGGTTCATGCAGGGACCTGTAATCCTTCACTTTTGGGGGACATGACCCCCCAAAAGTGAAGGACTTCAAGCCCCAGCATGAATCGCTGAGATCTAAGGGTGTGACCCCATAGTTTTCATAGGTTCATGATGGGACAAGTAGTTCAGTAGTTGGGGCGTCACATCCTTAAATATCAGGGCATGATCCATGCTGGGACTTGTAGTCCTTCACTTTTGGTGGGGGGGTTACATCTCCCAAAAGTGAAGGACTACAAGTTTCAGCATGGACCCTGCCTTAATATCTAAGGTTGTGTCCTCCTTCTATCCCTTCAAGGGTGTCATCCCATCTGTCCTCTCCTCTTCTGCCAATATACACATCTGCTGACAATCCTCTCTGCAGTCTGCACTGAGGCTTGCTAGTGGCTCCAGGCTGACACATACACACACCCCCTGAGCTCTGCTGTGAAGTGCTGACAGACAGAACGCGGGCTGCTGGGGAGACATGACTGATGATCTTAAGCCTGATCTGTCATCTGTAAGTGCTTTGATTTTTTTTTTTACCTAAACTCAGGTTTGGCTTCAACTTTCTCTCCCTCTGTGCACTGTAGTCAGTCATGATGTTTCAGCTGCAATTCCTCCGAGGAGAACATACAGGGAGGAGGTGGGTGGATCTAGCAGAGGACGAGGAAGTTAAAATCCACCTCCGCTCTGAATGCTGGGGCTTCTCTTTCCTTCTCCTTGTGACGTAACTGGTTGCTAGACACCAGACGGGCTGTGGCTAGCCACCAGTATGGGCAGGGAGCCAGGGGCTGCTGGTGAACAACTTCAAGTGGGTCTCAGCCAGCCAGGAGTCTACCAGGACAGTGAGTGACAGTGGCGATGCAGTTCAGCAGTACAAGGATGACACTGCACTGCACACTAGAGGGAAGGAGCCTCAGGTCCTTGGGCAGGGGGCGCCCCTGTTGCCGCCCCTCTTAAAGTGCCACTTTTGCAGTTTGCCTTGAGGTTCGCTTAAACCACTTGCCCACTGGGCACTCAAACCCCCTTCCTAACCAGACCAATTTTCAGCTTTCAGTGCTCTCACATTTTGAATGACAATTACTCAGTCATGCAACACTTTACGCCTATGACATTTTTGTCCTTTTTTTGACACAAATAGAGCTTTCTTTTGATAGTATTTAATCACCACTGGGTTTTTTTTTGCACTATAAATGAATAAAGATCAAACATTTGGTAAAAAAAATTATTTTTCTTAGTTTCTGTTATAAAGTTTTCAAATTAGTAATTTTTCTTCATAAATTTTAGTCAAAATGTATATTGCTGCAGGTCTTTGGTAAAAAAATAACCCAAATAAGTGCATATTATTTGGTCTTTGTGAAAGTTATGGAGTCTACAAGCTATGGTGCCAATCATAGAATATTTAACACACCTGATTTACTGACGGCCTTTCTCATTTCATTGACCCTAACAAGCCAGTAAAGAAAAAATACCCCCCAAATGACCCCTTTTTAGAAAGTAAACAGCCCAAGATATTTAGTAAGAGGTATGGTGAGTGTTTTGAAGTTGTAATTTCTCCCATAATTTTTTGCCAAGTGATTTTTTTTTCTTTTTTTCCACAAAATTGTCATAATAATAGGTTATTTCTCACACACAACGTATTCATTCTTGCACCTGCATCCCAAAACACATTCTACTGCTCCTCCTGAGTATGGCAATACCACATGTGTGGGACTTTTTCACAGCCTGGCCACATACAGAGGACCAACATGCAGGGAGCACCGTCAGGCATTCTAGAGACATAAATTACACATATCATTTCTAGACTAACTCTTACACTTTTGAAGGCCCTGGAGCACTAGGACAATGGAAATGCCCAAAAATGACCCCATTTTGGAAAGTAAACACCCCAACATATAATCTACGAGGCATTATGAGTCTTTTGAACATGTAATTTCTTTCCACAAGTTTTTGGAAAATGTGGAAAGGAAATGAAAAACACATTATTTTTACACAAAGCTGTCCATTTATAAGATATTTTTAACACATAGCATGTACATAGCAAAAATTACCCCCCAAAATATAATCTGATACTCGTCCTGAGTATGGCGATACCACATGTGTGAAACTTTTTTCACAGCCTGGCCACATACAGAGGCCCAACATGCAGGAAGCACCATCAGGTGTTCTAGGTGCATACATTTCAAATCTAATTTGACTACCTATTACACTTTTTGAGGCACTGATGGGCACTGTAGTGGCATGGATGAATACTGATGTGGCACGGATGAGAACTGATGTGGCATGGATGAGCACTGATGTGCCATGGATGAGCACTGATGTGGCGAGTGTGGCATGAATGTGGCATGGATGGGGCACAGATGATCACTGATGTGGCATGGATGGAGCATGGATGTGGGCGGATGAGCCAGGGATGGAGCATGGATGTGGGCGGATGAGCCAGGGATGGAGCATGGATGTGGGCGGATGAGCCAGGGATGGAGCATGGATGTGGGCGAATGAGCCAGGGATGGAGCATGGATGTGGGCGGATGAGCCAGGGATGGAGCATGGATGTGGATGAATGAGCCAGGGATGGAGCATGGATGTGGATGAATGAGCCAGGGATGGAGCATGGATGTGAATGAATGAGCCAGGGATGGAGCATGGATGAGTGTGGATGCACCTGCTCCCTCCTCTCCTCACACGCTGTACCGACCAGTGCGAGGAGAGGGGAGGAGCCTCCTAGCGTTGAAGCCGTCATTTGGCTATGGTCCGGTCGGCAACTGGTTAGGAATGCTTTAACCAGTTAATAACCGGCCCATAGACAAAAGCCGTCTACAGGGCGGTTGCTTAACTGTGGGAGGACGTACATCGACGTCCTCCCAGAATCACGCCCCCTTAGGGTGCGCATACGGGAAAATCCGTGACTGCTGGGTCCCCCATCACGGATCGCGGTGAATGGCCGCTGTGAGTGGCCTTTCACCACGTGATCGCTCCGCCGGCTTTTCTCCTCTCCGCAACGATCGGTGCATTGTGAGAGGAGAGAGGGGGAGAGAGGACGTGTGCAGCACTGTGGGCGATGTGTAATGCCCACAGTGCTGCTAAGTGACAGTGGGGGACAGGCTGCACCCCCCACCATCCATCCACTCCCACCCAGCCACCCTCACCCCAGCCATCCCCACCCCATCCAGCCATCCTCATCCCATTTAGCCATCCTCACTCCATCCATCCACCACCCACCCAACCATCCTCACCCCATCCAGCCATCCTCACTCCATCCATCCACCACCCACCCAGCCATCCTCACCCCATCCATGCTCACCCACCCAGCCATCCTCACCCCATCCATGCTCAGCCACCCAGCCACCCATCCATCCATGCTCACCCACCCAGCCATACTCACCCCATCCATGCTCAGCCACCCATCCATCCATGCTCACCCACCCAGCCATCCTCACCCCATCCATGCTCATCCATCCATCCTCAGCCACCCATCCATCCATCCATGCTCAACCATCCTCACCCAGCCGTGCTCACCCACCCAGCCGTGCTCAGTAATCCCCATCCGTGCTCATCCATCCCCATCCGTGCTCATCCATCCTCATTCGTGCTTAGTCATCCCATCCGTGCTCATCCATCCCCATCCATGCTCATCCATCCCCATCCGTGCTCATCCATCCCCATCCCTGCTTATCCATCCTCATTCGTGCTCAGTCATCCCATCCATGCTCATTCGTGCTCATCCATCCCCATCTGTGCTCATCCATCCCCATCCGTGCTCAGTCATCCCCATCCGTGCTCATCCATCCTCATTCGTGCTCAGTCATCCCATCCGTGCTCATCCATCCCCATCTGTGCTCATCCATCCCCATCCGTGCTAATCCATCCCTATCCGTGCTCATCCATCCCCATCCGTGCTCAGTCATCCCCATCCGTGCTCAGTCATCCCGATCCATGCTCATCTATCCCCATCCATGGCTCATTTGTACCTCATTCATGCTCATCCATACCACATCAGTTCTCATCCGTGACACATCCGTGCCACTACAGTGCCCATCCATGCCACTACAGTGCCCATCTGTGCTACTACACTGCCCATCTGTGCTACTACACTGCCCATCCATGCCACTACAGTGCCCATCCATGCCACTACACTGCCCATCCGTGCCACTACACTGCCCATCCATGCCACTACACTGCTCATCCGTGCCACTGCACTGCCTATCTGTGCCACTACAGTGCCTATCCATGCCACCACAGTGCCTCACAATAGTGTAAAAGGTAGTCAAATTAGATTTGAAATATATACCCCTAGAACACCTGACGGTGCTCCCTGCATGTTGGGCCTCTGTATGTGGTCAGGCTGTGTAAAAGTGTCACTATGTGGTATCACCATACTCGGGAGGAGTAGCAGAATATTTTGTGGGGTGTCATTTTTGCTATGTACATGCTGTGTGTTAGAAATATTGTATAAATGGACAACTTTGTGCAAAAAAAAAAAGCTTTTTCATTTTCTTTCCACATTTTCCAAAAACTTGTGGAAAGAAATTACATGTTCAAAAGACTCATTATGCCTCCTAGAATATACGTTGGGGTGTTTACTTTCCAAAATGGGGTCATTTTTTGGGCATTTCCGTTGTCCTGGTGCTCCAGGACCTTCAAAAGTGCAAGAGGTAGTCAAGAAATTGTATGTGTAATTTATGCTCCTAGATCGCCTGATGGTGCTCCCTGCATGTTGGGCTTCTGTATGTGGCCAGGCTGTGTAAAAGTCTCACACATGTGGTATCGCCATACTCAGGAGGAGTAGTAGAATGTATTTTAGGGTGAAATTTGTGGTATGCATATGCTGGCTGTAAGAAATAACCTGTTAACCACTTCCTTACCGGCGTATAGTAAAAATACGCCGGCAAGGTGGACTCCCCATCCTAAGTGGACGTCATATGACGTCCTCTTGTTTTCCCTCGGGACCCCGGCCTTCCGTGATCGGGGTAAAGAGCCAATAAAATTGGCTCTTTACCGCGTGACCGGCTGTGTCCTATCACAGCCGGTCACTGACAACAATGGCGACTGAGCGGCGTGCACGCCGCTCGCGCGCGCCCCAGGGGGCGTGCAGCGCGGTGATCGGGGGGCGGGCTTGTCCCTCGGACAAAGCCCAACCCCGATCACGGTAAAGAGCCAATAGTATTGGCTCTTTACCACGTGACCGGCTGTGTCCAATCAGCGCCATTTCTCGGTTAAAATAACCGAGAAATGGGGCTAGTGCCTTCCGGCCCCAGGGCTCCCTTTTGTTCTCCTGCAGTATACTGCAGGTGAATCCTACCCCTCAGGTGGAACGGCCGCATAAAAATGATATGCGGCCA
>BLSH010337466.1:45407-58524 GCA_018402905.1 Glandirana rugosa | reverse complement strand
GTACACCACCTAAAGAAAGGAGCCCCCCCCACCCCCCAAAAGCCAGCCAACGTTAACTATTATGCGCCAGGTACTTTCTCCCAACCTTAGGGATTTCCCTACACTAGAAACGTATATGCCCACCAGGTATTGTTCTGTAGCCTCATAGCTGTATACCTGCAGTGTAATATCTAAGGCACTGCTGCATCTGACTGCTCAGTCTCAGGAGATTTGGCATTACCACTACTGTGCTGTTGAATGCTCACCTTCCTGGAGGCTCTGACATGGGCTAAGCCCCACCCCACCCGCATCAAGATGGCTTCCCATATACAGACTAGATCAGGCAGAACAAGACATGGTAAGTCAGTTATAGGGAAAAGCTACATGGGACCTTGATAGCCTTCTGCCTCCTGCCTAAGTTTTTTTTTTTTTTTTAAATTGGGATCGATGAATGGAGGGGATGGATCTTTTAATTATCCACCCACCCTCCATTCATAGATTGCCTTGCATTCACAGAAGCTGCAGACTCCCAGGATGAAGGGCATAATTTGCCTAGGCCAGAAATCAGGAATTAACTGAAGAACATTTTTCATATATACACATTGTGTAAGCTGTATTTCCTGTACAAAATGTGCAGGTGTAAGAATTGATGATGGTTTGAAGCTAATGGGTAGACACACCAAATATTGATTTGATTTAGATTTTTCTTCTGTTCACGCACTTTGCATTTTGTAAATTGATAAAAATAAACAAGTAATTTATATATTTTTGAAAGAATTCTTAGGGCACCTTCACATTGGGGCGGTAGCAGTAAAGCGCCGCTACTTTCAACGGGGCTTTTCCGCTATTATAGCGGCGCTACGGCGCCGATATGTAGGCGGGAGCGGGGTGCTTTTAACCCCCCACAACGGATTAAAAAGGGGTTAAAAGTGTCGCTTCCCGAAGTGGTGTCCAACTGCTTCGGAAGCGCTGCCCATTGATTTCAATGGCAGGGGCGGTGAAGGAGCGGTGTATACACTGCTCACGGCGCCGCCCCAAAGATGCTGCTTGTAGGACTTTTTTTCTTGTCCTGCAAGCGCACCACACTCAGACTTTCACACTGGGGAGACAGAAGAGGCAGTTTACAGGCGCTTTATTTGCGCTATTTTTAGGGCAAAAATGCCTATAACTTTTGCACAGTACTGTACATCCCAGAGCAGGTTGTAATCCTTGTAATAATTTATGACATGGCAGCCATATTCACTGGTCACTGAGTCACTGTTATCCCAGATTGATGTGCACATCCACAATCCAGGCTTAGATGGATTGGCATATGTATAATCTCTCTCTCTCATAATCAAATCAACATGCCCCACACATACCAATGTTCAGATACAGCATTGATCCTGAGGCAAATTCTCTGTTGTATGGTAACACCCAGTATGCTTTAAATAGCTAGTAAGAAAGTGTGTGGAAAGCCTCCTCTTTCTATAACAAACTCAGTCAAAAACGACAGTCCAAAATATTGGGAGACTGCTAATGAAGAATTGAGGGCCACCAACTAGTTGCTGTTAAAGGAGTCATTTTTAACTGAGAGGCTGCCACTGAAGCATTAGAGCCATTACCAACCCTATTACAGGCGGTCCCCTAGTTACAAACATCCGACTTACAAACGACTCCTACTTACAAATGGAGGGAGACAACAGGAAGTGAGAGGAAATCTCCCCTTAGGAAGGGAAATTCACTCCTGTAAGAGTTATTATGGGAAAAGGGTGTCTCCACTGATGCTTTATCACCAATCCTTGTTTCTACAACAACCCAAAATTTTCCAAATCCAATTATCATTGGGGCAGAAAGTGAGGTGAAATCTTATGAACAGGGGCTCAGACAGCAAAATAAACATTACAGGGGTATTGACCCTTCCCTATGCTATCCTAAAAACTTAAAAATGGTTTCTTTGGCTGGAGCTACACTTAAAAAATGTAGCTGTTCCGACTCACAAACAAATTCGACTTAAGAACAAACCTACAGACCCTATCTTGTTTGTAACCCGGGGACCGCCTGTACGGAGTTGCTGTTACTAGCTTAGAAATTAGAGTTAGCAGCCATGTTTGAATTGTTGAGAACACCTGTCAGGTTGTCATTGCTAACTGTTTCCTTGATAACCGCTTTTCCACTTGGGCACTTAAAACCCATTTATAACCAGACCAGTATTCAGCTTGTAGCACTCTCACATTTTAATTGACAACTACTCAGTCATGCAACACTGTACGCATATGAAATTTTTGTCCTTTTTTTTTCACACAAATAGAGCTTTCTTTTGGTGGTATTTAATCACCACTGAGTTTTTTTATTTTTTTAATGAAAAAAGACTGAAAATTTTGTAAAAAAAATGTTTTTCTTTGTTTATAATTTTGCAAATCAGTAATTTTTCTTCATAAATTTTGGCCAAAATGTATACTGCTACATATCTTTGGTAAAAATAACCCAAATAAGTGCATATTATTTGGTCTTTATGAAAGTTATAGAGTCTACAAGCTATGGCGCCAATCACTGAAAATTGATCACACCTAATGTACTGACAGCCTATCTAATTTCTTGAGACCCTAAGTGCCGGTTCACACAGGGGCGACCCGACTTCAGGCGCGACTTAGTAAGGCGATTGGAACGCGACTTCAGGGCAACTTCAACACGACTTTGCGTGACTTACAACTTGACTTAAAGTGACCTCCATGACAGCCAACTTTGCCTGTGGCCAATCAGAGAATCAGCTCTTATGACATCATTCCCTTTCCTGTTCTCTTCCTGGTTCCCTGTGTCCTCTGACCCCTCCTGTGATCCTGCTTGTTCGTAAAATGTTCTCTTTGCGTTGTCATAACCACCAGTCTGGCAGTATTGATGGAAGAGGAAGAGAGGAAGCGGAGGATGAAGATGAGCAGAAGACGTCGCTACTGGATTCATCAAATCATATCTAATAGAGATTGCAGAGGCCAGTTTTGGTTCATGTATGAGAATTTGTGTGCTTCTGAGGACAAGATTTTCAAATATACCCGGATGTCCCTGACAAGGTGATTACATATGCCATATATGGATATGCACATATTAACCCTAGCCCTTTGCACATATTTGTTTAAAGGTTAAAATTTGTATCTTTTGCTAGATAATTACTTAGCACCCCAAACATTATATATTTATTTTATAGCAGTGACCCCAGAGAATAAAATGGTGATCGTTGCAATATTATTATGTCACATGGTATTTGCGCAGCAGTCATTCAGACGCATTTTTTTAACCACTTGCCAACCGCAATCTGACGGCGACAAAGTGGCTCGTTATCGCAAACCGCCGTCATATGACGGCGACTGCGATAACTAGTGCTGTGAGCGTGCGCCACCGGAAGCGCGCTCACTGTGTCCGGGGGGGCCAGGGAGCGGGTATGGCAGACTAGATCGCCGCTGGCTACCCATGATGGCCCCTCTGCAGTGAGAGAACGGAGGTCCGTGTAAGTAAACACGGATCTCCATTCTCATAGGGGGGAAAGGCGGTGATTACAGGCTTCCTGTATATGGAAGCCGTGATCATCCCCTTTGCCCAGCCAGGGCAGCCCACGCACAATTAGAACACGCCCAGGGAACACAGTTAACCCTTAGAGCGCCCCTTGCAGGTTAACCCCTTCACTGCCAATGGCGTTTACACAGTAATCAGTGCATTTTTATAGCACTGATCGCTGTATAAATGTCAATGGTCCCAAAAAAGTGTCAAAATGGTCCGACATGTCCGCTGCAATAATGCAGTACCGCTAAAAATTGCAGATCGCTGCCATTACTAGTAAAAAAACTCAAAAAAAACCCAGAAATGATCTCATCGTCCGTAAACGCAGCAACTTTTGCGCAAACCAATCAATAAACGCCGATTGCGATTTTTTTTTTTTACCAAAAATATGAGGAAGAATATAAATCGGCCAAAACCAATGGAAAAAATGTTTTTTTATATTTTTTTTTTGTATTAGTATTTTAGCAAAAAGTAAGAAATTCGTTTTTTTTTGCAGAATTGTCGCTCTTCTTTTGTTTATAGCAGTGATCAGAAATGACGCAGAGGTGATCAAATACCACCAAAAGAAAGCTCTATTTGTGGGAAAAAAAGGACACAAATTTCCTTTGGGGACAACGTTGCACGACTGCGCAATTGACAGTTAAAGCGACGCAGTGCTGAATCGCAAAAAGTGCTCTGGTTCTAAAGTGGGAAATCCTTCCGGGGCTGAAGTGGTTAAAAAAAGACACAAAAAAACCCAAAACAGTAAAGTTGTTTGTATAATGTGAAAGATAATGTTGGGGTTAGAGTAAGGTTAGGGTTAGGGTCATTGCAAAGGGGTTAATGTGTGCATGCAGCTACCATTGGCTGATATTTCTTATTTTAAGTACAGTAAATTACCTTATTAATTTTTCAACAGTTTTGACGAATTGCTTGGCCTGGTTTCCATCCATCTAGAGAGACATAACATATCATATCGGGGGAGTATCTCACCTACTGAAAGACTGATTATCACACTAAGGTAAAATATATTTTTTTCCAGTGCACAACAACAGTATGATTTAGTACACCTTTTGCAGAAATGTAGGAGTTCTAGAGCATTATCATAAAATTAAAAAAAAAAATACTGCAGCTCCATATTGCTTTTTTATATATAAACTTGGGTAATAATCCTGCAAGTGGATTTTGTTCATCATTGCTGCAGCAGATTATGCACCATACATCTTTACAACATTTAGTATAACATACATTGCACAACATAGCACACAAACATCCAAAAAATAATGAAATGCAACAAAATTGTGCAAAGTACATTTTTATGAAAGTTTCAATATTGTCAAAAACAAAGACAAATAACAGAATGGAATATTGGTCAAGCTATAATTGCTCCTAATCTGATTCAAATTCTGAACGTGGTGTTCTACTGCTGGTAGAAGGCATTGGGTACTGGTTTGCATGATAAACGGATGATTACTGGTACATCCTAGTGTGTCCTGGGGCGCCGATGGTGGAGGGAATTGGGGACGGAGATGGATATGGGATTGGGGGATGTGATGGGTTAATAACATTCCCATGCTCATCCGAGTATGAATGGAAGTGAGGGGGCTAGTAGGGGTGGGTTCTGGGTGGTGGAGGGGTTGGATAGGGATAATATGGGCCGGATGCTGGTTGTGAGCCAAAGCTAGGTGTGGTGGCGGTTGCTGGCTCAGCACCGATGTTGGATTCTAGGAGGTCCAACACTGCCTTCCGCAGGTTGTGTTTTTGCTCTGGGCGGATCTTTTTGAATATCCCGCCACCAGCATCCCAAATGAATAGTCCTCTGACTCCAAGATGTCCAACTTCTCATTCATCCGTTCCACCAGCTCAGCAAATCGGTCTATGTTCTGACCGCCCCCCTCCTTGCAGGTCTGCTCGCACGATGGCTGGGAACCCGGCTGGGCCCTGCTGGCTCCTCTGTATAAGTGGGCTTGAGATAGCTCCACTGCACACTGCTCCTGTGACCCTTGACAGGTTGGCTCCTGAGATCCCTCCTGCCCTTCCTCTCTGTCCTCCCAACTGGATTGTGTTCTGCAATAACAATATAATACCGTTTAGCACACCCTTCTTTATATAACTGTATAGTAACAATTTAGCAATATGACAGATGTTATCTCACTCACTCAAGTTCAGGAATGGTCTCAGGAACTCATGATCCCCGGCATGGACATAGGGTACCACCCTTTTGGCTCCCGAACCATTTTTTCTCAGGTAGCACTTGATCAAGCAATCCCTCAAGCCCTTCCATCTTGTTTGTGGTAGATGCACTGCAAAACATAAATAGGAACATAATCAAATATGTATTTTGTCTTTCAGGTACCTGGCAACCGGTCGTTCCCTAGTGAGCCTACATTATGAGTTCATGGTGAGCAGGTCTACAGTCAGCTACATCATCCAAGAGACGTGCCAAATCTTATGAAATGTGCTTAATAGCATTGTTATGAAAAGGCCAACACAAGAGGATTGGTGGAGTATTGCAAGACTCTTTGGGGGCGGTGCAATTTCCCCAATTGCATTGGAGCTATAGATGGGAAGCACATGCGTGTGTTTAAGCATGTTGGTAGCGGCAGTAGGTTCTTCAATTATAAAAAAAATTGCTCCTTTGTACTGCTAGCTGTGACCGATGCAAACTACTGCTTCACCCATATACAGTAGTTATAGGATCATATGGAAGCAGCTCCGGTTCACAGATTTTTTCAAATTCCTCTTTTGTTGAAAGAGTTAATCGACTAGACCTTCCTGAGAACTGTCCTCTTCCTGGCACAAATGAATCCCCACTACCCTATGTGTTCATTGTAGATGAGGCTTTTGCGTTGGGGGAACACCTAATGAGGCATTACTCCAACATGAATCTGACTACCCCTAAGAAAGTATTTAACTATCATCTCACAAGGGCAAGAAGGGTGGTTGAGTATAGTTTTGGAATTCTTGCCAATAAATGGCGTTTGTTACACACGCCTATTGCGCTAAACCTTGAAAATGCTATAACTGCTGTAAAAGCAGCATGCATGCTCCACAGTTGTGTTAGGCTACGTGATGGGTATTGTTTTGAGGATTCCCTTATGCATGACCTGGAAAGTGTGCACCTCAGTGCTACTAGGGGATCCTATGATGGTGCCACTGTTTGCAAGCAATTTGCTTCATATTACCTTTCACCAGCTGGTGAACTAGAATGGCAGTTGGACGCTATTTCTTAACTGCATTTTGCTGCTGTTGCCTTTCCAGATTTGTTGTCTAAGCCTGTACAGGTATTGAGTTTATAATTTTTTAATGCTATGCTATACTGTCGTTACTCTTTTAAATACTACTTTTTGGTGTTATTCAAATAAAATGTGATACTAAAACAAACATTGTTTTTGCTTTTGTGATATTGATCATTATCTACATATTTTAACACAGTTATGTTATTGAACAACATAAATCTGACATGATTCCTATTCTGCAATAGGACTAGACATCAGTGATAGTCTGCACAGATGACCTGCACTGATTACCTGAACAGCAGATACTGCACCGATGACCTGCACTGATTACCTGCACTGATTACCTGTACTGATTACCTGCACTGATGACCTGCATAGCAGATACTGCACTGATGACCTGCACTGATTGCCTGCACTGATGACCTGCACATCAGATATTGCACTGTTGTCCTGCACTGATTACCTCCACTGATGACCTGCACAGCAGATGCTGCACTGATGACCTGCACTGATCACCTGCACTGATTACCTGTGCTGCAGAGACTTTACTTATTACCTGCACTGCATTGTGCATATGTAGAACAAACTGACCAAAATAACACGAAGGTTACACTTACATTTGTCAGTACGGTCATTGGCTCACAAAATCTCCCAGTCCTCCACACAGTGTGTGGAGATCTGCAGCCATGCATTGTTCCTCTTCAATTGGTATTTGTAGTTGGGATCAGTATTATCATACAGCACTGGCCACTGCCTGACTACTCTAATGAGAACCTCATTGTCAATACGTTCTCTCTGGATCACTTCTCTGTGGGCTCTGGTGGACACAGCAAAGCTGCAGGTCAGCCAAAACATGCAGAGACAACGGCATACAGGAAGTGTCTGTGGGAGGCAGTGTTGCCAACCTCCCGCAGCATTTTTTGCTGGCAAAACATGGAAAATTTACTGGCGGAGCACATTTTTTACTGGCAACCTGAAAAATAACAGAACTCCTATTAAAAACTAAGGCAATTGATATTCAAACACAACATGGAAACACTGACAATACCCATATCAAGTAATTTGCTTGGTTTACACTTAAAAAATCAGCACAGCATGACTAATTATCAGACCCTGATATTCATAGACAGTTGTAAAAATCACTGATTTTTACAAACTGTCAGTAAATTTACTGGCGGTTGGCAACCCTGGTGGGAGGGAAGGGGTTGCCTGGGTAATTTGTGGGGAGTATCTGGGTAAATTGTTTTCTTTTTCCTGCAAAGTTGCTACAATATAGATGGGGATCCGAATAGGAGATGACTTCCATTAAATTATATGGGTACAAGTCGGATAGAAGTCGCCTTGATGTAGTACAGGAACCTTTTCTGAAGTCGGAGCAACTTCAGTAGTGTACATTAAGATGGCTTTCACTTCATTCACTTCAGTGGAATTTGTTATGTCCAGCGACATGAGGCGACTTGAGGTCTGACAAGTCACTGTAGTGTGAACCAGCACTAACATGCTAGGAAAGTACAAATATCCCCCAAATTACCCCTTTTTATAAAGTAGACAGTACAAGCTATTTAGTAAGAGGCATGGTGAGTTTGCTGAAGTTGTAATTTTTTCCCACAATTCTTTGCAAAATTAATATTTTTTTTTCATTTTTTTTGCCATAAAATTGTCATAATAACAGGTTATTTCTCACACACAGCATATGCATTCTTGCAACTACACCCCAAAACACATTCTACTACTCCTCCTGAACATGACGATGCTACATGTGTGAGACTTTTTCACAGCATGACCACATACAGAGGCCCAACATATAAGTAGCGCCATCAGGCTTTCTAGGAGCATAAATCACATATATAATTTCTTGACTACCTCTTACACTTTTGAAGGCCCTGGAGCACCAGGACAATAGACACGCCCCAAAAATGGCCCCATTTTGGAAAGTAAACACCCCAATGTATAGTCTATAAGACATAATGAGTTTTTCGTACATGTCATTTTTTCCCACAAGTTTTTGCAAAATGTGGAAAGAAAATAAAAACATATTTTTTCTTACACAAAGGTGTCCATTTATAAGATATTTCCACATAGCATGAACATAGCAAAAATTACACCCCAAAATATATTCTGCTCCTCCTGAGTATGACGATACCACATGTGTGAGACTTTTCCACACCCTGGCCACATACAGAGGCCCAACATGCAGGGAGCACCATCAGGCGTTCAAGGGACATAAATTTAAAATCAAATTTGACTTCCTATTACACTTTTGTGAGGCACTGATGGGCACTATATTGGCATGGATGAGCCAGGGATGGAGCATGGATGTGGATAGATGAGCCAGGGATGGAGCATGGATGTAGACAGATGAGCCAGGGATGGAGCATGGATGTGGATGGATGAGCCAGAGATGGAGCATGGATGAGCATGAATGTGGATGGATGAGCCAGGGATGGAGCATAGATGAGCATGAATGTGGATGGATGAGCCAGGGATGGAGCATGAATGAGCCAGGAATGGATGAGCCAGGGATGGAGCATAGATGAGCCAGGGATGGATGGATGAGCCATGGATGGAGCATAGATGTGGACAGATGAGCCAGGGATGGAGCATAGATGTGGACAGATGAGCCAGGGATGGAGCATGGCTGTGGATGAATGTTGTATTACAGTAATAATTAAGGAGGGTTGAGCTGGGCTGGGTTCAGCTGGCCTTCATAAAGTTCAGGAAAGTCATTAAAAAGCCATATATATATATACACATCTACCCATGACAGACAAGTACATGAAAACCTTAGAAGTATATACAGTACCTATGCTTGATAAATAACCTTTTTTTTTAATTGCAGGAACCAATATCTTCCTTGTTGCTCTTCATGAGCTGGGACATGCTCTAGGACTGGAGCACTCAAAAGACGAGCGTGCCATAATGTACCCAACCTTGCGTGATAATTCACTTGTGGATCCAAGCAAGTTTAAACTCTTTTCAGATGATATTGCTGGAATCCAAGCTCTTTATGGTAAGTTATTTTATAGTAAACTTTAGTTTTTGTGAATAGCAAGAGTGAAACAAAATCTGACACATGTAGCGTGATGTTTTTTCGTTAGCCCATTATGAAGTAAATGCTGATTTGTAAAGCAAAACATGACATCACATACCATTCATTCAAGGGGCACCTTGAGGAGTATTATATCTTCTTTAAACAACCTTTTGGTCTGTTAAATATAACATCAAAAGCATCTTATATCTGTTTGAAGACTGTAAAAAAATTTCTTGGGCTCACCTTACTATTTTTAGCTTCAGGATGGCAGAGCAAGAGGCGATTAGGAACTCCCGTTCCTGATCTCCTCAAGTTAGAGTGACCCAGAAGTCAAGAAACAGCAAACAAAAATTCCCAGCTCACATACGCCAGCCAGCCTGCAACAAATCACATTATCCTGTCTAACAGTTCTTGTTAAAACCAAGGGGTTTCATTTGCACACATTTGCAAATACATGTGTAAGCTGCAGAGGCCACATCAAGGCACCCAGTGCACAGCATTCCTAACTCTAAAAATTTTGAGAGTCTCCCAAGTTGGACCACATATATGTAGCGCCCCCATAGTGTAGGTGCTTTTACTTTTGTAAATTTTTGGTAGGAGAGGAAAAATCTAGTCAGGCCTGACTGTAAGTGCAGGCCTGAATGTTTTGATCTGAGCTAGGAGTGGCTCAAGGGGGGGGGGGGGGGGGCTGGAAATGGAGGGAAGGTACACCCCTTAGAGGTTCCTCCCCTTAAGCTGGGAAAGCTCTAGAAGGGGGATGGATGAGGAGGTGTCACTTCCTGATGTATGACAAGGAGCCCTGAAAAATTTCAGTTTCAATTTTCAGGGAAGGAAATTCTTACCTACAAAGGGTGGTTCTGGGGCCTTGCAGCAGCAGGCCTCACCATGTGCTAAAAAATAATGTGTGTACCGCGCTAAAATAATAAGCATAAAATATAATGTGAAGTGCAGCAGTTAATTAGGATGCCACCCAAATAAACACTAGAAAAATCACAAAAACTGTGCAAACAGCAATTAAGATGTATGTGCCACACAAGTAAAATTAATAATGATAATATGACAAAGCAAAAAAAATGATCAAATAATAAGCAAACAGTCCATAAAGTGTTAATATATAAGGTGCACAGTGCAAGGTGCAAACTAAAATAAAGTCCACTAGGATCAAGGCGAACTTGAATGCATGTAGAGATAGGAAACACACTCCTCCACCAGGTGCTGGAAACGACCAGAGCTAGTTGGCTACCTATCTCTAGGTCAGCCTTATTAGCAAGCAGATCGCCTCTGTGGGCATATGTTAGGAGGAGGATAAAAGACAACTCTTATTCAAATGGATTTGCCCATTCCCATCCACATGGTCCACATCATTCATACAAGAAAAAAGACTCAACCTCTTTACCCCTTCACCGTGTAAACGAAACCTCTTGGTTTTAGTGTGAAGGACAATTAATTTGGTTTGATGCAGGCTGGCTGGTAAGTGAGCTGGGAATTTTTGTCTGTTGTTTTTTGACACGCGTAAAGTTGGGATACAAATGTGTGTGTATATATATATATATATATTAGGGTTGTCCCGATACCGATACTAGTATCGGTATCGGTGCCGATACTGGGCATTTGCCCGAGTACTTGTACTCGGGCAAAATGCTCCGATGCTTGCACCGATACTTGGGCAACCAGGGGATGATCAGTGCAGCGCTGGGGGGGGGGGGATTTACAATCACTGATCTCCCGACTCCCTGTATATATATCATGAAAGCAGCTGACAGCCGCTTCTCCTCCTGCGGCTTTCAGCTGCTACAATGAAATATATACAGGGAGTCGGGAGATCAGTGATTGTTAACTCTTGCTGCACCAATCACCCCTCTTGACTGGCCCTGTATCCTTCTCCAGTCCCCCTGTGTCCTCTGATCCCCCACATTGCTCCGATCCCCCTCTGTGTCAGACGATCCCCCTCTGTGTCAGACGGGTCCCCTTCTGATTGGTCCCTCTTCATGCTCCTCCAGTCCCCCTTGTCCTCGATCTGTCAGGATGGAGAGCGGAGGAAAGAGCCGGTAAATCTGTAATTTATCGGCTCTTTCCTTTTCTGAATGGACAGTCAGTGATCACTGACTGTCCATTCATAAATGTCACTGAGCATCGTAAACTGTGCTTACGATGCTTCAGTCTATGAATGGGGAGGAGCCGCTGTCTCCTCTCCATTCATCTTCAATGCAGCTGAGGCTTCTGAGAAAGGGACTGGGGAATCTCTATCCTCAGCCCCCTTCTCCCTGTCTCAAAAGAGAGATGTCAGGGGTCTGTTAAGACCCCCTTAAATCTCACCAAAGACCCCCCCCAACAGGGCTGATAAAAAAATAAATAAAAGAATTGTAATAAAAAGGTTAAATTGTAAAAATAATAAAAAATAAAATAAAAAAACACACTGACATCGTCCACTCCCCCCTCCCCCCAAAAAAGAAAGCACTGTAAAATAAATAAATAAATAAGTAAATAAATTGTAACAAATAATAAAAAAATAAAATGGTAAAAAAAATAAAATAAAATAAAAAACTACTGACACAGTCCACGCTTCATCAGGGCTGCATATTTGTGCCACTGTCACATGACACTAAAAAAGTATCGGTAATCGGTATCGGCGAGTACTTGAAAAAAAGTATCGGTACTTGTACTCGGTCTTAAAAAAGTGGTATCGGGACAACCCTAATTATATATATATACTGTATATATATATACTGTATCTCACAAATGTGACTACACCCCTCACATTTTTGTAAATATTTTATTACATCTTTTCATGTGACAACACTGAAGAAATTACACTTTGCTACAATGTAAAGTAGTGAGTGTACAGCTTGTATAACAGAGTAAATTTGCTACCCCCTCAAAATAACTCAACACACAGCCATTAATGTCTAAAATGCTGTCAATAAAATTGAGTACTCCCCTAAGTGAAAATGTCCAAATTGTGCCCAAAGTGTCAATATTTTGTGTGGCCACCATTATTTTCCAGCACTGCCTTAACTCTCTTGGGCATGGAGTTCACCAGAGCTTCACACGTTGCCACTGGAGTCTTTGTGGAGGTTCTACTGGTGAAGGAACGATTTCTTCGACTCCTATTTCCATTACCTGACCGGTTCGTACAGAGGTCTGGATTTGGATTCGTAGACACCCGGGAGGAATTTGTCTTCCACCTCCTCGCGTTCCAGAGATTGTAGGTGGTCGAGGCACTACAGCAGTACCTCCTCACCTTCTCCTGAGGTCACCGTTGCACACTTCGAGACCACTTGAGGTACGGGTTCTCTCAATTCCGTCACGACCTTTTATTACCACCGGTGTGTTTTATAACTGTGAAACCCGTGTTAAA
>BLSH010337466.1:24827-45397 GCA_018402905.1 Glandirana rugosa | reverse complement strand
TAAATAAGTAAATAAATTGTAACAAATAATAAAAAAATAAAATGGTAAAAAAAATAAAATAAAATAAAAAACTACTGACACAGTCCACGCTTCATCAGGGCTGCATATTTGTGCCACTGTCACATGACACTAAAAAAGTATCGGTAATCGGTATCGGCGAGTACTTGAAAAAAAGTATCGGTACTTGTACTCGGTCTTAAAAAAGTGGTATCGGGACAACCCTAATTATATATATATACTGTATATATATATACTGTATCTCACAAATGTGACTACACCCCTCACATTTTTGTAAATATTTTATTACATCTTTTCATGTGACAACACTGAAGAAATT
Organism: Glandirana rugosa; assembly: GCA_018402905.1. NCBI lineage: Eukaryota > Metazoa > Chordata > Amphibia > Anura > Ranidae > Glandirana > Glandirana rugosa. Next base: position 45,060 of record BLSH010337466.1, on the reverse strand, counting down.
ACACTTTGCTACAATGTAAAGTAGTGAGTGTACAGCTTGTATAACAGTGTAAATTTGCTGTCCCCTCAAAATAACTCAACGCATAGAACAGAACAGGTAAGGCAGCACTCCACGGATAAATATGAAGCTTGCAGTTTTTATTGTATCAGGCAATGCAGGTACAGATATGCAGGTAGACGCGTTTCACTCGTCCATAGCGAGCTTAATCATTACAAAAGACATTACAGGTCTCCTCCCCATCAGCTGGAGCAGTGTGTGTGCTTTCTTTATGTTTAACTCAATGCATAGCCATTATTGTCTAAACCACTGGCAACAAAAGTGTGTACACCCCTGAGTGAAAATGTCCAAATTGGGCCCAATTAGCCATTTCCCCTCCCCAGTGTCATGTGACTTATTAGTGTTACAATGTCTCAGGTGTGAATGGGAAGCAGGTGTGCTAAATTTGGTGCTATTGCTCTCACTCTCTCATACTGGTCACTGGAAGTTCAACATGGCACCTCATGGCAAAGAACTCTCTGAGGATCTGAAAAAAAGAATTGTTACTCTACATAAAGATGGCCTAGGGTATAAGAAGAATGCCAAGACTCTGAAACTGAGCTGCAGCATGATGGTCAAGACCATACAGTGGTATAACAGGACAGGTTTCACTTAAAACAGGCCTCGCCATGGTCGACCAAAGAAGTTGAGTGCACAAGCTCAGCGTAATATCCACAGGTTATCTTCGAAAAATAGAAGTAAGCATGCTAGAGTGCTGCCAGCATTGCTGCAGAGGTTGAAATGGGAGGTCAGCCTGCCAGTGCTCAGACCATACGCCACACACTGCATCAAATGTGCCTGCATGTCTGTCATCCCAGAAGGAAGCCTCTTCTAAAAATGATGTACAAGATAGCCCTTAAATGATTTGCTGAAGACAAACAGACTAAGAACCTGGATTATTGGAACCATGTCCTGTGGTCTGATGACACCAAGATGAAGTTTTTTGGTTCAGATGGTGTCAAGCGTGTGTGGTGGCAACCAGGTGAGGAGTACAAAGACAAGTATATCTTGCCTACAGTCAAGCATGGTGGTGGGAGTGTCATGGTCTGGGGCTGCATGAGTGCCACCGGCACTGGGGAACTACAGTTCATTGAGGGAACCATGAATGCCAACATGTACTGTGACATACTGAAGCAGGGCATGATCCCCTCCCTTCAGAGACTGGGCCGCAGGGCACTATTCCAACATGATAACGACCCCAAACACACCTCCAAGACGACCACTGCCTTGCTAAAGAAGCTGTGGGTAAAGGTGATGGACTGGCCAAGCATGTCTCCAGACCTAAACTCTATTGAGCATCTGTGGTGGAGAAGCGCAAGGTCTCCAGCATCCACCAGCTATGCGATGTCGTTGAGTGCAAAAGGACTCCAGTGGCAGCCTGTGAAGCTCTGGTGAATTTCATGCCCAAGGTAAAGGAAATGCTGGAAGATAATGGTGGCCACACAAAATATTGACACTTTGGGCCAAATTTGGACATTTTCACTTAGGGGCGTACTCACTTTTTGTTGCCAGCGGTTTAGACTAAAGGCTGTGTGTTGAGTTATTTTGAGGGGACAGCAAATTTACACTGTTATACAAGCTGTACACTCACTACTTTACATTGTAGCAAAGTGTCATTTCTTCAGTGTTGTCACATGAAAAGATATAATGAAACATTTTTACAAAACTGTGAGGGGTGTACTCATTTTTGTGAGATACTGTAGGTCCTGATTATCCTTATATTAGTGTTTTGGCATTTAGTAATATATATTAGTGAACAAACAATTACATAGACTTCCACTGATCCTCAGAAACAGTCAAGGCATGCAGGCAGTTCTAAATAAGTACATGGAATATAGTAAGTAATAAAAAAAAAAAACAAGCTTAAAAAAAACAAAACACTGATTGAAAGCAGATATATGTATGAGCCTCACAAGCCAAAAATCATATTTAATTAATTTTAATCAAAGCAGAATCACCCATCCATCCATGTCTCCGTGCTTTATTTTGCTGAGAAATCAGTTTTAACCCCCCCCCCCCCAGCATTTCTGGAAGTGTCCATCTTAAGTAAGGGCAGATGATGTAGGGTTTCTTTCCTGGAATCCACCTGCCCTTAGCTCCTGCATACAGGCAGGAGGCTTAGCTGAGAAAACCCCTCCTTCCCTCTTGAAGACTCCTGGGGTGTATGACATAATTTGGCTAGACCAGAAATCAGGAAGCAACTTAAGAAATTAAAAATACGTTTAAAACAGGTAAATATGATATACGTTCCTATCATTTTACTAATGCTAGCAGTATAAGGATTAAAAATGGTCATTGCTGACTGAGAGTGACGTTCTGCTTTAATTACTAATAAGACTTGTGTTAAATAAAGCTTTGAAAAAACACTATATCTAAGACATTAAATGTAGTGTTTTTGTTTACAGTCTTTAGTGGTTTTAATTATACTATATGTTTCAAAAACAGGAAGAAAAAACACAAATTCCAATCCAACAAAGTCACCACAGCCGACCCCAGCTAAGATTCCTAAACCCATTCCCACAAGGAAACAGCCAAAGCCAACAAAGTTACCCCAACCTATTCCAACAAGAAAACCCAAGCCTAAACCAACAAGAATCCCACGGCCTATTCCTACGAAGAAACCGCGGCCAACAGCCACCAAGAAGCCTAAGACAACCAATGCTCCAAAAAATCCAGCAGTGCTGGAAAGGTGTAACCCAAGTTTAGAGTTTGATGCCGTTACCGGGATGAGGGGGGATTTACTATTCTTCAAGGATGAGTAAGTTTAAGAGATTTTAATTTTACAAGAAGTTTTCTTTTTCTTCAAGCAACCACAAAAATAAGCCCAGTGATCTTAAAGCGGAACTCTATCTTTTGTTAGACTCTATATAGTTCGTTTGGACCTGCTTGGCCCAAACAAACTATGTTCCTCACAAACTGTGTTCCAGGTTCGAGTCGAAAACTTGCAGTCTCATACCCGTAATACAGTAGCGTATATTTGAGTGGGGCTCAGCCATTCAAAGAAAGTGGTGTATTCCATCAATGAATATAAAACATCCTCTGATTGGCTGAATCAGAGAATAGAAAAAAAAAGGGATGTAATAGAAAATAAAAGAATAGAGTAAAACAGGACAACATAGAATAGAAAATAAAAGAACAGAATAAAATGGATTAGAAAATAAAGGAATAAAATAGAATAAAAAATAGAATACAATAAAATAAAAAAGAATATAACCATCTTCTGAGATTCATACAGCAGAATAGAAAAGAATACAATAGTAAATAAACATAGAATATAATTAAAAAAAAAATAGAATAGAAAGAAAATAACCATTTCCAAAAATGTGAATAAAATAAATTTGAATAGCATCGCAAAGAATAGATTAGAACAGAATAGAAAATAAAAGAATAGAATTGACTAGAATAGAAAAGAAAATAATACAATAAAACAGAAAAAAAACCAATAGAATAGAAAGAATATAACCATTTTCCGTAAATTGAATATCAAATAGAATAAATTTGAATAGAATAGAAAAGAATAGAATAGACAGAATGTAACAATATAACCATTTTCCAAACTTCAAATTTTAAATAGAATAAATTTGAATTTGATTAGAATAGAAAATAATGGAATAGAATGGAATAGAAAGAACCAAACCATCTTCCAAAATTCGAATTTGGAATAGAGTACATTGAATTTTCAATGGAATTTGATTTGAATGCAAGTCAAATAGAATTGGAATTAATTCGAAGTTTTCTAAAACAGTCAAATTGATTTGGAAAATTTGAAACAATTAGAATTCGAATAAACGAAACAAATCCCGAAAACGAATTAAATTAATTTAACTAAACAAATTTATGCAAATAATGAAACAAAACAATTTTTTTTCATTCTGTACATACAGTATCTCACAAAAGTGTGTACATTCCTCACATTTTTGTAAATATTTTATTATATCTTTTCATGTGACAACACTGAAGAAATGACACTTTGCTACAATGTAAAGTAGTGAGTGTTCAGCGTGTATAACAGTGTAAATTTGCTGTTCCCTCAAAATAACTCAACACAGAGCCATTAATGTCTAAACTACTGGCAACAAAAGTGAGTATACCCCTAAGTGAAAATGTCCAAATTGGGTTCAATTAGCCATTTCCCTCCCCGGTGTCATGTGTCTGGTTAGTGTTACAAAGTCTCAGGCATGAATGGGGAGCAGGTGTGTTAAATTTGGTGTTATCGCTCTCCCTCTCTCATACTGGTCACGGATAGTTCAACATGGCACTTCATGGCAAAGTACTCTCTGAGGATCTGAACAAAAGAGTTGTTGCCCTTCATAAAGATGGCCTAGGCTATAAGAAGATTGCCAAGACCCTGAAACTCTGCTGCAGCATGGTGGCCAAGACCATACAGCATTTTAACAGGACAGGTTCCACTCAGAACAGGCCTTACGATGGTCGACCAAAGAAGTTGAGTGCACATGCTCAGCGTCATATCAAGAGGTTGTCTTTGGGAAATAGACATATGAGCGCTGCCAGCATTGCTGCAGAGGTTGAAGGGGTGGGGGGTCAGCTTGTCAGTGCTCAGACCATACGCCGCACACTGCATCAAATTGGTCTGCATGGCTGTCATCCCAGAAGGAAGTCTCTTCTAAAGAAGATGCACAAGAAAGCCCGCAAACAGTCTGCTGAAGACAAACAGACTAAGGACATGGATTACTGGAAACACGTCCTGTGGTCTGATGAGACCAAGATAAACTTATTTGGTTCAGATGGTGTCAAGCGTGTGTGGTGGCAACCAGGTGAGGAGTACATAGACAAGTGTGTCTTGCCTACAGTCAAGCATGGTGGTGTCATGGTCTGGGGCTGCATGTGCACTGCTGGCACTGGGGAGCTACAGTTCATTGAGGGAACCATGAATACCAACATGTACTGTGACATACTGGAGCAGAACATGATCCCCTCTCTTCAGAGGCTGGCCACGGGGCAATATTCCAGCATGATAAGGACCCCACGCACACCTCCAAGACGACCACTGCCTTGCTAAAGAAGCTGAGGGTAAAGGTGATGGACTGGACAAGCATGTTTCCAGACCTAAACACTATTGAGCATCTGTGGGGTATCTTCAAACGGAAGGTGGAGGAGCGCAAGGTCTCTAACCTCCACCACATCCTCGTCATGGAGGAGTGGAAGAGGACTCCAGTGGCAACCTGTGCAGCTCTGGTGAACTCCATGCCCAAGAGGGTTAAGGCAGTGCTGGAAAATAATGGTGGCCACACAAAATATTGACACTTTGGGCCAAATTTGGACATTTTCACTTCGGGGTGTACTCACTTTTGTTGCCAGTGATTTAGACATTAATGGCTGTGTGTTGAGTTATTTTGAGGGGGCAGCAAATGTACACTGTTATACAAGCTGTACACTCACTACTTTACATTGTAGCAAAGTGTCATTTCTTCAGTGTTGTCACTTAAAAAGATACAATAAAATATGTACAAAAATGTGAGGGATGTACTCACTTTTGTGAGATACTGTATCTATTTGAGACATGCAGGTATTTGTTTTGGGCATTACGGCAAAAAATGTGTACATATTTTCCAGCCCGGCAAGCACAGCATAGATATCAGTGCAGGTAACATGCATGCATAGAGACGTACACCCTTAGGCTGGGTTCACATTAGTCCAATTCTCGGACCGACATTAGGAGCACAAGTCGCATTATGTCACAAAATGATTTCCTATGAGATCCGTCTTAACTGGTCCGACTTGTGTTTTTCAAAGTCAACTTTGAAAAAGGTTCCTGTACTACTTTTGTCCCACTTTGATCCCACTTCAGTCCATTGAAAAGCAATGAAGTCGGATCAAAGTCAGATCATTGTCTCAACTGATCCGACTTAGGAATGCGACTTGTGCTCAGAGGATCTTGGAGGGGAACTCCACGCCAAATTTAAAAAAAACGGCATGGGGTCCCCCCCAAAGTCCATACCAGACCCTCATCCGAGCACGCAGCCTGGCAGGCCAGGAAAGGGGGAGGGGACAGACAAGCGAGCGCCCCCCCCCCCGGACCATACCAGGCCGCATGTCCTCAACATGGGGAATATGGGTGCTTTGGGACAGGGGGACCTTGCACCCCCCACCCCAAAGCACCTTGTCCCCATGTTGATGAGGACAAGGGCCTCTTCCCGTCAACTCTTGCCTGTGGTTATCGGGGTCTGCGCGTGGGGCTTATTGGAATCTGGAAGCCCCCTTTAACAAGAGGGCCCCCAGATCCCAGCTTCCACCCTATGTGAATGAGTATGGGGTACATTGTACTCCCTACCCATTCACCTAACAGGAAAATGTAAAAAAGAAACACACTACACCACAGGTTTTTAACCACTTTCTGACCGTGTAACGCTGATATATGGCGACAAGGTGGCAGGATAGTGCAGATCGCCGTCTATAAACGGGGATCGGCGCAGGCGCGATAGTGGGCGGGCATGTGCCACCGGCCTTTCCTACTACTTTAAATCAGCAAGTATTACATACCCTTTTCCACATAAACAAAGGTTTCCTAACTTAACTCTGTTCCTATATTTAACAGCTTCCCAACCGCATTGCGCACATTTACTGCTGCACTGTGGCAGTGCTGCGCGAATCGCCAGTGTGCTCTCGTGCCCGCTGGACGCTGCGTGAGTGTGGTCGTGGGTCGGGATCTACCGGGCCGCGATCGCTTAATACAGAGGTAGAACGGGGACACGCCAATGTAAACTCAACTGTTTCACGTTCTGTCAGGGGACATGACAGTGATCTACTGATCCCTGTAATTGAGATCAGTTAGATCTGTCATGCCCCTGCCAGCCCAGCCCCCACACAGTTAGAACACGCTGAGGGAACACATTTAAACCCTTGATCGTCCCCTATAGCTTTACCCTTTCCCTGCCAGTGACATTTACACAGTAATCAGTGGCTATTTTTATCTCTGATAAATGTCAATGGTCCCAAGAAAGTGTCAAATGTGTCCAATCTGTCTGCCGCAAAATCACAGTCCCGATAAAAAGCGCAGATCGCCTCCATTACCTATAAAAACATTTAAATAAAAACGCCATAAATCAATTCTCATAGTTTGTAGACGCGATAACTTTTGCGCAATAAACGCTTTTTTTGATGTTATTTACCAAAAATATGTAGAAGAATACATTTTGGCCTAAACTGATGAATAACTTAGTTTTTTTTATATATTTTTTTGGAAATGTATTATAGCAAAAAGTAAAAAATATTGTTTTGTTTTTCAAAATTGTCGCTCTTTGTTTGTTTATAGCACAAAAAATAAAAACCGCAGAAGTGATCAAATACCACCAAAAGAAATCTCTATTTGTGGGAAAATAAAAAGATAGTCAATTTTGTTTGGGTACAACGTCACACGACCGCACAAGTGTCAGTTAAAGAGACGCAGTGCTTCCGCTCTGTTCATCTCCACTTATTAGTCAATCTATTGGCTAATAAGTGGAGATGAACAGAGCGGAAGCCAATTGTTGTGTAAGGCCAGAGATGGGCATATTACTCTTCCACTCATGCTCAGCATGTTCACCAATCAGTTAGATGAATATTGGGACTAAAGCAGGCCATAGATAAATTGAATTTCGGGCAGTTCGGTAGGCACAGGCTGAATTTTGATCCATCTGTGGCCATTCCCATTCAGAAAAAGTTGATGTAATGAACAGGTTTGTTGGAGAATTTTTGTTTGATCAGTTTGACCAATTGGCTGCAACGCTGATCAGTGAATGCTGTCAGTGGAGGGGTCTCCGCTGCCAGAATACAATAAAGCTACAGGGAGATTTCCCCCATTCACCTCGCTGGTGTGGATGGGGGCATCCATTCTGTTTTTTTGATTAGACGCTGGCTATAAATTTAAATCTGGCTACAAGATGCTCAGCAAAAGCAAGAAATGATGAAGAAGTTTGATTTTTTTACCATTTTTTTACCCCCTTCATGACCAGGCCATTACGATACGGCACTGCGATATTTTAACTGACAATTGCTTGGTCATGCAATTCGCAGAGCTTTCTTTTGGTAGTATTTGTTCACCTCTGCGGCTTTTATTTTTTGCCCTATAAACAAAAAAGACCATCAATTTTGAAAAAATAAACAATATTTTTTACTTTCTGCTATGCAACATAGCCAATAAAAATGTAAAAAATCTAATTTCTTCATCATTTCTTGCTTTTGCTGAGCATCTTGTCTTTTGACCTCATGTACACTGCTGCTGGTAAATGGACGTTTAGGAGTAGTTGGGCATTTTTTTCAGCTGCCCTTGAACACTCCTCTATGTTATCTTATCAGTACATGTACACAGGGTTGTTTATAGTCGTTTCTAGGCAGTTGAGCTTAGAAGCTTTTTTTTAGAAAGCACAAAAATGCACTCAGGACGGGTGTTCAGAGGCATTTGAAATACCAAATGCCTGTAACAGCATGTAAATGCAGTAACTCACGTTTAGCCGTGTTTAATTTACATTTTGCTGTTTTAATGGAGATACATTTTTGACTATTCAAAAAAAATTCTTCTAAAGGCAAACGCAGCTAAACGTGGCAAAATGGATGCTTTTAAAAGTCAGTTACTATCTGTCAAGTTAAATAGTTCAGGAGAGGTTTTAAAATGTCCCGTGTACACTACTTATTTGGGCTATATTTGATCACCTAGGTATGATAACATGGACCTACAACAGTTGGAAGCTTTGGTTATCACACAGTAACAAACTACTACTAAGAATATTGTGACCTTCATACATTAACCACTTCAGCTCTGGAAGGTTTACCACCTTCATGACCAGGCCATTTTTTGCGATACAGCACTTCGTTACTTTAACTGACAACTGCGCGGTGGCTTTCTGTTGGTGGTATTTGATCACCTCTGCGGCTTTCATTTTTTGTGCTATAAACAAAAAAAGACCGACAATTGTGAAAAAAAACCTATATTTTTTTCTTTCTGCTATAAAACATATCCAATAAAATAATGGAAAAAAATCTAATTTCTTCATCAGTTTAGGCCAATATGTATTCTGCTGCATATTTTTGGTAAAAAAAATCTCAATAAGCGTATATTGATTTGTTTACGCAAAAGTTATATCATCTACAAACTATGGGATATTTTTATCTAGTTTTTTAATTTTATTTTTTTTATTAGTAATGGCGATGATCATCGACTTATAGCAGGACTGACGATATTACAGCAGACAAATCAGACACATAACTGACACTTTTGACACTTTTTGGGGACCAGTGACACTAATACAGTGATCAGTGCTAAACAATATGCACTGTCACTGTACTAATGACACTGGCATTGAAAGTGTTAACATCAGGGGTGATCAAAGGGTTAAATGTGTTCCCTGGGAGTGCTTGCTAACTCTGGGGGAGGTGGTTTGACTGGTGGGAGGTAAAGATCCGTGTTCCTGTTTAGCAGAAACACAGGATCAGTACATTCCCCTCTCACAGAACGGCGGTTTGACTTGTTTACATAGGCAGACCGCCGTTCTGCCTGTCTCCTGAACGAACGCTGCGTCCCAACGGACATCATGTCTGCTGGACCTGCTGATTGGCTCCCATTGTGTCTGATCACAGCGGGAGTGGGTCGCCATTGGCGCATGCATGCGACCTAGACCCAGAAGTGTCAGATCATGTACTAGGTACATGATCTGGCACAGAGGGGCCCCCCTGCCGCAGTATATGTGCCCGGGGTGGTCACTAAGAGGTTAAAGCCTTCACAGGCAGCACACCATGATATTTTGCAAAGTTAAAATAAAATCTTCATTAAAGAAGATCCTTGGTCATTTTTAAAAAAAAATTAAGTTATCAGCTACAAATACTGTAGCTAATGACTTTTAATTAATATAAGGACACTTAACTGTCCAGTGATTCAGCACTGTCCTCACCCGAGCCAATTCTTCACTACTCTCTGGGACCCTGCCACTGCCATGTTGGCTTTAGAAAGCCAGCTGTGACTCCTTGCACATGGCTGCACCCTGTGCATGGTCCCGCAGCCTTCTGGGACCTATAAAGTGTCCAAGAAGGTTGAGGGTGGGCAAGGGGGGAGGAGGGGGTGAACTTCTGCTTGAATCTCCTAGGCTTGATTGGTTTGCCTGTAAAAACTAGGTAGCTACTCCTCGGAAAAAAAAAAAAGTTTCCATTACTATCAGAGCCTGAGGATGTTGGGAGGAATATAAACAGTGGAACTTCTATTTTGTTTTTACCTGAAATTCTGCTTTAAGGGCTTGTTCACATGGGCAGCCAGGCCACAGTAAAAGCAGATGGCTGGGCTGCAGTTTTATCATCCCCGACCACTCACCTAAACACAAGAATTCAGCTGCTCAGTGATGTACACATGCCAAAAATTAAAAGGAATATCCTTTTTGGCTGGTGGTACCACCAATAAATGTTACCCATTCAATGAAGGAAGTGAATATTCAAGTAAAATGTTGCCAACTGACTGCCTGTCAAACCCCTCTTCCCCTAAAAAGCTGTCCACTGCAGACCACTTTTCAGAGAGATGGCAATTATAGCTGCACATTTAAATGAGCCCTTAAAGATCCTCCCTATTGGGAGTGTACATGAACAGAAACACACGTATGCCACCGTGCAAACTTTGTAAGTTGCTGCTGTTCTAGCAGGTCTTTGGAGGACAGGCAAGTAAGTGCCCGTTCCTCATTCTTGGGGAAAAACTGCCTATCTGCGGCTACCCTGTATACTAAACAAAAAAGAGAAATGTTTAACAGATTACACACTGCAATCAATCTACGTGCATATAAAGGCCCTTCATGGTCAAATTCAGTGGTGGCTAGTGGTATATTTTTTTGGGGGGGGGCAAACAATCCACCCGCCACCACAACCCCCGATCGGTCAGCCACCAGCACTTACCCCATCTAGGTCACGGGCAGCGCTTCCTCCGGGCAGCAGGTGGCGTCTCCTCTTCCTGGTGCTTTAGGACGGCTTCCCCTGCATCTCCTCCTCCTCGGCACCCAATACGATCGCTTCTCCTCTCGGCCAATTGGGTGACGGGTCTCAGGACCCACTTCCTTATTGACTGGGAGGAGAATCAGGAAGACAATAGCAAATATGAATTTGCTATTGTCACACAACTAGGTGAGCTCACTGTGCCCCGAGCCCACCCTTTTTTGAAGCCTTTTAGAGCCTCTGGCTCTAATCACGTGCTTCTAAAAAAAAAAATCCCACTGGAATCCATATGTCCGGTGCCCCACATGCAGATTAGGGGGCCATATGCATGGATTAGGGGGGCGGCACCCCTGCGCCCTGCATTACGGGCCACCACTTGGAAATTCTCCCATCAATGGTAATTCTTTGACAGATTCAGTCCAGACATTTCAGGAAACCACTATCTACTGTATGTCTTTTGGACCATGAGAGACAGATGATCCCTCCAGATGATCTTTGTATCAATGATAGAACTTCATTAACTTCATGCTGAGCAGCAGTATCACTTGGCTGATGCGGCATACGGGGCATATGGACAGATTCTACTGCCGAATTATCACTTTAGGGAAGAGCCAAGCTAAGGCTTATTGTCAAACCAATAAACACTTCAATGTAGTTTAGAACCAAGAGTTAAGTTATTATTTATTATTCCAAAAATTGCAAGTTCCCAATAAACATAGGGATATCTATTTATCTATCTACAGGTATCTATCTATCTATCTATTATTTATTTCAAATCTTGTATTTATTATCCAAGGGTTTTTTGGAGGAAAAGTGCAAAATCACGCAACATTGACACCTTCTCCATAAAAACTGTATGGCCAAACTTGGGAAAGGTTGATGCAGCATATGAATTTACCGGTAAAGATGTTGTCTATCTCTTTAAAGGTGAGTGACTCATTAGGTTTGTCATCTAAACTCAGCCTAATATGGTGCAAGTGATTGGTATTTGTAGCACTATCCCCCTCAAAGGAGCTGCTTGGTAATTTGAGTTCTCTGTTCTCTGCCTTGACTACAAGAACACCCTATAAGCCCTAAGAACGAGCATATAGATATCTTTAACTCAGCTGTGAATTTGCACCAAGAAAATAGACAGAAGAACATTTAGTTGTATATGAGCTCAGTGTATTGGTACAGGGTAGAATAAATGTTGGTTTGAGCATAAATGGACACAGAAAGTAGGTTCAGTCTACTAGACAGTATATTCACATTGCCAAGGTAACGTTACAACAGAGTTCTGTACCACTAGACTGGGATTAACTCATGAATCAGTAAAGTCAGCTGCAATACAGTATGTATAATAATACTATAACTAGTAGGGTTACACCGGTGTCGATACTAGGCATTTTCGCAAATATTAGTACTCACAAAAATGCTCTGATACCCGAAAATCGATACCAGAAGTGACGAAAGCTTGGGAGTGGAACGCCTCCACCTCCTCTCAGGCTGGCTGTCTCCTCTAGTGCAGGGCCACCTTAGCGCACAGTCACTGCCCAGGGACCCCAGGTACATGGGGTGACTCCTGCAATTCCCCCACCACGCAGTTTCCAGTGCTCCTCTAGCACTTTGCAGGGTGTAAGGCGGAGCCCCTGAGGCAGAGCATGTTACTACTGCCTGTGAGTGGGATCTGTACTGCTCCAATCACAGGAGATGGAGAGGAGAGCCAGTGGGGATCGGAGCAATAGACATCCCTCCAGCACAAGCAGCAGTGGTAAGATCATGCCCGGATGTAGGGGGGTACTGGGGAGAGGTGGTGTACTGGGGAGGGGTGGGATCCCCTCTTCCAAGCCCTCCACCACCCCTGACACGTGCCGTCAGTCTCCCATCCCCACATGGTACACATCTTGAGCACAGCACTAAGAGCTCCTTCTCCCCATCCCATTCCCTTACATCTACCATGTGCACAGTGTATAGTTAGCTACTGCCACTAACTTGCCTTTCCTATCATGGAATTTCACATGTTGGAACTACAACCAGTAGCTAGCTATACCATGTGCACATGGTAACTGTAAAATAATTGGATTTCAGCTCCAGTGTGTGCTGTGTGGGGAGTAGGAGCTCTGCCTGTGTTCAGGCTGTGTACAATACATTGCTGGGAGACAGAGCTCTGCCTAGTGCACTGCCAGCAGTGACCCCTGTACTGTGCCCTCTAAACTCCCTGTACTGTGCCCTCTTAACTCCCTTACTGTGCCCTCCCAACCCCCTGTACTGTGCCCTCCTAACCCCCCGTATGGTGCCCTCCTAATCCCCTGTACTGTGCCCTCCTAACCCCTGTACTGTGCCTTCCTAACCCCCTTACTGTGCCCACCTAACCCCCTGTAATGTGGGCTCCTAATCCCTGTACTGTGCCCCCCTAACCCCCTGTAATGTGGCCTCCTAACCCCCTTACTGTGCCCTTCTTCCCTCCTGCCTCCTGTGTTATGCCCTCCCTGTGTTGTGTCCTCCTGCCCTCCCGGTGTTATGCCCTCCATGTGTTGTGTCCTCCTGCTCTCCCTGTGTTGTGTCCTCCTGCCCTCCACCAGCTGTCACCTCTGCCCCATGTCTCCCAATGACCCTCCCATCCCCATCCTCTCCCCCCAGTGATCACAGTCTTTTCCATCCCAACTCTACCACCCCACAATCCCTATTTCACCCCACCTCAACTACCCTGCCCTCACTTACCCCTCTACTCCCCCTCCCTCCCTGCCCTCACCCCAGCCTCACCCAACTCCCTAACAACCCCCCCCCCCCACCTCCCAAATCACCCCTCTACCTACTCTTCCTAGGTGATATTTATCGGTAATTGGTATCGGCGAGTACTTGAAAAAAAGTATCGGTACTCAGTGTTAAAAGAATGGTATTGGTGCATCCCTAATAACAAGCCTAGAGTGCACTGTAGCCAAATGGGTAGCATATTGTGAAATGTCCCTAAGATGTATCTTAAGCAATAGGTAAAGGTGTTTAGGGGTAGTATTTAGTCTTAATTCTTCAGCCGACTAGTACTGGAGCCCAGTTGAACAGTTGGTGCACTGTTGGTTTTACACTGGCTCTCAGGTGATTTCCCCAACTGTAACTGTAGGGACACCTTAACACTTGGCTCTATGGAGAGATTCAGTGTAGGGCAGCATATTTTTGCAATGGTTGGATCCAGACATAATTTTTTATACCGAAAAGAAAGACCCTTAATCAACTCCTCTGCTAAAATAAAAATAGTAAAAAATGTGCCTGTTGCAAAAAAAGATATTAGATACTTAAAGCGAAACCTTAATCAGAAAATTAAGTCCAGCTAAATCACTCCAGGTTGGCCCCTTTTGCAGGTATAGCTATGTGAAATGTTAAAAATAAGTGTCTATAAGTTTAAAATCCAGTAATACACTGTCTCACCCTGCTCTGCACATGCTCAGTTGCTCTCCATTTTTAGGCACTGCCGAATTTGCTGGCAGCCTTAAAGCTGAATTAACAACTTCAGAAGATTTTACCACCTTTATGACCTGGACATTTTTTGCTATTCTGCACTACGCTACTTTAACTACCCAAATTAAATTTAAACATTTTGGGGGAAAAAAAATCAATATTTTTTACTTTCTACTATAAAACATATCCAATAAAAACATTTTTTAAATTTAGATTTCGTTATAAATGTTGGCCAAAATGTATTCTGTTACATGTTTTTGATACAAAAATCCCAAAATGTGTATATTGATCAGTTTGTGTAAAAGTTATAGCGCCTATAAACTATGGTGTATATATACTGGCTTTTTTCTTTTTCTTTTTATACTAGTAATAGCGGCGATCAACGACTTATAACACGCCTGCAATAGTGTGATGGTCAATATGACGCTGGGGAAAATGGACTAACTGCCACTGACATCACCAATGACATTACTGCAGTGATCAGTGCTAATGCTATACACTGTCCCTGTACTAATGACACTGACTGGGAAGGGGTTAAATATGTGCCTAACTTTATGTAATGTGTGCAAAGTGGGCTGCTTTTACTAACTGATCTCTAAATTTCTCATCTCTGCTCTGCAGGGATGAGAAACATAGAGATTGCTCCCTGTACACAGAGCTCTGTGTTGAATGTCAACATAGAACTCAGGGGTGTGAATGTACACAGCCGATCAGAATGTCCCAGCCTTGAATCATTGGCTTTGCTGATGGGCTCCCGCTGTGTACAATGGCAGTGGGGGGAGGGGGCCCTGGGGTGCACTCCCAAGACCTGGAAGTAGGCAGCGACATACAGGTACATTCCTTTGCTTACAATGCCAATCGTCAGCACTAGATTGTGGGCAGCTGGTAGCTAAATGGTTAAACCCTCCTATCCTCTACAGCCAAGGAAGCTGCTTCAGTTTGATCTGCAGTTGCCATGGTGCTGCACATGTGGTTGTTATGACATCAGCAATTTGATGGTTTGACAGTTTGGTTGAGGACACAAGCATGTGTGGCATTCCAGGAATATACCGTATATACCCGTGTATAAGTCGACCCGTGTATAAGTCGACCCCCCTACTTTTGCCCAAAAAATATGGGAAAACTTATTGACCCGCATATAAGCCTAGGGTGTGAAATGCAGCAGTCAGAACACAGGGACAGGGAGCCAGAACACAGGGACAGGGAGCCAGAACACAGGGATTTTAGCCAGGACACAGGGATTTTAGCCAGAACACAGGGATTTTAATGCCAAGACACAGGGATTTTAATGCCAGGACACAGGGATTTTAATGCCAGAACACAGGGATTTTAATGCCAGGACACAGGGATTTTAATGCCAGGACACAGGGATTTTAATGCCAGGACACAGGGAGTTTAATGTCAGGACACAGGGATTTTAATGTCAGGACACAGATACTGTAGCCAGAACACATAAGGGATGAGTAAGGTCATTTTGTTTCACATTAAACAGAGCTGTGCTGCTTTTAAGAGCCGTTCTGTGCTGTGTAAGTGTGACTAAACACATTGGTATGCAAAGAATGCTGAGAATGCAGAGAGAGCTGCAGCTCTTCACGGAGATCAGCTTGTCCCGCCCACCTCCCGACATCAAGCTGAGAATCTGACACCTCTCTCAGCATTCTCTGCATTCCAATGTGTTTAATCACACTTACACAGCACAGAACGGCTCTTAGAAGCAGCACAGCTCTGAGTTAACATCCAATGATAGCGCTAGAATTTTTGTTCTCGTTCCAGCATGTGTGGTGCAATAATCATTCTTGTACGTGTGCACACTTGGGGTGGCGAGTGACTTTAAAAAAATAAATAATTTATTTTTATTAAGCTGTAATTTTTTTAAACTTTACTTTATTGCTTTCACAAGGGTCCCCTATGTGATGGCATAGTGCAAGTGACAAATTCTCTTTTGAGAGGTACCAAGGGTCTTTTAGCCAGCATTAAATTGCTCTGATCCATTCCGAAAGCATTACAGAGAGCAGGGGAAGAAGAGCGAGTATTTAAAATCCCCAGACCGTTAGACTGGCTGCGTGGGCACTGAAAGCTCATCATCCATGGAGGTAAGTACAGTGGGAACCAGAGGGGCGGGGAGGGTGTTGGGTGCTATATCACCTTTTCCTTTTTTTCTGAAAAGATGAACCTACTTTTTAAAGCTCAACTCCAGGCAACTAACCTGATCCTTCGCTCCCTCAGATAGTGGTTCCCCACGCTCTTGCATTGAACTGTCCCTCTGCATCAACATGTCAAATGCAGGGCTATGGTCCTAGACAGCCAGAGCACGGAGGAGAAGAGGCTATGGGGACCAGTCTAGGAGCAAAGGATGTACAGAGGATCAGGAAATGTTCTTTTTTTGTTCCCCTAGACCTTGGCACCCCAGATGTTTTGGAACTACATTTCCCATGATTCTCATGTAGCCATGTTCTCCCTTGGGAGTGGCTGGAAGTTGTGGTTCACCTGATCACCCTGCTCTCAATCACCTTTATCTACACACTCAAAGTCACTGAATAGGCCGGAGCTTTGGTTTTTTTTGTTTTATTACATGTTAAACTTGGATAGGGTAAGGTAGATGATGAGATGCCCAAGAATCTTTACAACTTAACCGGGACCTCTATACACTCCAACATATATACATCTCCATCTTCCTCCAGCAATGACACTTGCTGAGTTTCACTTGCCACTCCTTCTCACTACAGCACAGTCCTTACGTTTCCGGCCTAGAGGGATATTTACTAGTCCTGCACCTAGCTAGCACAAATTGAGACCAGCCATAGTTTTAGCTCGGTCTCCGGACCAACAATGACATGTACGGGCTGCTAATCCCTTCTGTAGCAAATTGTTGTGCTAGCTAGAAGTTAGATGGACTACTGCTCCCAGCCCATCCTCTCCCAGGTCCCACCAGCTCTGCCAGCTGCACCGGCCTGTCTCACTGCCACAGCAACCTGTAGGTTCCCCTCTGTAACTTGCATCCTTCCCAGACTGTCTCTCTCATTCCAATCTGCTCCAGGCTGCCTCAACAGTCCACCAGAGGTTTGTTGCTCACTGATTCTTGAAGTTTCTCCCTGAAGATCTCTCCCGGATAGTGTTCTCTCCAGTTGTCCTTCTGCTCACCCTTGTGCCTGCCACCAAAACCTCACACCTTCATGCTGCACCTGAGCTCTCCAGGTCCAGGTTCACACCCCCCCCCCCCAGACTGGGAGCACTCCTGTCCACGACAAACTACACACTAATCCATCTTCAGCTCCTCCACCTGAACTTCTCCTCCCTCCCAGGGCTGACCCAGGCTATTTGAGAAGGCCTGCCCCCTGCCAATCCAGATTGGAGATTGGTCAGAGCTTCAGAAAGAAGCCCAGATAGCTCCACCTCTGGATTCACTTCCTCTTTCTAGCATTTTCTAGACTTCAGAGGGAGGAACTTTCCCAGAAGTGTCACTACCCACAGTCAACCCACCTTCCTGGGCTACTCCCCTGCCCAGAATAACAACAATCAGGCCTGCACAAAGTCAGGCCTGACTAAAATCTGACAAAAAAAAACACCCTTCTAAAGCACCTACCTAAGTAGAGGGTGCTACACTCTATGACACTGCAGAGTGCATGAGCATAATGGGAAATGTAGTTCCAAAACATCTGGGGTGCCAAGGTTCGCCATCGCTGCCCTAGACCTAAACGAGCAATTAACCCTTGCAGTGCAGGTGCAGCCCCACACTTTATTAGTTGCCTGGAGTTGGGCTTTAATGATTTTCAAATAATCACATAACTTTCCTTGGTGTTTTTTTCATATCTGCCTGGAGTTCATCTTTAATGTACAGTTGTTGTAGGTTAAAGGTGTGAACAAACTGCCTAAGTTGTTGAATGCTGGAAATGCTATTTATACTTCTCTGAAGCTAGAACCACAAATAGTTGGTTGCAGCGAGTTTTAAACCTGACATATCATCTGGACTCTCACCACCGGTATGGAAACCCCCCCCCCCCCCATTTAATCCCCAAGAAAAAAAGCAAGGTTGCTGTCATTATACTCTGTAATCAGGATTTGGCTGGTTTAATAGTGTAATATGTGCAGTGTATAGGATTTCCACTTAGTATAACTCAAAGCTTCCCTGCAGCACCCATGGACTTTCCTTAAATAACTGGTGATTTAACAAAAACCTCTATTTTAACAGGACATCAGTATTGGGCAACAAGTGGATTTAAAATGCTTTGGGGATACCCTCGGCCTATCACCAATTTTGGGTTTCCGAGCACTGTGAAGAAAATAGATGCTGCTATGTTTTTAAAGGATGAGAGAAAGGTCATTTTCTTTGTGGAAGACAAATATTGGAGGTCAGTTGGTAATTGCACCACAAAATATGTTCTTGTTGTCTCTCTATTAAATTTAAAGCGGTAGTAAACCGCTGGCTGTTTTTTTTCCAAAACCTGCAAGGCAAAGTTATAATGTGCTAGTATGTAGCGCTAGAGCAGCGATGACATCACTCCCGTTTACGGCACAGGACTCTGAAGGAACGGCCCAGGTTACCAGCTGTATCTACAATAAATGCATGTTTAGGAGATTTTTACAATACCTATAGGTAAGTCTTATTGTTGTTGTTCAGTCGTTTAGTGGTGTCCGACTCTTTGTGACCTCATGGACCATAGCGCGGCAGGCTTTCCTATCCTCCACTGTCTCTCGGAGCTGGCTTAACTTCATGTTTCTTGTTTCGATGCTGCTATCTATCGATGTTTTCTGTCATCCTCTTCTCCTTTCTCCTTCCATGTTTCCCAGCATCAGGGTATTTTCCAATGAGTCCTCTCTTCACATTAGGTGGCCAAAGTATTTGAGTTTCAGCTTCAGGATTTGTTCTTCCAGTGAATATTCAGGGTTGATTTCCTTCAAGATTGACTGGTTTGATTTTCTTTCGATCCATGGGACTTTCAAGAGTCTTCGCTAACACCTTAGTACAAAAGCATAAATTCTTCGGTTTTCAGCCTTCCTTATAGTCCAACTTTCACAGCCATAGGTTATTACTGGGAATACCATAGCTTTGACTATACAGTTCTTTGTCGGTAGGGTGATGTCTCTGCTTTTTACAACGTTGTCTAGGTTTGCCATTGCTTTCCTCCCTTGAAGCAAGTGTCTCTTAACCAGTTAACAACCGCCCTATAGACAAAAGACGTCTACAGGGCGGTTGCTTAATTCTGGGAGGAGATCTATTGAGGTCCGGGGGACCCAACTGATCACGGCTCGCGGTGAGTGGCCGCTGTGAGCGGCCTTTTACCACGTGATCGCGCCGTCAAATGACGGCGTGATCACATGTGAAAACGGCCGGCGGAAGTGCCGGCTTTTCTCTCTCCTCTCCGCACCGATCGGTGCATTGCGAGAGGAGAGAGGGGGAGACAAGACTGCTGCAGTGTTGTGGGCTATGTGTAATGCCCACAGCACTGCTAAGTGACAATCTGCACCCACCCCATCCATTTACCACCCACCCAGCCATCATCACCCATCCATCCACCCCCCCACCCATCACGACACCCGTAATGTGTATCGGGTGTTGTGACGTCGTCAGAACAGAGGGGGAGAGAGGAGAGCGTTACGTGGCTAGCCACGCCTCTCCTCTCTCTTTTCGGCCGTGAAGGCGGCCGGCAAAAGTGTACACTAGTGCGGCAGTAAACTGCCGCGCTAGTGCACCATTTTCCGGCGAGTGTCGCCGGTGAGTGGCGCTCGGCACTAGTCAACCCAGGGGGCCTGGAGTTATCTAGAGGAGGGTCTTAATTCGTTGGCGGGACATCTGCAGAAAACAGATATCCCGCCAACAATTGACCAATTCTCTGTGAACGAAGTTCCCTCCTTTCGTTACCGT
>BLSH010337466.1:5034-15369 GCA_018402905.1 Glandirana rugosa | reverse complement strand
CAGGGGGCAATCAGTGTGGCAGGTGACCCACATTCCCTTGTTCTAAACTGGTAGCCTCAGTGGGGTTGGGGGGGGGGGGTATACACTTTATAAAAAAATAAATAAAAAGTGCAACTCTTTATGTGCAGAACCTGTGTACACCATGTGTAAAAGTGTTAGTAATGCTATTATACTTCAAAGCATTTCCCAAGTTGACCATTGCAAAATATACAATTGCGGCCTTATAGTGGCAATGTCACTGACAAATACAGGCGGTCAAGTGTCATTTTTTTTATATACACTATATTACCAAAAGTATTGGGACACCTGCCTTTACATGCTCATGAAATTTAATGGCATCCCAATCTTAAGCCTCACATAGTTGGATTGTCGTACGATCACGCTCCTGATTTTTGTCAAAAGCGCATGTCCATGATTTTGTAAAGCGTAATGACTGTACGATAATTGTCGTTCGACAAAGGCGAGCGTAGTGACGTACTAGGAGAGTCTAAAGAGGAAGTTCATTTTTGCTAATTTCTTCTGCTAATTTCGCTATTAACCACTTCAGCCCCGGAAGGATTTCCCCCTTTAGGACCAGAGCCCTTTTTGCGATTCGGCACTGCGTCGCTTTAACTGAAAATTGCGCGGTCGTGCGACGTTGTACCCAAACAAAATTTGCGTCCTTTTTTTCCCACAAATAGAGCTTTCTTTTGGTGGTATTTGATCACTGCTGCGTCATTTCTGATCGCCGTTATAAACAAAAGAAGAGCGACAATTTTGCAAAAAAACCCAAATTTCTTACTTTTTGCTAAAATCCAAATCCAAAAAAAAAAATATAAAAAAACATTTTTCTTCATCGGTTTTGGCCGATTTATATTCTTCCTCATATTTGTGATAAAAAAAAATCGCAATCGGCGTTTATTGATTGGTTTGCGCAAAAGTGGTCGCGTTTACGGATGATGAGAATTAATTTCTGGGATTTTTATTTTTTTTTTATTTTTTACTAGTAATGGCGGTGATCTGCGATTTTTAGCGGTACTGCGATATTTCAGCGGACATGTCGGAACATTTTGACACTTTTTTGGGACCATTGGCATTTATACAGCGATCAGTGCTATAAAAATTCACTGATTACTGTGTAAATGCCATTGGCAGTGAAGGGGTTAACCTGCAGGGGGCGCTCTAAGGGTTAACTGTGTTCCCTGGGCGTGTTCTAACTGTGGGGGGACTGCCCTAGCTGGGGAAGGGAAGTGATCACAGCCTCCATGTAGTGGAAGGCTGTGATCACAGCCCTTCCCCCCTCACAGAACGGAGGTCCGTGTTTACTAACACGGACCTCCGTTCTTTCACTCCGGGGGGCATCGCGGGTGGCCGGCGGAGATCGAATCCGCCGCACCCGCTCCCTGGCCCTCCCCGGACACAGTGAGTGCGCGGGCGCACCTCCGGCGGCACGCGCGCGCTCACTGGGCTCGATCTCGCAGCCGCCGTCATATGACGGCGATTCGCGCAATAGAGCCACCTTGTCGCCATCAATTGCCGACCAGCGGTCGGCAATCGGTTAAAAAGACATTAAAAAGATGATAATGTGTGCTGCATTTTGTAATTTCAGTTGCCACTTCACGAATGTTAATTATGAATTATGATCGACAGTTTACACAACCAAACACTTCCGGGTCGTTCCTTGATTCCGAACATGCGTGTTTGTACTTTTGACTTTTTTGTGTTGATTTCTGTACAGACCATCCGAAAATCGGATGTGGCCTTGTCGGCAGACAAAAAAGTACTAGTCTGCACCAGTGTTAATTTTGGCAGCAAATTTCCATTTAATTTTAGTCTTAAGCCTCGTACATACGGTTCGACGGTCGTACGACCGAATGGACCAAATCGTATGTTGGATCATGTATCTCGCGTACCGATAGGCACTACACGATCGTACGGCCAAGCCGAACGTAGTGTCGTGTTATGAACATATAAAGAGAAAGTTCAGGTGCATGTAATTTGTGTCCGGGCGTTCCTGACTTCTGAGCATGCGTGTTTTGCACAATACAACTTGTTGGACCAACTTCTCTGTACACACGGTACAACGGTTGTACAACCGCTTGTTGTACAACCAAAGTTTCCTAGTCTGCTCATCCAACTCCTGTTGTAGGACCGACGTACGTCGGCTGTTCTAATCGCACGTACTAACGGTCGGATTAGCATACAACGTTTGTTCGTACGACCTGCTGTATGGGATTGTCGAACCGTGTGTACGAGGCATTAGTCTTAGGACTAAAATGGAATTTTAGTTTTAGTCCCATTTTAGCCATCTGCAATTGTTTTAGTTTTAGTGGTATTTAGTCTTCTAAAATCTCCAGTACAATTTAGTCGACTTTTAGTGGACTAAAACTAATTTTAGTCATCTTAAGCATTTCTCTACAATTTCCAAACTCATTATATACTGCTGGAGTGAAAAATCGAATATGCTATCATTTAAGGTATTGAGGTATGAATATGCACAATAGACCAGTGTTCATTTTGACAGCAAATTTCAATTTAGTTTTAGTCTTAGTCTTTTGACTAAAATGGCATTTTAGTTTTAGTCCCATTTTAGTTTTAGTCATATTTTAGTCATTTCAAATGTTTTAGTTTTATTCCTATTTTAGTCGACTAAAATGGTATTAAGTTAGTCGAGTAAAATGTTTTAGTCAGTTTTAGTCAACGAAATTAACACTGGTCTGTGCATCCAGCTTTAGTTTGACAAAAAAACAGATTGGCTTTCGAAAGATGCATACTAACGATAAGAATTTCGGACGACAGGCTGTCAAACGTGTACGGCCTTAAGTCTGTAAGGTTCAATATTGGGTTGGCCCACCCCTTGCAGCTATAACACCTTCAACTCTTCTGGGAATGCTGTCCGCAAGGTTTAGGAATGTCTATGGGAATGTTTGACCATTCTTCAAAAAGTGCATTTGTGAGGTCAGGCACTGATGTTGGACGAGAAGGCCTGACTCGCAGTCTCCACTCTAATTCATCCCAAAGGTGTTCTATCGGGTTGAGGTCAGGACGCTGTGCAGGCCAGTCAAGTTCCTCCACCCCAAACTTGCTCATCCATGTCTTTATGGACCTTGTTTTGTGTACTGGTCCAAATCATTTGGTGGAGGGGGGATTATGGTGTGGGGCTGATTTTCAGAGGCTGGGCTTGGCCCCTTAGTTCCAGTGAAGGAAACTCTTAAGGCGTCAGCATACTAAGACATTTTGGACAATTTCATGCTCCCAAATTTGTGGGAATAGTTTGGGGATGGCCCCTTCCTGTTCCAACATGACTGCACACCAGTGCACAAAGTAAGGTCCATAAAGACATGGATGAGCGAGTGTTTGGGATGGAGGAACTTGACTGGCCTGCACAGAGTCCATGACCTCAACCTGATAGGACACCTTTGGGATGAATTAGAGTGGAGATTGCAAGCCAGGCCTTCTCGTCCAACATCAGTGCCTGGCCTCACAAATGTGCTTCTGGAAAAGCTGCAAATGGTGGGCCAACTCAATATTGAAGGGGTGGCGCTGTCTATTAGTAGGTATAAAGTATTAATCAGGCCTCTAATAAATAATGTCCGTAAAGATCCGTAAAAAAATCCGTAGATCAATGTTTAAAAAGACAATTTAAAACATTAATATGATTGTTAGAGAAGATGATGAGGTAGTAGCGTAGAAGATATTTATAGGATTAAAAGAAATAGTATAAACTCATATACAACATTATGGCAAAAAATCCGTAAAAGACTCAATATTAATTATGAGGGATAAATATGAATGTCCTATAAAATATTGGTAAGATGATGACTTAGTAAAAAAGGATAAATATTAATAACATAGGGATGACAGAAGAAGTATAATCACATGTAGATCACTGTATCAAAGGATGTCCTTAAAAATTCATAAAATGTTTAAAAGACTCAGTAATTATAGGTAAAAAACTTTTAGTAGAAAGGGATCAGGCTAGTGACCGTATGTGGGTATTCATGGGATAGATTATCAAACAGCTCTATGCCAAACGATGTGAGTCAGCAAAAAACTGTGAAGGCTATGCAGAGGAGTTCTAAATCAGTCTCAACACCAACAAAGCATGCTGCTGTATGTAACTTCAATCCTGTTGTTCCATGAACTAGAGTTTTTGTACCAAGCTTCAGTGATTCGTACAATTACAAGGGTGATAATAGATGTAGTGGTTCCCAAATAAAGTGACTTCAGTGCTGTTCCAAATGTCAGAGAATTAGGGTGACTTCCGTGCTTCCCCGTATGTGTCCCCACTTACCAGAATTTACACTTACAAGAATAAAACCTTGTCCATATAAAATCGTTTTCCAGTTACAAAGAGCAATCACATAGAGGCCGGGTGAACACCCGCTTTGAAGAAGATTGGAGCCCCTTCCTTCTTCCTCGTTGTGCGTTCCAGCTCGCGGTGCTCCAAAAACCGGAAGTGACGCAATGACGTATAGGACCACGCCTTACGCGTTTCGTCAGAGTGACGTCTTCTGAGTGACGTCTTCATTGCCTCAGAAGACGTCACTCTGATGAAACGCATATTCTTATCTCAATAAATTTGTTATACGAACGTACTTCACTATCGTGGATTCCATTTTTCCTTTCCTGCTACTTCCCCCACTTGAGCTTGCAACCTGAAGGAGGATACCCCTGCAAACTAGAAGAGGAAACCCAGGAGAGGACAACAGAGAGGACCTATCTGGACCCCCGGTGGGAGGACCCAAAAGACCCCATTTACCGAGGCGTGTACCCCTGCAGGGGTGAGAAAATTCTGGTAAGTGGGGACACATACGGGGAAGCACGGAAGTCACCCTAATTCTCTGACATTTGGAACAGCACTGAAGTCACTTTATTTGGGAACCACTACATCAATTATCACCCTTGTAATTGTACGAATCACTGAAGCTTGGTACAAAAACTCTAGTTCATGGAACAACAGGATTGAAGTTACATACAGCAGCATGCTTTGTTGGTGTTGAGACTGATTTAGAACTCCTCTGCATAGCCTTCACAGTTTTTTGCTGACTCACATCGTTTGGCATAGAGCTGTTTGATAATCTATCCCATGAATACCCACATACGGTCACTAGCCTGATCCCTTTCTACTAAAAGTTTTTTACCTATAATTACTGAGTCTTTTAAACATTTTATGAATTTTTAAGGACATCCTTTGATACAGTGATCTACATGTGATTATACTTCTTCTGTCATCCCTATGTTATTAATATTTATCCTTTTTTACTAAGTCATCATCTTACCAATATTTTATAGGACATTCATATTTATCCCTCATAATTAATATTGAGTCTTTTACGGATTTTTTGCCATAATGTTGTATATGAGTTTATACTATTTCTTTTAATCCTATAAATATCTTCTACGCTACTACCTCATCATCTTCTCTAACAATCATATTAATGTTTTAAATTGTCTTTTTAAACATTGATCTACGGATTTTTTTACGGATCTTTACGGACATTATTTATTAGAGGCCTGATTAATACTTTATACCTACTAATAGACAGCGCCACCCCTACACCATTACCACTGATTTATCGTTTCCCCAATTGGGAAATTTATAGGAAGGCAGCAGTCTTACTGTGTCCCACACTAGTCCTAAGCGCAAGAATCCCCCTTATTCAACTCAATATTGAACCCTACGGACTAAACTCGATAAAACACCTTTGGGATAAATTAGAGCAGAGGCTGTGAGCCAGGCCTTCTTGTCCACATCAGTGCCTGACCTCACAAATGCGCTTCTGGAAGAATGGAAGAACATTCCCATTGAAGCTGCTATAGCCAACTCAATATTGAACCCTACAGACTAAGACTACTGGGATGCCATTAAAGTTCATGTGCGTGTAAAGGCAGCTGTCCCAATACTTTTGGTAATATAGTGTGTATGTCCCTTGTCTGGGTATGTTGGCATCTAGTGCATTTTGCTATTAATAAAACATAAATATGTCTGAAAAGATTCAGCAAACCTATTTGTTCTAATTCAATGTTTATGTTTTAGATTACCTATATTTCTCCAATGGCGCAAACCAGGCTGAGTACAGCCGAAGGAGGAGACTTGTTCTTCGTACCATTGCCAACTATCGATGGCTGAACTGTGACTGAACAAAAATCCTTTACCAATTTGTTACATGAGATGTAACTAATGCCAGACTAAGACAGCAGAGGGCACCAAAGTTTATAATTAAGACTTTTCTCTGCAGTCTTAACTTTTTAGTCTCTAGGTTCATTGTAGGTGCACTGCCTGTACTGCTGGTACTTCTTCTACTGCCACAAATGTAAAAACAAATGATTGCATTATAATACATGCAAAACATGCTTGTATGAAAACATTAAATACATATTTCTCTGTAACATATTTCATTGTATCATTTTAAAATAAGGCTGACTATCCTTTTTGGGGAAAAATGTATTCAGGCCGGGCTGCTTTTAAGGGTCAGTCCACCTAAAAGTAATATTATACTGGAGCCTGGTGGGCAGAGTCAGCCCCATGTTTCCTATAGGTCTTGGATAGCCCAACATCATCTTCCTGCAATAATTCCCTACTTAGTGCCTCTGCACATTTCTTTCTTTCATTTGCATATTTCAGCAAGTTTTGTTTTATTCTTTCTAATATAAAAAACATTATGGATTAAAAAAAAAGTGAAAAACATTCATAACGGCAGCAGCAGACACTTTTCCTATTTTTTTGCATACGCCCATAATCATAGGTGTGCGCAGCCTATTGCATTAGGGCAGGGATCTCCAAACTACGGCCCTCCAGCTGTTGTGGAACTACAAGTCCCATGAGGTTTTGTAAAACTCTGACATTCACAGACAGGACTAGGCATGATGGGAATTGTAGTTCCTGAACAACTGGAGGGCCATAGTTTGGAGACCCCTGCATTAGGGTGTGCACCACAAAGCGCAAACACACATGAGTGTGTGTGTATATGTCAGAAGGGCAGAGATCGGTGTCAGTGGTTTATCTTTATTTTATTGTATTTATTCTTTTACAATTTTGTTTTTTTTAATAATTTTTTACAATATCATATATATATTTTACAATTTTATTTAGGAGCCCTCCTGGGGGGCTTTGGTGAAATATCAGGGGTCTAAACAACTTTTGGGGCAGAGAAAGGGACTGAGGACAGAGATTTCTCTGCAGCCAGGCAGCAGGGGGGATCTGCACAGTACAGGGTGATTAGGGTGTGCCCAGGCACACCTGCCACCCTATGTGTGCATGCCTATGCCCATAATCTGTGTTTATATTTACGATAGCCTCGCAATATACCGGAGAATGCACATCCATTCATGTCACTGACAGGTTATAAGCTGCACCTGGGCTGCCTGGGTGGAGGAAATGTGCCAAGCTTTGCACTGAACAGGCTCAGCCACCCTGAGCCCAAGAGCCCTAAAAAAAACATAAATGTCAGTTTTTGCTGAACTGACCCTTTAAAACTTTAATGGGCCCAGGGAAATTATTGTGATTATCTGAAAAGCCTCTGATACCAGCGCTGGCATATACTCGAAATATCTAGTTGTTGCTTACAGATTTACATATACTGTACCTATATGCCTTTGGAATTTAATTATAAAAAACTTCAAGCGCCACATTCTTAAAATTAGTAATTTTGAGCAAGAGCAGGTTGATGACCGTCACAATTTTCTGCACGTGGAATGATATTTAAAGTATAACTAAAGGTAAAACTTTTTTTTTTACATTTTGGATATAGTGGAGAGGGATTAGAATGCTTGTAAGTTTTTATTGCTGTCTGCTCCCCCGTTTCGGAGATTCCCCCTCTCTGCTTACCATCATCATTTAAAAAGAAAGTAAAAGAAAATCCCAGATTTTGGGTTGTCCCCAGAAAAGTAATGGAGGAGAAATCTTCCAATTGGGACACTAGTTCTTCTGACTTCCTGTTTGGCTATGGGACAGCAAGTGAAGGGAAATTTTCACAATGGGAAACAGATGGCGAAAAAAAAAAAAATCTGACAGGGGTTATAAACCTCCCTTGCCTCTATCCAAAATGAAAAAAGTTTTGCCTATAGTTCTACTACAAATTATCTTTTGTTTACATATCTGATATAGTTCACAGTTAATGCTCCAATTAGGGTGGATTTAGACACGCATCTAAATCTCCCTTGCTACAGAAGTCCAAACCGCTTCTGGATCAAGCTCCAAAGGCTACTAACTGGCCAATTTTTGATGACAATCAAAGCATTGCACGCATTTGCGGGGCATTTGCAACACATCCCCATTGACTTGCATGTTAACATTCAGCGGACTTGCCACCTGCCAATCGCTACATGTGGGGTCAATCTAGCCGCAGCCGCAAAACATCATGGCGGTAGGGTTGCCACTTTTTCTTCAAGCCAATCCCGAACACTTTAGCAGCTCACAGCAAAAAAAATTTTTTTTTTAGCATACACTGTAGGATTGTAACAGAACTGGGACACCTTTGGGCGCTCCAAAGAGAATAGTAATGTGGCACACATAATACCCCCTCAACCCTCCTATCGGGTCCTGTTCTTATCTACTTTACTGTCTGAATATTGTGTCCGGGTTTCAGGTGGACTGAAAGTCGAACACATGATTCAAAACATGAACTGTCCAGGTGGCAACCCTACATGCAGCATGCTACCTATTGCAGCCTAAGATGGGGTGGTTGGTGGGTGGCAAAATGAGTCTCAATCGTGCATTTGCGGCTCAACCCATCCCCCAAATGCAAGCCTAAACGAAGCCTTAATGAGATGAGCATGGTAAAAAAAAGGGGGAGCAAATGGCTTGTTTAGAAGTGCTTTGAAATTTTAGACACCATGAATGCCCATT
This sequence comes from Glandirana rugosa, assembly GCA_018402905.1. Taxonomy (NCBI): domain Eukaryota; kingdom Metazoa; phylum Chordata; class Amphibia; order Anura; family Ranidae; genus Glandirana; species Glandirana rugosa. Next base: position 6,539 of record BLSH010337466.1, on the reverse strand, counting down.
AACGAGCTTATCGTATTAAGATGCATTATTGACACTTTTTTTTTTATTCTTTTGCTTTGCCTTAAATAATGCTTGCAAGACACCTTCTCTGTATTGGTTTTCTATATGGATTCTTGTACTGTCATCTTGGCTAGTAACACTTTCCAAGCACCTTAAGGGGGTTTTGTAGTGTGTTTACATTCACAAGAATGGAGGTGCTTGGGAAGTGTTAAAGCCAGCTGAACGTTACATGCAGAATAAATTTGGGGCGCAGTGCAGCGCGAAGAACCGTAAATGCAACCATGTGAACTACACTGACAGCTGCAATGGACATATTTGGTACAGAGCATTGACAGTAGTTTGTGAGCTTTTAAAAAACCACACCCCATGTGCTGCCCATTTAGCTGCATAGGCAGCAGTCAGGGGTGTACACATGCCATGACCGGGATGCTCTGCGGCCGCAGCAGGAATCATACCCCTGGTCATGACCCATTCAAGTAAATGGGGTTTCTCTGCAACTGCCCTGCACTGCGTGCAATGCATGCAGTTGCGGCACGCTTATGTAGGGTTAACGGGGTTAAAGCAGACAGTGAGGAGGTGATACAATGCCTCCTCTCCACCTGTCATATTTAATATTAATTTATTACAGGTACATATATAGCACTGTCAATTTAGAATCAAGTCCCTGCCTCGCTTCTTCTTGGATAGGACAGCTACCCACTTGCTGGTAGTTGTATACCTCAAAGGAAGAACTGGGAGGCAGACCTACCAGATTGAAATTTACTGACACAAAAATTATTTTTTGGTTTTAAATTCAGTTGTTATGAAAGGCAATCCATTCCTGGACTGTCGCCTCCTCTAACACCTATAGTAAGAGATTTTACTTGTTTGAAACCTCTCCTGTGAACCTATTTGTTTGAAAGAGAATATTACTTTACCTATTGAGTTTTTCACTATCTGACCTCCCAGCGCACTTACACTCAGCCACACTGCTGTACCCTGCTCATACATTCTTCTGGAAATCCAAATCTCTGAGAGCACCATGTAAAATGGTGTCATCGCTTACATGGGGTTGAGAATGTAACCCCCTCCTTCATATTACTGTAGTTGGACCTTGTGAACGTGCACAGTGAATTTGAGTATAAATGTGTTGGGGAGTAACAAGCCACTATATACCCTTTCTGCTTAATTGTATGGTTTATATCCATTTTAAAGTCCACAAATACAAAAATGGTATATGGGAAATATTTTTACTTCCCAAGCTACTACTTTACTTCTGTTTATGCAATCCTAAAGGCTAACTCCACCTTTCTTACCATGTTACTAGTGTTGAGCGAACCCGGACTGTAACGTTCGGGTCCGTACCGAACTTTCGGGTGTCCGTGGCACGGACCCGGACCCGGACATTTCAAAAATCGTTCGGGTTCGGACCGACGGGACGTCGAAGAGTTGTGAACCTCATTTTATCGTCTTGGGGCCTGGCTTGGGCTTGCTAAAAACTTTACAGGCCCAGGCCCAGGCACGGT
>BLSH010337451.1:3238-25102 GCA_018402905.1 Glandirana rugosa | reverse complement strand
TCAGTAAGCACTCCAAATTAAACTTAAACCAGCATTTAAAAGATGTTGATGTGCACTTACAGCTAGTATTGTTGGTCACATCGAACTGGGCTTGTTCTGTAATGTTGTAGATGTTTTACAGCTTATCCAAGCTCATTCTTCTGATCTAATGAGTGTCAGGAATATACCCCGTCACTATTATCCATACAGATAATACAGTCACCTTAATTCAGGGTTTGACAAATTTGCTTTGAATCTAGGAGCCAGCTAAAAAAGTTAGGAGCCAGTTTTTTTTAGCGTAGTGTGGGTTGTCAGCGCTCAGGATAAGGCAACTAATTTGTCCCCCCAACCCTAACAGCCAGTCAATAAATCCGCCGCTGCAATGCCCGGAATGATCAGAATGCCCGATTCCCGTCCGCTCTTTTCTCTGGTCCCTCCCAAGTGATGCCACACACAGGCACCTGGGATAAAGGGGAGGCGCGGCTGTGATCGGCGCAGGACAGTGATGTCAGTGGTCTCTTCACTGCCGCCTTTCAGCTATGCGGGGACTCGATCCACTGTTCATCTGCATGTGATGAACCCCTGGGGATCTCTCGCGGGACTCCGGTTGAGAAACACTGTCGTAGAGGAACCTTGTAGACTATAGAGGAACCTTTTTCTTTTTTTCTAAGTCAGAGCAACTTGAATGAGAAAAATCTGGCCAGCCTGCCAAGTCTGAAAACATCGCTGATAAAAGAACCAAAGAGATACAATGTTTCTACTTATCAAAGGAATGAACTCCGGTGTGTAAATGAGGAAAGTTTAACCATTTAAAGACTAAATCTTTTCTGAGATTTATGGCTTACAAGTAAAAATCTGTATTTTCTGCTAGAAAATCACTTAGAACCCCCAAACATTATGTATTTTTTTTAGCAGAGACCATAGAGATTAAAATGGCGGTTGTTGCAATATTTTATGTCACACGGTGTTTGCACAGTAGTCTTTCAAACGCAACTTTTTTTTGGAAAAAAATACACTTTAATGAAAAAAAAACTAAACAGTAAAGTTAGCCCTTTTTTTATCCAAAAGTTTTGATTACCTGTTTTTGTGTATTTAATATTTAAAATACATAGTTTTTTTTTATCTAAATTATATATCCAAGTGCACTGATTGCAGACTGGTGTTTAATAAATGTTTAACTTAAGCAATTTTCTGTATCATTTGTTATTACTTAACGGTTACATTTTATGAGATGAAGGGGAAAAAAAATACATTTTTCCAATGTTAGCACTTTTTGCGATTCGGCACTGCGTCGCTTTAACTGACAGCTGCGCGGTCATGCGACGTTGTACCCAAACTAAATTTGTATCCTTTTTTCCCCACAAATAGAGCTTTCTTTTGGTGGTATTTGATCACCTCTGCGTCATTTCTGATCACTGCTATAAACAAAAAAAGAGCGACAATTTTGTTTTGGCCGATTTATATTCTTCCTCATATTTTTGGTAAAAAAAATTGCAGTCAGCGTTTATTGATTGGTTTGCGCAAAAGTTGCCACGTTTACAAACCATGAGAATTCATTTCTGACCTTTGTACAATTTTTTTTTTTTTTTTTTTTACTGGTAATTGCGGCGATCTGCGATTTTTATCGGGACTTTGATATTGGGGCGGACATGTTGGACATTTTTGACACTTTTTTCGGACCAATGACATTTATACAGCAATCAGAAATTGAAATATCCACTGATTATTGTATAAATGCCATTGGCAGTGAAGAGGTTAACCTGCAGGGGGAGATCTAGGGGTTAGCTGCGTTCCCTAGGTGTGTTCTAACTGTAAGGGGGCTGGGCTACTATGGGCATAAGAGATATAACTGATCCCATTGACAGGGATCAGTAGATCTCTTACATGTCCACTGACAGAGCGGGGAACCACCGTATTTACATCGGCTGTTCCCCGTTCTTTCTCTCTGGCAGGTCATCGCAGCTTGCCGGCGGTCATCGGGTCCACCCGAGCCGCAGGCACACTCCTGCAGAGTGCGGCGGGTACGAGAGCTAGCTGCGCGAGCCGCCGCTTATATATGGCAATTCGCGCTACAGCGCCACTCTGCAGCAGTAAATATACAGCATGCGGTCGGGAACCGGTTACGGGTGGCCATTGGTGGGTGGCAAAAACATGTCTCTACTGTACATTTTTACCACCCAACTGTACATATAAATGAAGCCTTAATGACACTTCAAATAAAATACAAAAAAAAAAAGTGAAAGACGTATTCCAATGCTGCTGATCTTCTGCTACCTCTTTACAGCCACTTCCTGCCAACACGCTTGTCCCCCACGGTGACTATTCATTGCTCTGGTGGGTTACCGATCACCATGAAATACTGAAGCCCAGCTGCACATAAAGAGTGGTAATTGTTGATGGTACACAAGGCTTTATCAAAGGACATAGAAAGACTCTTCTGCATATCAATCTGCCTCATCTCCCCTCCTCCACCTCACAGCACACAGTAGACATGCACAATTCTGGCTACAACGAGAATCACAATTTTGTTGCTTAGAATAAAGATCACAATTCTTGCGGTGTAACATCATCTTTCACATTATACAAAAAAAAAATGGGCTAACTTTACTGTTTGGTTTTTGTTTTTTTCATTAAAGTGTATTTTTCCAAAAAAAATTGCATTTGAAAGACCGCTGCGCAAATACCGTGTAACATAAAATATTGCAACAACTGCCATTTTATTCTCTAGGGTCTCTGCTAAAAATATATGTATAATATTTGGGGGCTCTAAGTCATTTTCCAGCAGAAAATACTGGATTTTTACTTGTAAGCCACAAATGTCAGAAAAGGTTTAATCTTTAAGTGGTTAAACTGAGCATCTACAGATCGAAGTTCATTCCTTTGATAAAAGAACAAAAAGATACTTTGTTTCTACTTAAAGATGGAGTAAACCCTAATGGGTTTTACTTCCTCTTCATTGCTGAGCATTACCCTGCAATGTAAAAGCATAATAGGCTAGTATGCATCGCATACTAGCCTATTATGTGACACTTACCTGCATTGGAAGCCTGCGCTGTCTCCGCTCCAGGAAGCATCCATCTTCCGCCCCTCTTCCTTCCGGTGCAACAGACTTTGGCTCTGTGATTTGCCAGAGCCACGCGACGTCAATCCTGCACGTGCGTGGGAGCCACCAATCGCGGCACAGTCTCAGTGAAGAAATGGCACGCAGGCCGTTTCTTCACTGTGCATGTGCCCAATGACGTAGGCACATGAGAGTAGACAGTATATCTCCTAAACCATGCAGGTTTAGGAGATATGCAGGGAAACCTACAGGTTTTATTATAGGCTTGCCTGTAGGTTAAAGTGGATGTCAAGAGTTGACAACCACTTTAAAGAATGCCAAAAATCCGGGCAGCCTGCCAAGTTTTAACAACTGTTAGATTGAGCAGAGAACTGCTTTCGCTGAATTGGATATGCTGTTTTAAGATAGTGAGGGGAGAGAAGGATCGGCTGCCACTAGCCAGGACGTGGTTTCTGGTCGCCATGGCGACCTGGCGATTGTCGAGCCCTGCCTTAATTCATTCACCATGGAGTGTGCCAAGATAGATGTCCTAGAATAGGATGCGGGGGATCAAAAAGTTGTGGAACCACCCTGTTGTAATTACAGAATCCAATCTCAGGGTATAGTGAATGCTTGCAAAAGGTGGTGGTAATATCAAAATGACAAGGTAGAGATGTTGAAATGCCATTTCTCCTATCGTTCAATGACAGACGCAGCTATCCATTACGTGTGGGTTTTATGCTGGTCTCACTAGGAGTTAACTAGGCAGGGAAAATTAACAGCTGGCCCCTCCCATGGGGGCCGTCCTCTCTTCCCACATAAAACTCCCTCATAGCATAGCTCTTCAGTCTAAATGCCTAGTTTGCAAGGAGTTGACCTGGCTTCCCTTCAGGGGAATTGCGGTCCTGTTTGTGACCGTTTTTTATTCAATTTTCTTTTACTTTTATTTTTATTTGTCTTCTATCAAGCATTTGATCTGCTATCAAGAAGCCAGTCGAGGCATAGAGTCCATGGGCTCTACTTTCCCCGACCTGGCCGACCGATGCGAGCCAGTCCCGCCGCATGTGGACCCGCCGCATTGTGCCCGTTCCGTGCGAGCGGCCTGGGGTGATCCCCCCCCTTACGCCCAGCCCCGGATGCGATTCCGGAAGGGCGACTTCTGGCCTGCAGCATACCGCCCAAGCAGGGGCGGAAGGTCTGCGACTGGGTGGCTACCCATGGCGTCGTCCGGAGTGGTAAGTGAGAGCGGGTAGCCGTCGGTAGGGGCGCGTGGAGCCCTGTTCACCCCCTGCACACACCCCCTTCCCCTCGCACCCGATCGTCTAGCGCCGTTCGGTCGTTTTTCGCCGCCATGCGGCGATCGGCCGCCATTTTGCGGCGGACCGCCACCATTTTGCCGTAGCTGCAGACATATTGGGCCTATGGGGCTTTCCCTCTAGCACTCAGAGCGGCCATTTGCGGTACTGCACGTTCCCTGCAGGTGTTTTTCGGCCTCTAGTGTTCAACGGCGGCCATATTGGAATCCCTGCTCATGCAAAAAACGTGTCTACAGCTTTTTACTTTCACTTTGGAACGGTGTGTGCTCCTGACGGCGCGGCTCTCTGACGATCCTCAGGGTTATGGCAGCAAACAGCAAGTATAGCTGGGCTCTCCTGTGGGTGCAGGTGGCGGCGGGTGTAGTCCTCCTGGGTCCCCTGGTGCACTGTGGGGTGGTGGTGTGCGGCTGTGTGGGGGTGCCTTTAACTTTTTGTATGCATTTATGTGTTCCTAAGGGAGCTGAACATGCTAGGAGCGCAATCTGCGCAAGGGGCTTTTCTGGACCAGCTGTGGTGGTCTTTAGTGATTTTTCCCCAGGGCGGATGTCACCAACAGGCCCCCCAAGAAGCGTCCCCCTCCTTGCTTTTCAAGGGAGGATTTTTTGATCCGGAAGGTCCCTCGGACAGAGAAGAGGATCAGGGGACGGCAGCTGCCATTTTTAATTGGTATCGCACTGCGATGCGATTGAGCCAGGATGGCGAATCGCTGATTTCTGCGCATGTGGTGTGGTCCTCCAGGACCCCTAGGGCGCCCAAGGCTTACCCATATGATCTTTTTCTTGATCGCCCTGTTTGTTGTAAATGGCAGCGTCCGCAGGATTCCTTTTAACGCAGTGGAACTTGTGCCTGGCAGCATAATGCTTGCTGGCTCAGATCCTAAGCATGACCTGCCTGAGGTTTGCATGTCCTCCCTGTGCATGCGTGGGTTTCCTCCCGGTGCTCCGGTTTCCTCCCACACTCCAAGGGACTTGACGGTTCGCTGCTCGCTATCCCTTGAGGGAAGTTTTAAAAAAAAAAAAAAGGAATGGGAGTCGCCTTGGTGTCCCGCCTATGATCGCTTTAATAAGACAACGACCAGTCCTCTGGAAGGGGTTCCTGCATTCAAGGGCCCCGCTGCCAAAGACAGAGGCGCTGTTAAGGTTGTTCTTCCTGGTGACAGGCTCTGTTCTGCGGCCAGCCCTGACATTCGCCATGGCGGTGCAATATCTGTCTGAGCTTATGACGGAGCTCCAGAATCTTCTGGACTGCGGCCGCCTGCTGGATACGCCGCAGAGGGCTGACTTTTTGCTCCGAGGTCTCAAGTACCTTGGTGATGCGGCCGTTGATTTACTGCCTATGTGATCCAGGGTAGCGGTGTTGCTGTATCCTCTGACGGGTACTCTGGTTGAATTTTTTGGTCCGGTGACCATGCTTCCAGAAAAGGTCTCACAGACCTTCCCTTTCAGGGTGGACATCTATTCGGTCCACGGCTGGGTGAGATCATTAAAGATTTCACAGGAGGTACATGCCTTCCTCCCAGAGCCCCGGAGGCGTGAGTTTTCGCCATAGACAGGGGCCCCCTACCTCGGGTCAGAAGAGGTTTTTTCGCGCCCCGGGCGTAGCGGGGAAAGGGACCCGCTCCGGTAAGGTCACTGCAGAGGCTGGGTGCCGGCAGTGGCAGCGCAAAACCAACAAGGCGGAGGACAAACCTCCTCAGCCTGATGGGTTGCCTCCGCCCGGGCTTCGGGTGGGGGGATGTTTCTGAGTTCAACACTCTGCCACCAGTCAGGTTCTTCCCTTCGACTTAGGGCTCCCGCAGGCACGCCGGGAGGCCCTCTTGGGGCTGTACATGCTCTCGAACCAAGGGGTGATCGTGCCAGCGCCTCCAGCGAGAGGCTTCGAGGTTACTTACATCTGTTCGTGTTCCAAAAAAAAGGGGGGGGGGTCCGGCCAGTACTTGGACCTGAAGGCCCTGAGCCGGTATGTTAGGGCACGGAAATTCCGGATGGAATCTAGCCACTCGGTTGTAGCCGCCCTCCATCGGGGGAATTTCTGGGGTCTCTAGACATCAGGGATGTGTACCTCCATGTACATATTTGTCCACGGCTTCAGCGTTTCTTTTGCTTGCAGTGGGAGACCCTCATTTTCAATTCGTGGCACTCCCTTTCGGTCTAGTCTCAAACCTCAAGTTTTTTCACAAAACTGGTGGCTCCGGTATGGCGTTACTGCGACAGAGAGGAATTGCGGTAGTAGCCTACCTGGATGACCTGCTCCTGCGAGCGGAATCCGCCACGGCTCGGGAAGAGAAGGTGCGGATCACAATGACCTCGCTGCAGGACTTCGGTTGCTCAACCTGCAGAAGTCGACGGTGTCTCTATCCCGTCGCCTGGAGTATCTGGGCCTGTTCCTGGACTCAGAGCAGGCAAAAGGTTTTTCCTTCCTCCAGCCAAGTCGGCAGTGAAAATTTTCCTGTCGCACCGACGGTCTTCCTTACGAGGGGGGCTGGGGCTCATGGTCTCGACTTTCCAGGAGATACCATACGCCCAGAGTCACACTCGTCTCCTTCAACGAGCAATTTTGGCTCGGTGGGACAGATCCCCTCGGTCCTTGGACCTTCTGATCTGTCTGAGCTCCCAGACCAGGGCGTCTCTGACCTATGGTTCCGGGACTCAGCGTTGATTCAGGGGAAGTCGTTCCTGCCCCTTCAGTGGGTGATCATCACCACGGATGATAGTCCTTTGGACTGGGGCGGGGTCCTGGGACAGCTCTCTGCCCAGAACCATTGGTCGGCACAAGAGGCTCGCCTCCCCATCAATATACTGGAGCTGAGATCAATCAGATTGTGCTTTTTTTCTCTGGATGAGATTGCAGGGTCGTCTGATTCAAATTCAGTCGGACGATGCCACAGCAGTAGCGTATGTGAACCATCAGGACGGCACAAGGAGTCCAGCAGCTACGGTGGAGGCAGCTATGGTACTGCGTTGGGCGGAACGTCACATTCCGGCAATCTCCGCCGTTTACATTCCAGGTGTGGAGAACTGGCAGGCGGACTTTCTCAGTCGCCAGACGCTGGACCAGGGAGAGTGGTCTTTCCACCGGAGGTGTTCAATCAAATTTGCCGCAGATGGGGGACACCGGACGTGGATCTCATGGCGTCCCGGTTCAATCACAAGGTGGAAACCTTTGTGTCCAGAACGAAGGATCCGTTGGCAGTGGCCACGGACGCTCTGGTGGCCCCCTGGGGCCGTTACCGCCTTCTGTACTGCTTCCGCGATTGATACGCAGGATAGTGGCGGAGGGGATACCAATAATCCTGGTGGCTCCAGATTGGCCTCGGCGCACTTGGTACGTCGACGTGGTGCACATGGTGGCAGACGCCCCTTGGCGGCTCCCACTGCGAGACCATTTTCTGTCTCAGGGACCCATCTTGCACCCTGCTTTACCCTCGTCGGCTTTTACGGCTTGGCTATTGAGTCCCAGAAATAGGGGAGTCGCCAACTCCGTGATCCCTACTTTGTTAAAAGCTCGCAAGTGTACTTCTCGCAAGATTTATCTCTGCACCTGGAAGGCTTATATAGCTTGGTGCGAGGCGGAGGGTCATTACCCTCGCTCTTATGTTGTTTCCAGGGTCCTGACTTTTTTGCAGCAGGGCCTGAACAAAAAACTGGCTTTGAGTATCCTCAAGGGCCAGATATCGGCTCTGGCGATTCTCTTTCAGAGACCTTTGGCTTCGCACTCGTTGATCGTACCCTTGTACAGGGTGTGCGACACGTGGCGCCTCGGGTGAAGGCTCCGATGGCTCCATGCTATCTGCATTTGGTGCTTTCTGTTCTTCAGAAAACGCCATATGAGAATATTAGGGAGATTTCCTTACAACTGCTGTCACAGAAGGTGGCCTTTTTAGTTGCCATCACTTCTGCCAGACGGGTGTCTGAATAAGCAGCACTATTGTGCAAGTCTCCCTACTTAGTCATGCATAAGGATAATGCGGTCTTGCGACCCTCTCCTTCCTTCCTTCCGAAGGTGTTCTCTTCCTTTCACATTAATGAAGATATTGTTCTTCCTTCATTGTGCCCCCGTCCATCGCACCCAAAGGAGTTTGAGTTACATGCTTTGGACGTAGTGAGGGCCTTACGAGGGTACTTGGCTGCTACAGCTTTTTTTTCGAAAAGCTGATGCTTTGTTTGTGCTGCCAGAGGGTCCGTGCAAAGGGTTGGCGGCCTCGTCGGCTACGATTTCTCTTTGGCTTCGAAAAACCGTGACCCATGCGTATTCTGTTCGGGGTGAGGTCCCCCCTTTTCCGGTCATGGCTCATTCTACCCTGGCTGTTAGCACTTCCTGGGTTTTCAGACACCAGGCCTGGGTGTCACAGGTGTGCAAGGGGGCCACTTGGGCCTCAGTACACACTTTCACTAAGTTTTTTTAAAAGTTGATTTGTTTACATCTTCGGATGCTGCTTTGGGCCGCAAAGTTTTGCAGGCGGCAGCGTAGGCGCGTCTGGCGCCTCCTTAGAGGTTCAGTTGGGTACTGTTAGTGTTTACCCACCCCTCTGTGCTCTGTTCTGGTACGGCTTGTGTACGAACTGAAGAGCTATGCTATGAGGGGGTTTTATGTGGGAAGAGAGGATGGCCCCCATGGGAGGGGCCAGCTGTTTCTTTTCCCTGCCTAGTTAACTCCTAGTGAAACCAGCATAAAACCCACACGTAATGGATAGCTGCGTCTGTCAGTGAACTCGGAGAAAAGGATTTTACGGTAAGTTTTAATAAAATCCCTTTTTTATGTGGAAGACAGATGGTATTGGTAAGGCCTGACTCCCTAGGACCTGAAGGAGAAGGCCGCGCCTCCAAAACATGTTGTCGTAGCAACCCTTGATTGACTTACTGAACAACTAGCAGACAACAGCTTCCATATCGTGGCCGGAAGTGACGGCACGCGCGGCTTGTATAGCTGCACAGCGGGGCGCTGCTGCTGCAGCTTGAGCCATTGGTCTCCCATCCCTATCTGGTTATACCACAGTATTGGACACCTAGAGAGACAGGCCGTGAGAGGGAGCACACGTGTCTATGTACTAGAGCAGCACAATTCTGGCCAAAATGAGAATCACGATTTTTTTGCTTAGAATAAAGATCACGATTCTCGCAGCGTAACATCTTACATATACAAAAAATTGCACTGTTTAGTTTTTTTTTTTTTGAAAGTGTAATTTTTCAAAAAAAATGCGTTTGAAAGACCGCTGCGCAAATACTGTGTGACTTAAAAAATATAGCAACGACTGCCATCTTATTCTCTAGGGTCTCTGCTAAAAAAATAAAATATAATGTTTGGGGGTTCTAAGTCATTTTCTAGCAGAAAATACTGGATTTTTATTTGTAAGCAGCAAATGTCAGATAAGATTTAGTCTTTAAATGGCTAAACTAAACTCTTCTATACACGGGAGTTCAACCCTTTGATAATTTTAAACATGGTATCTTTTTACTACTTTTATCAACTTGACTTGGCTCTCTGCCCAGACTCAAATCGCTCCGACTTTAGAGAAAGATTCCCGGGGAGACTTCAGGCAACTTGCATTGACTTCTATTACAGTCAAGTCGCCCGCAAGTCGGACTCCATTAACTGCACTGAAAATCTCAATAATGCCTGATGGAAATCGCAGGGGGGGGGTGAATCGAGATCGCGATTTTAATACGAATAATCGTGCAGCTCTACTATGTACCATCATGTAATCTGCCTCTCATCCGAAGTGAGTGCAACTTGTACTGTTTTTAATTACGACTTATTAAAACGTTATTACACTAGGGTGGCCGTGTGCTCTCCTTTCTTTTAAATTTTCCTATTTAGCCATGGTTATTCCGGTTTGACATTGATGGCTTCTTGTACACCAGTTGTACTTTCTGTCCAAAATGTGTACCTCACTGTCCTTGATAGAATTTTACTTTTTCCACTTTTAAAAATTACAGAGATCCATTCATGTTTAAAGATTGGCATTTTACTTGCATACAATAAAGCAATATAGTAAAGGATCAGTGTGTCTCATTTGTTCTTTATCCATGGAAAACTCTCAAACACACAGGTTGTCAAAGGAATATGTAAGAAAATAGAACAGTAGACAGTCCTGCAGGTTCTGGAGATAAATTGATGGGGGCTTTTACTGGTTCTTCTTATCATGTAACTGTCGGGATATCAAGTGAGCAGTCGCCAAGTGCAGGGAGAGGGATGCACATAAAATTTTTAGCAAGTGGGGGAAAGGGTAATTTTCCATAGTGGAACATCTTTGAAGACAATCGGAAAAGACAATGGAGATGTAAAAAAAAATAAGTTACACCCAAGCCCCCTAAAAAAAAATGTTGAGCCTGGCCTGCCCCATGCATGCGCATACATTTATGTAAATGCACCCATTGTGGGTGCCTACGTATGAAAACGTCAGTTGCGATACACATTACATATTGCCATGCATGCCATAAGTGAGATCAATAATTATAGGCCCGTTATTCAACTGTTAACTCTAAACGGAGGACCTGTAGGAGCTTTTAGAGCGTCGCTTATGGAAAATATAGGTTGCCTAAGTTTATCATTTTGCAGGCAAATTTAACCACTTGACTTCCAGAAGGTTTTGCCCCATTCAGGTCCAGGGTATATTTTTTGCTGTTCAGCACTGTGCTACTTTAACTGCCAATTGCGCAGTCATGCAACACTTTATGCTAATTAAGTTTAAATATTTTTTTTTTCACATAAACCGTTACTTTTGGTGGTGTTTGATTACCCCTTGGTTTTTTATTATATAAACGAAAAAAGGAAAATTTTAGGGGGAAACAACAATATTTTCTACTTTCTGTTATAAAATCTATGTTTTCTAATAAAAAATCTAATTTCTTCATATATTTATTCTAATGTATTCTGTTACACATCTTTGGTAAAAAAAACAAACTCAATTATATTAATTGGTTTGTGCGAAAGTTATAGCGTCTACAAACTATGGTGTATATATACTGGACTTTACACCAACTCTAGGCACTATACTGTAATGGTGGTGATCGGCGGCTCATAGTGGGATTGTGATAGGGTTGTGGACAATCTGGAGTTAACAGACACTATCTAGGAGTGTTATTAACTGACACAGACGTTGCTAGTGATATTATTACAGATGGTTTACACCTAAATGAAAGTGGGCTTGCTGTGCTGGGGTGAGGTTTATGGACAGGCTGGGGGAGTATTTAAACTAGGATTGAGAGGAGGGTGAATTCGATTATAATGAGGCAAACAGGGGTCAGTCCCTATTGGTGGGTGGAATGGGGGAGGGCTATGGCAGGTGATAAGAAGGTTCCCATCTTACAAAAACCATTGGAAATTGTACTATTTGTACTAAAATAAAAAAATGTCACAATGGATGAAAGTGTTAGTTCACCAATGCCAGAAGTCTGCCAAGCAAAATAGGTGAGTTGGAAACGTTGATGCACTGAGAGAACTAGATTTATGGTATTGCTGAATATTGGTTTCATTCTTCACATGACTGGGCAAATAATATTCCTGGTAATGCTCTCTTTTAGAGAGACAGGGTAAAACGGAAATGTGGTGGCGTCTGTCTCTATGTAAGAAGTGATCTTAAAGCGAGTGTGACAGAGGACCTAGGTGATGGAGAGTGTTATGAGACTGAAGCATTATGGGTGGAACTGCATATGGATGTGCGTACTAAAAAGGTAGTCTTTGGGGTTTGTTATAAGCCACCCAGTGTTAATAATGGAGGATTTTAACAACCTGGAACTCTACTGAGTAATGGCACTGCAGAAACAGTTAAATGGCAACAATTTGTAAACTTATTACAAGACAAATTTATGGTCCAGTTCAAAGTGGACCTGACTAGGAATGATGCACTGTTGGACCTGGTAATCTCAACCCATGCAGAGTTTCTTACTAATGTTCATATAAAAGAACATCTGGGTAGCAATGACCATAACATGGTTTCATTTAATGTTAGCTGTAAGCAACAAACATACTGGAATGATAAAACACACTTATGTTTAAGGCAGGGTTCACACTATGTGCGGCCGCGGGGCACAGCAGGAGGTCCGCACATGCCTGTTTGCCGTTTTAGGTCTTAATTAGGATCCGACTTTTTGGCTGAATTCGGACCTAAAATGGAGCCAAAGACACAAAAGACCTTTCTACTGTGCGCTCTGCGGCCGCCCCAGTGATGTGTGAAACGGGCTCCATTGAGAGCTGGTCACAGTCTCCTATCATGTGAAATGGATGCAGAGAAACCCACATCCAATTCGTATAAGTGTGAACCCAGCCTTAGAGAGTAAATTTACCAAGAATGAGGGCTGCTCTCCACGACTTAGCTTGGGAGGGAATATTGGCATTGGACACAAATGGGAATTCTTCAAAAAGACTGTGGCAATAAGTTTAAAAGGCTAAAAATAAAACCTATGTGGCTCATGGCCAAAGTTAAAAAAGCTATAAATAATAAGGAAAGAGCCTTTAAAAAATATAACAATAAAGGAACACTGTCATTGTTTAAATGTTACAAAGAATATAACAGAGTACGTAAAACAGAAATCAAGGCGGCAACAATTCAAAACGAACGACAGATTGCAAAAGATAGTAGAACAAACCCCCAAAAATTCTTCAAATATATTAATAGTAAAAAGGTCTGCGCATGTAGGTCCTTTACATAATAATGTGGAGCGGGTGACTGGGGACAAAGAGAAGTGTCAGATACCTGGGTGTCATTGAACTGGGATCTTCCAGGTCCCACAGCTGCAGCCTTACCTGTTGTGCCACAGGGGAGCTCTAGAGTTTTTACAATGTTCTCCCAGCCTGATGTACTGCCTTGGACTCATTTGTCCCACCTGCTGCCAGCTGCAGACAATGTACAATCAAGCAACACATAAAAAGCAGCACTTCTTGTTACTCAATGCCCATTTGTTGGACTTGCTCCCTGGATGTTTGATAGCTCTGTATTGCTGATTCCTGTGTATTGAACTTCTGCCTGAATACTTGAATACTCTCCAGCCTGCTGATTCGGTACTTCATCGCCAGCTCGTGTATGACCTATGCCCGCTTGGCCACTCTGTGGATATCGATTTTGTACTGCTTTGCCTAATCTGTTGCCGACCTGATCTAATCGGCTACCTTTTCACCTGAATCCTCATCGCACAAGTTCCACTTCAGACACTACCTACCACATGTACCTTACAAGAAGGCAAATATATTAAATATATTCTTTAGCTCTGTGTATACAAGGGAGCATGGGGGAGCTCATGTCTATAATGGGGATGGTGTTGACACAGCTCCAAATGATCCACAATGGCTCAAAAGTGATATGGTCCAGAAATATTTAGACAGAATAAAGGTGAATAAAGCACCTGGACCAGATGGCATACACCCACGGATCCCTAAAGAATTGAGCTCTGTCATTTCAAAGCCATTGTTTTTAGTTTTTAGGGACACTTTAATGACTGGAATAGTAGCACTGGATTGGCATAAGGCCAATGTGATGCCTATATTTAAAAAGGGTTCAAAGTCTTTACCAAATAACTATAGACCTGTTTAACTTCTATAGTTGGAAAGATACCGGGGAGCTTAATAAAAGACCACATAGATGAGTTCTTGCTGGAAAAAAATGTTTTAAGCAACAGACTGCACGGATTCATGAAAGACAGAAGTTGTCAGACAAATCTGAATTCTCCTACGTTCACTGACAGACGCAGCCCTTCATTGACAAGTAGGGTTTATGCACATCCTACTAGGAGTAGACTAGGCAAATAGAAAAAAAGCAAGCTGACCCCTCCCAGGGGGCCGTCCTCACTCCAGCATATAACCCCCCCAGCTCTGCATAGCATATCAGTTTTTTAATGCCTAGTGCAAGGAGTTAGACCTGGGACCTGCGGTTCCCCAATTTTTTTCTTCTTTTTGCTTTTGCAAGCTATCTGATGAAGACTGCTATCAAGTAGCCGGCTGGGGCATCTCGAATCCTGGAAATTCCCCAGCACGGCCGCCCGATGCGAGCTACCCTTAGCCTTGGCGGGGTCTGCCGCATCGTACCCATTCCGTGCGGGAGGCTAGTGGGTGACCCCACTTGCGTCCAGTGACCGGGCTGTGCTCACGTCCAGGGGCGATTGGCTACGCCCGTCGGATTGGTGAGATGTGCCTGCTGAAGAAGTGACGCCCCTCTCTCCCCCCCCCAGGAGTGCGAAGGGGGGGCTGGGCGATTTGCGGACTATGCCGGCCGGTAGAGGGTTCAGGGATACAGGTTCACCCCACCGCACCCCTGTGCTAAAACCGCCATGCGGCGATCCGCCGCCATTTTGCTGTGGATCGCCGCCATTTTGCCATAGCCGCGGCCATTTTGTGGATTATTTTGGCCTCTAGTGGTGGCTCGGTGGCCATTTTGCCGTAGTCGCGACCTGTGTGGAGCATGCTTTGGCCTCTTGTGACCGCTCGGTGGCCATGTTTGATCTGCCTGCTGAAGAAAATGTGCGGCTGGCGCAGTTTGTTCCTCTTTTCCTCTGGGACAGCATGGAAGGCACAGTGGCGGTGACAGCTCCTGACAGGCGGTCAGCACTCCTACTGGGACGCAGCACTTGAAGGGCAATTATTACACAGCAAGTATAGCTGGCTCCCCTGGGGTGTTGGTAGCGGTGGGTTCAGTCCTCCTGGGTATTCTCCCGGTTGCTCTGTGGGGCTGCATTGTGGGGGTGTCAGGGCCTATTGGCCTAGCAAGTGTTCCGGTGGCGCAATGGCGGCTGAACCTGTGGGTTCTTCTCCGGAGGGGTCTGTGGAAGCGCAACCTGCGCTGGGTCCTCTGGTTCCCCTGGATCAGTTAAAGTCCATATTGGGGGAGTATTTACCCCGGGAGGTGCCGAGCCATGGTAAGGGGGTGGCTAAAAAGCGTCCATCCCCTCCTTCTTCGGGGGAGGATTCTGAACTGGAAGGGGCCTCAGTGGTCACAGGGACCCCCGTGGAGCTCTCAGATGGTGAACTGGATCCCTCGGATGGTGAGGAAGACCAGGGGGCCTCGGTAGCGCTCGAGAGGGCGCTGGTGGCCTCCCTGATCACTGATATCCGTGCGTCTTTGCGGCTGGACCAGGCCGGGGAGTTGCAGGAGACTGTCTACGTTTGTGGGTCCTTTAAGCCATCTCGGTCCCCTAGGGCATATCCTTATGATCAATTTTTTGACCAGCTGGTCTATAAGGAATGGCAGCGTCTGCAGAATTCCTTTTCATTGCCCAAACGTTTCGCTGTGCGCTATCCCTTTGAGGAGAGTTTTGTGCAGAAGTGGGCCTCCCCCGCGGTGGACCCTCCGGTGGCTCACCTGAATAAGGCAACGACCATCCCCTTGGAGGGGTCTCCCTCTTTTAAGGATCCGGCCGATAGGCGGACGGAGGCGGTATCCAAGGCACTGTTCTTGGTGGCGGGGTCAGCCATGAGACCAGCTCTGGCGTGGGCCATGGTGGCGCAATCCCTTACGGAGTGTGCGACTGAGTTGCACAATGAGTTGAGCTGTGGGTGTTCGCCTGAGGCTTCACAGCGGACGGACCATCTGATACAGGGTCTCCGGTACCTGTGTGACACAGCTTTGGACCTGCTTCCCATGCTGTCTAAGATGTCTGTTTTTGCAGTCATTATCAGGGGGGTGCTGTGGTTACGCTGTGGGTCGGGTGACCACCTGTCCAAAAAGGGCCTCACGGATCTTCCCTTTCAGGGTGGTCGGCTCTTTGGGGCACAATTGGATGAAATCATTAAGGATTTCACCGGGGGGAAGAGTACCTTTCTCCCGGAGCCCAGGCGGCGGAAATTCTGCCGTAAGCAGGGTCCTGTTTCTTCGGGTCAGAAGTGGTTTTTTTCATGCGCCCGGTGCAGCGGGCAAGGGCTCTAGGCCCGGCAAGTCTGCCTCGGGGGTCGAAAAGACGGAGGAAAAGTCCTCTTCCGCATGATGGGCGACTTCTGGGGTTCGCAGACAGGTGGACTGCCCGCACTTCCGACCGGTGGGTGCAGGAAGTGGTGTCCTCCAGATACAGGATAGAGTTCAGCACTCTACCCCCAGACAGGTTCTTCCCATCGAATTTGAGACTCCCTCTGATGCGTCGAGAGGCTCTCCTAGGGGCTGTTCAGATGCTCTCCGCACAAGGGGTAATTGTGCCGGTACCTCCGCTGGAAAGGTTCCGCGGCTTCTATTCAAACCTTTTTGTGGTGCCCAAGAAGGGAGGGGCCAGGCCAGTTCTGGACCTAAAAGCGCTAAACCACTTTGTGAGGGCGCGAAAATTCAGGTTAGAATCTGTCCAATCGGTCGTGGCCGCCCTGCACCAAGGGGACTTCATGGCGTCTCTGGATATCAGTGACTCCTATCTACATGTTCCCATTTGTCTCCGGCACCAGCGCTACCTGCGCTTTGCGGTGGGGGATCTACATTACCAATTTGTGGCACTTCCCTTGGGTATTCACCAAGCTGGGGGCTCCGGTGCTGGCGCTATTGAGGAAGAGAGGCATTGCGGTGGTAGCATACCTCAACAACTTACTCCTGCGAGCGGAGTCTGCCTCGGTCCTGGAGGAGAATGTGGCTATCACCATGGCCTTGTTGAGAGACTTTGGCTGGCTGATCAACCTGCAGAAGTCGACGTTGACCCCGTCTGGTCGATTGGAATATCTGGGTCTGATTCTGGACACAGAGCACGTTCTTACCTTCGGCCAAGTTGCTGACTCTGCAAGCAGCGGTGCGAACCCTGCTGTCACGCCAGTGGTCCTCCTTATGGTTCTGTATGCGGGTGTTGGGGCTCATGGTCTCGGCCTTCGAGGCGATACCTTATGCCCAGAGTCACACTTGGCTCCCACAGCGAGCGATTCTGTCAGGGTGGGACAAGTCTCCGTTGTCCCTGGACCAGCTGATCAGATTGGATCATCAGACCAGAGGGTCGTTGACCTGGTGGCTTCGGGCCCCGGCCTTAACATTGGGAAAGTTGTTTCTTCCTCTGAATTGGTCCATAGTCACGACGGACGCCAGCCTATCGGGCTGGGGGGGGGTCCTGGGGCAGCTGTCTGCTCAGGGCCATTGGCCGGTGCAAGAATCCCGCCTTCCGATAAATGTGCTGGAGCTGAGGGCAATCAGGCTCTGCCTCTCCCACTGGACGGTAAGGCTGTGCGGTCTCCCGGTTCGGGATCAGTCTGACAACGCCACGGCAGTGGTGTACGTGAACCATCAGGGCGGAATGAGGAGCTCGGCATCGGCTGCGGAAGCGGCTCGCATTCTGAGATGGGCAGAACTTCACGTGCCGGCAAGCTCCGCCATTTACATTCCGGGCGTAGAAAATTGGCAGGCGGACTTTCTCAGTCGCCAGACGCTGGATCAGGGGGAATGGTCTCTACATCCAGAGGTGTTCCATCAGATTTGCCACAGATGAGGCACGCCAGACGTGGACCTAATGGTGTCCAGGTTCAATCACAAGGTGCAGACCTTCGTGTGCAGAACAAGGGATCCGTTGGCGGCCGCCACGGACGCGTTGGTAGCGCCTTGGGGTCCTGTACGCTTTCCCTCCTCTCAAGCTTCTACTGCGGCTACTGCACAGGGTAGAAGTGGAGGGGATCCCGACAATCCTGGTAGCTCCGGATTGGCCTCAGCGCCCTTGGTATGCCGATGTGGTGCGGATGGTGACAGATGTCCCCTGGCTTCTCCCGCTATGCGAAGATCTGCTGTCACAGGGACCCATCCTGCACCCTGCTTTACCCTCTCTGGCTTTGACGGCTTGGCTATTGAGTCTCAGGTGTTGAGGGATAGGGGCGTCTCTGACTCCATGATCCCTACCATGCTTAAGGCACGCAAGTGTACTTCGCGCAAGATATATCATCGCACCTGGAAGGCCTATATTGCCTGGTGTGAGGCGGGGGGATGGAACCCCCGCTCTTACGTTGTGTCCCGGGTGCTGGCCTTCTTGCAGCAAGGCCTGGATAACTAATTGGCATTGAGTACACTCAAGGGTCAGATTTCGGCTCTGGCGATTCTTTTTCCATGCCCTTTAGCGTCACATTCGTTGATACACACATTTGTACAGGGTGTAAGCCATGTGGCTCCTCAGGTGCGGTCGCCTTTGGCGCCGTGGGATTTGAATTTGGTACTTTCTGTACTGCAGAAACCCCCATATGAGAAAATCAGGGATATTCCCTTACAATTGCTGTCACAAAAGGTGGCTTTCTTGGTGGCCATGACATCCGCTAGGCGGGTGTCTGAGTTGGCGGCGTTGTCATGTAGGTCTCCCTACTTGGTCCTTCATAAGGATAAGGCGGTCCTGCGACCTTCACCTTCGTTCCTTCCGAAGGTGGTTTCCTCTTTTCACATTAATGAGGATATTGTTCTCCCTTCCTTATGTCCGCACCCGTAGCATCCCAAGGAGATTGAGTTGCATTCTCTGGATGTCGTGAGGGCTTTGCGGGTGTATTTGGCGGCTACAGCTTCTTTTCGGAAGTCTGATTCGTTGTTTGTGCTGACAGAAGGCCCACGCAAAGGGTTGGTGGCCTCGTCGGCTACTGTCTCCCGTTGGATCAGACAGACCGTGACTCATGCGTATACTATTCGGGGCAAAGTCCCCCCTTTTCCAGTCACGGCTCATTCCACCAGGGCAGTTAGCACTTCCTGGGCTTTCAGACACCAGGCGTCGGTGTCCCAGGTGTGCAAGGCGGCTACATGGGCCTCGGTGCACACTTTTTTGTTAAGTTTTACAAAGTTGATGTGTCAGCATCCGCTGATGCTGCTTTTGGCCGTAAAGTTTTACAGGCGGCGGGGTAGGCGCAGCTGGCGCCTCCTGAGAGGATTCTGTTGGGTACAGTTGTTATTGTTTACCCACCCCTCTTGAATGACACTGCTTTGGGACATCCCCACTTGTCAATGAAGGGCTGTGTCTGTCAGTGAACGTAGGAGAAAATAGAATTTTATTAAGAACTTACCGTAAAATCCTTTTCTCTGAGTTCACTGACAGATGCAGCACCCACCCCTCTGTGTTGCGTTTGTATGGCTTTTTTTCGAACTGATATGCTATGCAAAGTTGGGGGGTTATATGCTGGAGTGAGGACGGCCCCCTAGGAGGGGTCAGCTTGCTTTTTTTCTATTTCTATTTGCCTAGTCTACTCCTAGTAGGATGTGCATAAACTCCACTTGTCAATGAAGGGCCACGTCTGTCAGTGAACTCAGAGAAAAGGATTTTACAGTAAGTTCTTAATAAAATCCTATTTTCTTTTTACTGCATTAGGAGGTAAGTAAAAACTTGGACAAAGGAGTGTACGTGGACGTAGTATACTTGGATTATGCAAAAGCGTTTGACCCTGTTCCCCACACATGGCTAATGTGTAAGGTAAAGTCTACAGGCTTGGAAAGTTCAGTTTGTAAATGGATAGAAAACTGGCAAAAAGACCAAATTCAGAGAGTAGTTTGATACTTGCTTTGAATGTTGTAGGGTTGTTAATGGTGTATCCCAAGGTTCAGTGTTAGGACCCTTACTTTTTAATATCTATATAAATGATATAGGGTTTGGGATTAAAAATACCATTTCAGTCTTTGCAGATGGCACCAAGATATGCAGGGTAGACTTGTGCATGGCTAAAAAATTAGTTTTTTTTTGTTTTCCGAATTACAAATTTTTTTAATTTCCGAATTACGAATTTTTTGAATTTCCGAAAATTAAAAAAATTCGTAATTCGGAAATTAAAAAATTCGGAAATCCGAAATTCGGAAATTTGCGGTAATTCGGAAATTTGCGGCAATTGCGGTAATTCGGAAATTTGCGGTAATTCGGCAATTGCGGTAATTCTGAAATTGACGGTAATTCGGCAATTGCGGTAATTCGGCAATCGGAGCAGACGAAAATCCGAAATTCGGAAATCCGAAAATTGGAAAAAACTAAGAATATTTGAAATAATAACTAACTAATAACTATTAAACTATAGGTATTGGAATTTCCTTGAAAGTTTGGCTGTTCATGAACTTAAATATGAAATTTAGCACTAATAGTCATACTTTCAAGAAAATTTCAATACCTATATTTAATAATTATTTATTATTATTTCAAATATTCTTTTTTATTTCCGAATTTCGGAAATTCGGAAATAAGGAAGAACATTTGAAATAATAAGGTATTAATTTATTATTTTTACTTATTATAAATTATAATAAGCTATTATTATTTCAAATGTTTTTCGTTATTTCCGACTTTTGCAGTGTGTGACTGTTTATATGCATACTGTATGTATGTGTGTGTGTGTGCATACTGGGTGTGTATATACTGTGTGTATATTGGATGTATATTGGATGTATACTGTGTGTTTACATACAATATAAGCACAGTATATACACACCCAGTATGCACACACATACATACAGTATGCATATATACAGTCACACACTGCAAAGGTCAGAAATAAGGAAGAACATTTGAAAAAATAATAGCTTATTATAATTCATAATAAGTAGAGTTGAGCGAACCCGAACTGTAAAGTTCGGGTCCGTACCGAACTTTTGGGTGTCCGGGACCCGGACCCGAACCCGGACTGGGTCCGGGGTTCTGGTAATTTTACTAAAAGTTCTGAAAATTGCTGTAAAAAAGTCCTGGAAAGTCCCAGAGGTCTGCAAAAGGAAGGAAAATGGGGGTAAGGGTCGGACAAGTGCCCTACAAAGAAATGGGAACAGGGAAATAACTAAAAGCATTTTTAAAAAAAAAATGAAAAATGGAGGTGGATGTGGACCATCTTCAAACTGTGTCGGAAAAGTATCAATTAATGGTAGAAGCCATATCACTGTTCTAAAATCATCTTCAAACTGTGTCAAAAAAGTATAAATAAGCCGGGAGAACCCATATCACTGTTCTACAATCATCTGTAAACTGTGTGTTAACCACTTCAGCCCCGGAAGGATTTCCAGCTTTAGGACCGGAGCCCTTTTTGCGATTCGGCGCTGCGTCGCTTTAACTGACAATTGTGCGGTCATGTGATGTTGTACCCAAACAAAATTTGCGTCCTTTTTTTCCCACAAATAGAGCTTTCTCTTGGCGGTATTTGATCACCTCTGCGTCATTTCTGATCGCCGCTATAAACAAAAGAAGAGCGACAATTTTGCAAAAAAACACAAATTTCCTACTTTTTGCTAAAATACAAATCCAAAAAAAAAATATAAAAAACATTTTTTTTCATCGGTTTTGGCCGATTTATATTCTTCCTCATATTTGTGATAAAAAAAAAATCGCAATCGGCGCTTATTGATTGGTTTGCGCAAAAGTGGTCGCACATAAAATCGTTTTTCATCCTTTAAACACAAAAAAACGTTTTAACAGCGAGAAGAAAACAAATATCGCCGCTAGTCTTTACTGCGTCTCCACTAGTTTATGGCGGTTCTCTTTCGAGATAAACACCCTTTTTTTCCTGCGTTTAAAACAAACCCATGTTGTAGTGTACTGGCGTGTTAACAGTCAATTTCGCTGCGTCGCGGCTTAGCGTTTTTCCCGAGGCCAGGATTTCGACCTTTAGGAAGGCCCCGACTTCACCAATTGTGTGTCAAATGTCTACTAACATCTTGTC
>BLSH010337386.1:17284-30925 GCA_018402905.1 Glandirana rugosa | reverse complement strand
TTGTCCGTGCGATCGTTCGGGTTCCGTCCGGACCCGGACCCGGACTTTGTCCCGAAGTTCGGACGGACCAGCAGAACCCGAACTTCCAGAGGTTCGCTCAACTCCACTTAGAACCCTTAAATACTATATAGTTTCTAAAAGCAGAGGCCATGGAGAATAAAAGGGTGGCTGTTGCAAATTTATGTCACACAATATTTCTGCCAATCTCAGCCATTTATTATTCAGAAAAAAATACAGTTTAGTGCAAACAAACAAAATATAATGCCCTTTTTTTGGCAAAATATAAATTATGATGTTGCTTTAAGTAAAAAGATACTAAACATGTCAAGATTTAAAGTGATATTAAAAGGCAAAAATTAAAAAAACAAACAAAAACAAACATGTTATATTTACATGCTCTGTGCAGTAGTTTTGCACAGAGCAGCTCCGATCGTCTTCTTCTCGAGAGGGAACACAAGCATCAATCTAAGTGTGGCATGTATGAAGATTTAAAAAATATAAATAATAAAAAAATCCATAAATTAGGCTTTGATAACAGCTGGAGAAGAAACACAAGGGCCAATCTAAGTGTAGCATACAAGTAAGGAAACTGGTACTCACAAAGATAAAAACATCAAGGGCATTGAGTAGAGTTGAGCGAACCCGTGGATGTTCGAGTTCGGTGGGTTCGGCCAAACTTCGAAAAAAAGTCTGGGTTCGGTACCGAACTTGACCCGAACATTACCCCGAATCCCAATGAATTCAATGGGGACCTGAACTTTTCAGCACAAAAATGACTGTAAAAGAGTCCTGGAAAGTGCTAGAGGGCTGCAAAATGATTTCAGAACAATAATCTGTCCCTTACAGCAACAGCAGGAACCTCTCCCTATAGAACTAGGAGATGATTTTAGAACAATAATCGGTCCCTCTAAGCAGTAGACTCTACCTAGCCCAGTCAGATTGTTCTGTAATGCAGGATGAGATCTGCAATCTATCCCTAAAAGCCAGTAGTAGTAGTAATCTCTACCTATCTATCGATCTATCGATCTATCTATCTATCTATCTGCAATCTGTCCCTAAAATCAGTAGTAGTAGTAATCTCTACCTATCTATCTATCTGCAATCTGTCCCTCACAGCACCGGCAGCATCCTCTCCCTACACTACCCAGAGAGCATGTGACATTCAGCACTAAGTGACTCCAGCCTCATATAGAGGCTGGGTCACATGATGCACTGGCCAATCACAGCCATGCCATTAGTAGGCATGGCTGTGATGGCTTCTAGGGAAAACCATTGAAACGCTTGTTGATTGGCTGCCCTGCAGCTATTCAACATGCGTGATCAAATACCCGAACCCAGAACTCGAACCCAAACTTTTTTTCAAATGTCCAGGTTCGGGTCCGGGTCACGGACACCCCAGAGTTCGGTACGAACCCGAACTTTACAGTTCGGGTTCGTTCAACTCTAGCATTGAGCACTAGGGTGGAACTTGACATCAGGGTGGCTGCTGCGGTGGAGCACTCAAGAGGACCACATCGATGGTTTCCAATGCTTCCTTGAGTCCTGGAACGCACAGGGAGTCGGTGATGGAGCGCATGCTCCTCCTTTACGCTGCGTTGCTTCCTGGAAGAGACGTCATCGCCAGCTCCCTGTATGTTCCAGGACTCCAGGAAGCATCGGAAACCACAGATGCGGTCCTCCTCGAGTGCTCCACCACAGCAGCCAACCCAATGTTTAGCTCCACTGACTCTATTGCATCCTAGTGCTCAATGCCCTTGATGGGTTTAATCTTTGTGTGCCAGTTTTCTTACTTGTATTAAATCTTCATACATGCTACACTTAGATTGGCCCTTGTGCTTCCTCTCCAGCTGTTACCAAAGCCGCTTCTTGCTTTCTACTGAGCTGCCTTTCAAGTACCTCCTATGCATGGACTAATTTATGGAATTTTTTATTATTTATATTTTTATCATTCCAATTATTTGTTTTGATATATTGCCTTAATTGGTTCCTTTTTGGGCCTGTGGGCTCTTACCGGAGCTTCTCGTTTTGCGCCAATCCTCTATGTGTGTTGCGTCCCCCGCTGGCGCTCCTGGCCCCTCCCGGCCCCTCCCTCCTGTTGTACTCCACCAGAGCAAGCAGCTTGCAATTGGGTCACCCAAGCAGGCGCGCTCCTGAGTCGTGGCTCTGCGTATCCTTTCAGACACGGAGCCGGAGCTTGGCCCCGCTCCTCTCTATCCTCATTGGCTCACTGGCTGTCTCAGCCAATGAGGAGGGAGAGTCCCCAGAGAGCTGATGCTCTCGTGCACATCGCTGGATCGAGAGGGAGCTGAGGTAAGTATTAGGGGATTGGGGGAGTTGCTGCACACAGTTTTTTTTTTTACCTTCATGCATATAATGCATGAAGGTAAAAATAACTTCAGCCTTTAGAACCACTTTAAAACTGTGCATGCCTGGGAAGTAATGACAGGCTACAGTATAATTTTCCATAGGCCATGTTTTAAAAGCCTTTACAGGTTATCATTTTAGAGTTAAATGTGAGCTATGGCACTAAAAGTATTGCTTGCACTCAGAAATACCTTGCATGCTGTATGTGATGCAAGGCCTACATGTGTATTTGCAGTTGTATGCGAGCATAGGGGGATGGGGGTGCCTTTACAATTCTTTTTTATTCATTTATTTATTTTAATTACACTTTTTAACGTTTTTCTTTTGAAATGTAACTTTATTGCTATCACAAGAAGTGAACAAGCACCTTGCGGTATCTTTGGGTAGTAACAGGTACTGTTTATGGAGACATTAGGGGTCTATTAGGTCCCCAATGTCTCCCCTGCTCTCCAAGGCAGCTGATCATAGATCTGTTTGATCAGCTGCTACCCTGGCTGTATTGGTTTTGAAACTGGAATTGATTAAATCCTCCTCACTTCTGACTTCATTCATCACAGAGGAGATCGGGGAATGGATGTTACTCCATCTCTTCTGTGGGCAGCCAACCTGACTGCTTACTGTGGTCCCAGTTGGAATGGAAATGGCAGTGGTGGGGAAGGGTTCTGCCAGTGGTGGCTGTTGCTCAATATTTTGGGGGGGGGAAACAAACCTGGCCCCCCCACTCGCACTGCCCCCCCCCCCCCCAGGCAGGTCAAACGGGAGGGCAGAGATCCATGGCTGTACCTTAGGAGGATGATGACGAGGTGGTGCTGGATCCGGGGTAGGGCTCCTAGAAGCTGGAAGATGCTGTTGCTGCCCCT
This sequence comes from Glandirana rugosa, assembly GCA_018402905.1. Classification (NCBI taxonomy): domain Eukaryota; kingdom Metazoa; phylum Chordata; class Amphibia; order Anura; family Ranidae; genus Glandirana; species Glandirana rugosa. The sequence goes on along the minus strand of BLSH010337386.1, from coordinate 27,701 downwards.
CTGCCCCTCCACCTGCTGCAGCTTGCCGAGGGAAGAGCCAAGGCCATTGCTTCTCCTCCCACCTGAACAGGAAGCGGGTCCTGAGACCTGATTGGCTGGGAGTCGTAAGACTCCATGGCCAATCGGGTCTCGGGACCTGCTTTCTAATTGGCCAGGAAAAGAAGGAGGAAGACATTAGTGATTATTAATTCGCTAACGTCACACATCTGGGTGAGCTCAGAGTGCAGTGTTCTGCACCCTGAGCCCACCCTTTTTGAAGCCAATTAGAGCCACAAAGTGAGCTACCATGCGCTTTTGGACAATTTTGGACTAGCGCAACTTATTGAAAACACACCTACCACTTGAGTCTAATCACCCCAATCTCAAAATATTTAGAAATTAAATACATTGAAAGGTTATTAAAGCGGTAGTAAACCCTAAAATCTATTTTTACCTACAGGTAAGCCTATAATAAGGCTTACCTGTAGGTAAAAAGAATATCTCCTAAACCTGCATGGTTCAGGAGATATTCGCCCTGCATGCAGCCGCTGACATTAGCGGCGCATGCGCTCTGACGATCCGGCCGAGGCGGCCGGCATCTCAGAGCTGGCTGCCGGTGCGAAGAGCTCCCGCGCGCATGCGCGGGAGTGACGTCACGCGGCTCCGGCCACTCACAGCGCCGGAGCCGCGTACCCGGAAGACAGAAGAGGACAAAGATGTCAGCGTCCTTAGCGCTGACCGACTCGGGCATCGGGGGCCTCGTTCTAAGGTAAGTATTTCATAATATGTTAGTATGCAATGCATACTAACATATTATGCGATTTTCTTGCAGGCTTTTTTTTTATTTTTATTTCGGTCAGCGGGTTTACTACCGCTTTAAAAAAAATGTGCAAAGTCTTACAGTTCTTTTTTAACCACTAATATACCGGGCACTTACCCCCCTTCCCGCCCAGACCAATTTTCAGCTTTCAGCTCTGTTACATTTTGAATGACAATTGCACAGTCATGCTACACTGTACCCAACTGAAATTTTTATCATTTTTTTCCACAAATAGAGATTTCCTTTGGTGGTATTTGATCACCTCTGGGGTTTTTATTTTTTGCGCTACAAATAAAGAAAAAACAAAAATTTTGAACAAAAAAAAGTTTTTCTTTGTTTCTGCCACAAAACGTTGTAAATAAGTACATTTTCTCCTTCACTGATGAGGCAATACTGATTGGCACTGATGAGGCCGCACTGATGGGCACTATTGATGAGGCACATATAGGCAGCACTGATAGGCGGCACTGATAAGCACCACTGACCCCGTTTTTCGTCTCTGCCAGGCAATTGCAATGCTGCAGAGTGCAGCGGGCATGAGAGCGCGCCCTCGGCAGCGCACTCCCGTCCGCTAGCCGTGCACAAGCGAGCCGCTGTTTATTGGCAGCGATTTGCGGGATCTTGCCACTCTGCAGCAGTAAATGTACGCGAGCCAGTCCGGAACTGGTTAAAGACAGCTAGAGCTTTCCTTTGGTGATATTTAATACATTAATAAATAATTAATTAATTTACTCTATTAATTAATGATTTCATAATTACTTTATTAATTCATTAAATCATTAATTAATACTTAATAACCCTACTGTTTTGTTTTTTGCTATATTAATGAAAATTACCAAAAAATCTTGAAAAAAATGTTTTTCTTTGTTTCTGTTATAAAAGTTTGCAAATGAATAATCGCATTTCGTAATTTAGGCCAAAATGTATTTTGCTACTTTTCTTTGGTAAACATAACTCAAATCAGTGTATAGTATTAAGTTGTGTGAAAGTTATGGAGTCTACAAACTATGGGATTTATATTTGAAAATCAATTAGTCCTGAGTTACTCACAGCCTATGTCAATTCTTGAGGCCCTCAAATGACAGGACAGTACAAATATCCTCCAAATGACACCTTTTTGGGAAATTAGACAATCCAAGGTATGACAAGGTCTTTGAAGTTGTAAGTTTTATCACATTTTTCGTGAAAATATATGTATTTTTTTCACAAAGTTGTCATTTTATCAAGTTATTTCTGACACACAACATAGGCATACTTATAATTGCAGCCCAAAACACATTTTTCTACTCCTCCTGAGTATGGGGATACCACATGTGTAAGACTTTTTCACAGCCTAACAGCATGCTAGGGCAAAAAATCAGAAGAGTACCTTCAGGCTTTTTAGGGGCATAAATTACACATCTAATTTCCAGACTACCTATCACATTTCTAGAAGCCCTGGTGCACCAGGACAATGGAAACACCCACATAATTGCCTCATTTTGGAAACCAAAAACTCCAAGGTATTTTCTGAAAGGCATGGTGAGTCTTTTGAAAATGTAATTCTTTACCACAAGTTTTTGGAAAATGCAAGAAAGAAAATGAAAATGTATTTTTTATACACAAATTTGTCAATCAATAAGATATTCCTAACGCATAGAAATACATCCCAAAACATAGTCTGCTGCTGAGCATGGAGATACCACCTGTGTCAGACTTTTTCACAATCTAGCCACATACAGAAGCCAAAAACCCAAGGAGCCCCTTCAGGCTATCTAGGGGCATAAATAAATGCAACTAATAACTATCAAGAATATTGTGACTAGTGTGGTAGTGATTAGAGGACAATTAGGGGTTGATTTACTGAAGGCAAATAGACTGAGCACTTTGCAAAGTGCAATTGCTCCAGAGCTTAGTAAATGACGTAAAGCTTCACTTTGCGATAAATAACCAATCACGTGCAAGGAAATTAAAAAAACAAACAAAAAAAACAGAATGTTTGCTTGCATATGATTGGATGATGGAAGTCAGTGGAGCTTTTGCTCATTTACTAAGCTCTGAAGCAGCTACTCTTTCAGAGTGCAACTGCACTTTGCACAGTCTATTTGCCTTTAGTAAATCAACAACTATAACTGGTAAGGTGGTGATCAGGGACACTGTAATTGGTCAAGAGGTGATTAGGGTTCAATATGACTGGTGTGGTGAAATTTGTGACACTGTAACTGGTGTGGCGGTACTTAGGGGACAATATGATTGGTGTGGCAGTGGAAAGGGTGTGATGGTGATCAGGGGCACTAAAACTGGTGTGGCAGTGATTAGGGTCAATATGACTGGTGTGGCGATGATCAGTGACATTGCAAGCAGTGTGGCGGTGATTAGCGACATTGTAACTGGTATAGCGGTAATTAGGGGACAATATGACTTGTGTGGTGTGGTGTGATCAGTGACATGGTAACTGATATGGCAATGATTAGGGGACACTGTAACTGGTGTGGCAGTGATCGGGGGCAGTGGGAATGGTGTGGCGAGATTTGGGACATTGTAAATGGTGTGGCAGTGATCGGGGGCAGTGGGAATGGTGTGGCGAGATTTGGGACACTGTAACTGGTGTGGCAGTGATTAGGGACAATATGACTGGTGTGGTGATGGTCAGGGACACTTGGATTGTCACAGCAATAATTAAGGACACCGACTGGTGATAGTGATGAATTTGCTTAATATATATATATAGTATCTCACAAAAGTTAGTACACCCCTCACATTTTTGTAAATATTTTATTCTATCTTTTCATGTGACAACACTGAAGAAATGACACTTTGCTACAATGTAAAGCAGTGAGTGTACAGCTTGTATAACAGTGTAAATTTGCTGTCCCCTCAAAATAACAGAATGTATTTTGGGGTGTAATTCCACATATACCCATGCCATGCATTTTACAAATGACAGGAGACCGACGCTTGCGTTCACCTTTGCGCACGTGCATGGGGGGGGGGGGGCAAGGGTGCTCTATGTATTTAAATTTTTTAATTATTCATTTTGCTTTTGATTATATTTTTGCACTGCCTCTTTCATTTTTTTAAATTTTTTTAAATCATTTTTATTGTTATCACAGGGCATGTAAATATCCCCTTTGATAGCAATAATAATAATACAATGTTTTTTTTATTATTGTTATATCTTCTTATTATTAATTTGTTATGTTCCATTGGTTTAGATACGGCATTCGTTATTTCAGATAATTCGTAACTTCGGACAAATTTGTATTGGTTACGTTCAACAGCCAAATTTGAACGGAAATTCCAATACCTATAATGTAATGGTTAGTAATAGTTAAGTTATTATAGTTAGTTATTATTTCAGATTTTCAAATCTTTGGGTTTTCGAATTGACGAATTTACGAATATTTGACTGTTCGATTTTTACAAATTTTAAGAATTGATGAAATTACGAATTTACAAATATTCGACCATTCAAATTTACGAATTTATGAATATTCAACTATTCAAATTTACAAATTTACGAATTTACAAATTTACGAATATTCGACTATTCGAATTTACGAATTTACAAATATTTGGCTATTCAAATTTATGAACTAATGAATTTACGAATTTACGAATATTCAATTGTTCAAATTTACGAATTTATGAACTTATGAATTTACGAATATTTGACTATTCAAATTTACGAATTTATGAATTTACGAATAATTTACGAATATTCGACTATTCAAATTTACGGATTTATGACTATTCAAATTTATGAATTTACGAATTTATGAATATTCGATTATTCAAATTTACGAATTTACGAATATTTGACTATTCAAATTTACAAATTAATGAATTTATGAATATTCAGAAAAATTTGGTAAATGGATTTTCGCTAATTTGGAATCTTCCGAATTAACGAATTTGACAAATTTTGTTACAAAGCTAACTTGGAACTAAACTAACTGCACATGTCTAGTGCTGAATAGCAAAAAATGCCCTGGCCATGAAGGGGGTAGAACCTTCCATCAATCGATTTATTTTTGTAGTCATGTTAGTGTTGCTGTAGTAGATTGCACACACCATACAGATGTGACTCTTCACAGGAAGACTCAGGGACGTCATTTACAGGAATTTGGCATTTTTAATGTTTTACTTTAAGCATTGATCAAATTGCTGCTCCCTTCCAAATGTTTTTTTGTTTTGTGTTTTGTTTTTTTTTTGCTTTGGTACATCTAAAGTAAAGCTCCATTCACATCATGGCGTTTCGATACTTTGAGGCTCCATTCACACCTGATCATAGCGACTATTACTGGTGTTTTTCATGCTCTTTCACCCCCTTCCTGCCCAGGCCAATTTTCAGCTTTCAGCGCTGTTACACTTTGCATGACAATTGAGTGGTCATGCTACACTCTAACCATGTGACATTTTTATATTTTTCTTCATACTAACAGAGCTTTTTTTTGGTGGCATTTAATCACTGCTGGGTTTTTATTTTTTACTAAAAAAGAAAAAAAAAAGACCGAAAATTTTGTAAAAAAAAGTCTTTTTTTATTTTTTTGTCAGTAAATTTTGTAACTAAGTAATTTTTCTCCTTCACTGATGTGTGATGATGAGGCGACACTGATGAGGCAGCATTTATGGGCACTGATTAGGTGGTACTGATGGGTGGCACTGGTGGGCACTGATGGGTGGCACAGGTGGCACTGGTGGGCACTGATAGGTTGCACTTATGGGCACAGATAGGTGGCACTGATGGGCATTGATGGGTGGCACTTATGGGCATTGATGGGCGGCATTGATGGGCAGCAGTGATGGGCATTGATGGGCAGCACTGCTAGGCGGCACTAATAGCCAGCACTGACTGGCATCACTAATGGGCACTGATTGCTGTCACTTGTGGGCACTGACTGCTGGCATTGGTGGGCACTTTTGGGCACTGATTGCTGGCACTGGGGTGGGCACTGGTTTCTGTTGGCGCTATTGGTAATCAGTGCCCTGATTACATCCCTAGATGTCCCCTGCGAGGAGATGCCACTGATCGGCTCTCCTCACCACACACTCTGTCAGTGTGAGGCGAGGAGCACCAATCACCGGCAGTTCCTTCTTTACATGTGACCATCTGTGATTGGTCACAGCTGATCACATGTTTAAAGAGCTGCAGCCGTCGTCCCAGAACGCGCGCTCCCATGCACCCTAGGGGTGTTGCCAGGATACGGAGCGGCCACAAAAGGTGTGCTGCGCACCCCCTAGGGTGCACAGGAGCACGCGGTCTGGGACAGCGTCATATGAACAAGAGCCGCACTGCCCCTCCCTCATTTGACGGTGGGCAGGCGGCAAGTGGTTAAGCTTTTTTTTGCAGCTTTTTATAAGCATTGTTACACAGCTTCAGGTATTTTTGCTTATCCAATAGAAAGCAGTAGGGGGAGGAGAGGGAGAGGGAATCAGGGGTGGGGAGCTGCTATTTGAGCGTTTTACCAGCATTTTTCTGCTCAAGTCAGGCGGTTCTATTGGAGTCTATGGGGCCAAAAACGCGTGGAATCTGCCAAATAGACCTGTGCATGATGTAAACATTTGTTTCGATTCATTAATCTAGTTATTTAGTTTCGTTAAAATCAGTTGAGTCCTTCAATTCGTATTTGGGATGCGTTTTCTGAATTTTTCGAATTTACCATTTTTCATATCGATACATTTTGAATCGATCGAGTCGAAAACTTTAGATTTTTATTTTATTTTTTGAAATCGAATGTAGGAAATTGAACAAACAAAAGAAAAAATCTTCATCAAACGATTACAATGTCTCTTTAACCACTTCCACACCGCACACAGTATATTTACTTCGGTAGTGTGGACGTGTACCGCGAATCGCCGTAAATAGAAGGCGATTTGCGGAGTGGCAGCTAGGGGGTGCGAGCGCGCCACTGGCTGCACGCGCTCGTGCTTGCCGCACTCTGGAGGAGTGTGCCCGTGGCTCAGGCGGATCCGATGTCCGCCGGCGAGCCGTGATGAGCTGCCAGAGCGAAAGAACGGGGAACCGCCGATGTAAACACGGCGATTCCCCATTCTGTCAGGCGGCATGTAAGAGATCTACTGATCCCTGTCACTGGGATCCGTTAGATCTCTTATGCCCTTGGCAGCCCAGCCCCCACACAGTTAGAACACCGCCTAGGGAACACAGTTAACCCCTAGATCTCCCCCTGAAGGTTAACCCCTTCACTGCCAATGACATTTACACAGTAATCAGTGGATATTTATTTTTCTGATCGCTATATAAATGTCATTGGTCCCAAAAAAGTGTCAAAAATGTCCGACAATCCCCATAAAAATCGCAGATCGCCACCATTACTAAAAAAAAAAATAAAAAAAAAAATGTAAAAACGCAAGAAATGAATTCTCATCATCCGTAAACGTGGCAACTTTTTGCGCAAACCAATCAATAAACGCAGATTGCAATTTTTTTTCCAAAAATATGAATAAGAATATAAATCGGTCAAAACCGATGTAAACATTTTTTTTAGCAAACTGTAAGAAATATTAATTTTTTTTTTGCAAAAAATTGTCGCTCTTTTTTTGGTTATAGCGGTGATCAGAAATGACGCCGAGGGGATCAAATAGCACCAAAAGAAAGCTCTATTTGTGGGAAAAAAAGGACGCAAATTTTGTTTGGGTACAACGTCGCACGACCGCGCAATTGTCAGTTAAAGCAATGCAAGCTGAAAAACGCTCAGGTGTGAACAGGGCCTGAATAGCACCCAAATCGCAGGGCAATTTTGCCATGATTGTTGCCCGATGAATCGCGGTAAAATCGCAGAAACAGGATTGTGGGGCACCTGTCGTCCAAACTTCTTTTTGGGCAACAGGCATCCCGCGATTCTGTTTGCGCAATTTTACCGCAATTCGACCACAATGGGTGCTATTCAAAGCAAGGGGGATCGCAGGGGCTTCCAGCGATTTGCAAAATTTCTGAATTGCGCCGATTCCGCCCGCAAAATGGAACGCCATGGTGTGAATGGAGCCTTAAAGTAAAATTAACAAAAAAAAAGAAAAACAGATAAAAAAAGGGCAGACTCCATGGACTACTCGATGGTGAACATTGGTTATTGGCGCGAAAATGTGGGTGCTGCTGTGTCCCAGAGGTTCTTCAAGCAATCAATAAATTAGATTGAAATTAGAATAGTCCACAATGTCCAAAAAGGTCCATAGGTGGGCTCACTTTGGTGGCAGCTCCAGGGCTGGCCCAAGACATTGAGCTGCCTGGGTCCAAGAATGAAATGCTGCCCCCACCCCCCCCCAAAAATCATGCCCACCAAAAGGCCCCCTACATCCATTATTTTATATCATGGTAATTAAAACTAAAATTGCATTTATCAGGAAGTCAGATTTATTTTCAATAGATTTTTATTGTTATTAAGAGGTAACATTACAGCATGAGTAATATGTGAAACATGTGGAATGTACAGATACAATTCAATCAGAGTTTAATTATAGAAGTTGAATTACCATTCCAATAAAACACTGCCGTCCGGTGTCTAATAATGTCAACGTCTAAAATATTGCTGTTTGGGTTCAGATTGTATGTAATGCCCACCTGGGCTGCCACACCCCAATAGGGAACTTACTGTGTGACAGGGCAAATGGGCTGTGTCAAGTATTAGGGTACCTCCCGAGAGGGATTCAAACTTCCCAATCAGTAGTGCCCACCGACATTGTAGTGTATTCTTTGACGTCTTGAGACATAAGTAGTCAGTGATGTATGGCAGTATATGTGTGTGTGTGGGTTTCTGAAAGGTCATGTAATATTAGCAGAGTAAAGAGAAAGGGAGGTAAGGGCAGCAGGAAGAAGAGAGAAGAGAATGATAGAGGGGAGGGTCATGAGGTGGGGGGGGTAGGGTCTCAAATATTAAAGTATGTCATATTGTTAGAGATTCAAATGGTGGTCCAGCTATAGTTCTAAATATTCAATGGTTCTTACAGTAACTTTTGAGAGGTGGATGACATGTGGAGCGTACCTTGTTATTGCCAGTTGTAGTCCATATGTATGGATGTTGAGTGTACTGCGAGTCAGAGAAAGTTATACTTGTAGAGTGCAATAAGGACTGTTTGTCCAGGGGTCTCATTGGCGGTTGAATTTGTCGGTTAATAGGTGGGCTTTAGCGTAAGCATATTCATTAGTTGCATTTTCATTTATAATTAAGATGGCATTGTTGTAGTCTGGCAGACAGGGGTATTTCCAGCTTCTAGCGACGGTGAGGCGGGCAGCAATGAAGATATGGGAGATTATGGGAGCATAGGATTTTGGCCATTTGTCCATGTCGAGGTTTAGAAGGGCCGCTTTCGGGTTAGGTGGGAGATTGTGTTTTGTGAGTTGACTGATGATCTCAAATATATGTTGCCAAAAGGAGTGTAGTTTGGGGCATTGCCACCAGATATGGAAGGGTGTGGCAATTGCTCCACAGTTTCTCCAACATAGTGGTGAATGATCCTTATAGATTTTAGCTAATCGATAAGGTGTGTGATACCAGTTGTGTAATACTTTTTGGGAGTAACCCAGTGGGTGATGCAACGGGAGTATTTACATGGAATAGTTGCTGCTTGCTGCCAGCTTTCTATAGGGTATGTACAGTTCAGTGCGCTCCCAGTACAGAATGGTAGTGGGTTTGTCAACTGCTGCGGACCCAGCTAGAAGTTTGTAGAAAGAGGAGAGGCCAATTTTTGCATTCCTAGGAGTGTCCATAAGATTCAAGAGACGGTCCAGCTGTGGGGAATTGCCAATAGGTATATGTTGCAGTACATGTCGTATTTGAAGGTATGGTAGAAGGAAGTTTTAGGGAGGAAGGATGTTTGTTGTAGTTCCTGAAAAGATTTCAATATTGAGTTTGAATATAAGTGGGCAATGTGAGTTATGCCCGCTGTTTTCCAGTTGGCTAAATTCAAGTCCGGTATGATCAGTTCCAGTGATGTTAAAGGTATTTTCTTTAGGGATGTCATGGATATTGACTTTGTTGGGTTTACTGTGGAAGTCCAGGTTTTTATGGTTGCTTTGGTGATATCCAGGAAGGATGAGATTGAGTGGGGTTTTAAAATAGATGCTCCAATGGCTGACCTGATGTCTGTTTTGCACGCTGTTTGTTCTATTTGCGACCAAGGGGAAGTATATGCTTGAGCCCAATCCTCTCTGGATTGGGAGAGAATAGTTGCTTTATAATATAAAGATATGTTTGGTGCTCCCATACCTAGGAGAGTTGCGGGTCTGGTCAGGGTAATACCTTTGATTCTCGGTTTCCTGCCACTCCAGATAAATTTGTTGAGGATAGATTGAAGTTTTTTAAGGTGTGTTGTTGAGAATGAGATTGGCACTGATCGGAATAGGTATAAGATCTGTGGAAGCAAAAACATTTTAACGAGAGCTATTCTCCCAGCCCAGGAGGGTGTAAGGTGTTGCATATTTATGGTAGTCTGTGTGAGTTTCGTAATTAGGGAGGAGGAGGATCCATACCCTCGTGGTTTGTATAGAAATATAATATTTCGTTGATAAGAGAGGGTTAGGTCTCTCCTAACCCGAGTTCGTATATGAAGGGGAACCAGCGTTTATCTTGTTTGTCGCACGTTTTGTCTGTAGTCCAGTCGGTAACCTCGTAGATAAAATTT
>BLSH010337382.1:731086-748167 GCA_018402905.1 Glandirana rugosa | reverse complement strand
GTTCCTGCTGTTGCTGTAAGGGACAGATTATTGTTCTATAATCATCTCCTAGTTCTAAAAAGAGAGGTTCCTGCTGGTCCTGTAAGGGACAGATTATTGTTCTAAAATCATCGCCTACTCCTACAGGGTCAGGTTCTTGCTGTTGCTGTAATTGGACAGATTGTTGTTCTAAAACCATCGCCTACTCCTATAGGGTCAGGTTCCTGCTGTTGCTGTAAGGGACAGATTATTGTTCTATAATCATCTCCTAGTTCTAAAAAGAGAGGTTCCTGCTGGTCCTGTAAGGGACAGATTATTGTTCTAAAATCATTGCCTACTCCTATAGGGTCAGGTTCCTGCTGTTGCTGTAAGGGACAGATCATTGTTCTATAATCATCTCCTAGTTCTAAAGGGAGAGGTTCCTGCTGGTCTTGTAAGGGTCAGATTATTGTTCTAAAATCATTGCCTTCTCCTATAGGGTCAGGTTCCTACTGTTGCTGTAAGGGACAGATTATTGTTCTAAAATCATTGCCTACTCCTATAGGGTCAGGTTCCTGCTGTTGCTGTAAGGAACAGATTATAGTTCTATAATCATCTCCTAGTTCTATAGGGAGAGGTTCCTGCTGGTCCTGTAAGGGACAGATTATTGTTCTAAAATCATCGCCTACTCCTATAGGGTCAGGTTCCTGCTGTTGCTGTAAGGGACAGATTATTGTTCTAAAATCATCGCCTACTCCTATAGGGTCAGTTTCCTGCTGTTGCTGTAAGGGACATATTATTGTTCTATAATCATCTCCTAGTTCCAAAGGGAAAGGTTCCTATTGGTCCTGTAAGGGACAGATTATTGTTCTAAAATCATCGCTTACTCCTATAGGGTCAGGTTATAGCTGTTACTGTAAGGGACAGATTATTGTTCTAAAAACTTCGCCTACTCCTATAGGGTCAGGTTCCTGCTGTTGCTATAAGGGGCAGATTATTGTTCTATAATCATCTCCTAGTTCTAAAGAGAGAGGTTCCTGCTGGTCCTGTAAGGGACAGATTATTGTTCTAAAATCATCGCCTACTACTATAGGGTCAGGTTCCTGCTCTTGCTGTAACGGACAGATTATTGTTCTGAAATCATCAATTACTCCTATAGGGTCAGGTTCCTGCTGTTGCTGTAAGGGACAGATTATTGTTCTAAAATCATTGCCTACTTCTATAGGGTCAGGTTCTTGCTGTTGCTATAAGGGACAGATTATTGTTCTATAATCATCTCCTAGTTCTAAAAGGAGAGGATCCTGCTGGTCATGTAAGGTACAAATTATTGTTCTAAAATCATCGCCTACTCCTATAGGGTCAGGTTCCTGCTCCTGCTGTAAGGGACAGATTATTGTTAAGTAATCATCAATTACTCCTATAGGGTCAGGTTCCTGCTGTTGCTGTAAGGGACAGATTATTGTTCTATAATCATCTCCTAGTTCTAAAGGGAGAGGTTCCTGCTGGCCCTGTAGAAAAAGACGATTTTTTTATTCATTTTGTTTGTATTAATAAAAACTTAAATAGTGCTACATAGTTAATTCGCGGGCAAAATGAGGAGAGCGTCAAATAAGGGATGTGGTTGTGGTGCTGCTGGTGCTGCTGGTGTTGGTGGTGTTGGTTAAGCTCCTGTTGGAAGGAGAGGACATGGTTGATCTGTGCCAGCTACATGCACAAGTGAAACACCTTCCGCAGGTAGCCGACAGAACCTTCAACGTTATATGGTAGACCCGAATGCCGCTCAATGAATGGTGAGGCCATAACAAGTACAGGCGATAGTAGATTGGGTGGCTGACAATGCCTCCAGTTCCTTCACATTGTCTCCCTACCAGTCCCTTGATGAAAGCTCAGAGTTGGCACCTGAACCCCATGGCCATCTGTCTTTCACCTCAGCCCCTTGTAAATTAGCCAAGCAGTCTGAGCCCCAAGTCATACAACAGACTCTTATGCTTTTTGATGACCCTCCTGGTGTGCTTTCCTTGGGCCATCCACATAGCCCTGCCCCAGAAGTGGAAGACATTGAGTGCACAAATGCCCAACCACTTCTGTTGCAGGATGGGGACATGGAAACACGAGCGCAGCACATCTCTGATGATGACGAAACACAGGTGCCAACTGCTGCAGCTTTCCTCAGTGTACAAACTGACATGGAGGGCAGTGGTGAAGGGTGGGTGGAAGATGATGTTGAGGAGGATGATGAGGTCCTAGACCCCACATGGAATGAGGGTCATGCGAGTGACGTGTCCAGTTTGCAGGAAGAGGTGGTGGTCGCACAGAGGCACCAGCACAGCAAAAGAGGAAGCAGGTTGCAAAAGAGGAGCGACCACCCCCTAGACAGTAGGCCTGCTACTACCCACCGCACCCAGTGACCTAGCACACCAAAGGCGTTCCCCCGCGTGGCAGTTCTTCAGACAATGTGCTGACGACAAGACACAAGTGATTTACACGCTGTGCAATGATAGCCTGCGGCGAGGCCTAAATGTTCTAAACCTGAGCACATCCTGCATGATCAGGCATCTAAATTCAAGGCACAAGCTGCATTGGAATAATTACCTCAAAATCCAAGAAAGGTCTCGGCCTCCTCCTGCTTCCTCTTCTGCTGCTGCCTCGGCCTCTTCCTCCACCTCTACATTGCCATTGTCACCTGCCTCCCAGCAAATAGAGCATGTGACAGCAACGCCACCATGTCCGCCACCGTCCCCAAGCATTTCCACACGGTCCCATGGAAGCTTACAGCTCTCCATCTCCCAAACATTGGAGAGAAAGAGGAAGTACCCCCCTACCCACCTGCGATCCCTGGCCCTGAATGCCAGCATTTACAAATTCCTGGCCTTTGAAATTCTGTCATTCCGTTTGGTGGACACGGACTGTTTTAAAAACCTGATGGCGGTGGCTGTCCCACAGTATGTGGTTCCCAGCCGCCACTACTTTTCCAGGCGATCCATCCCTTCCCTGCACAAACAAGTCGGGGACAAGATCAAGTGTGCACTGTGCAACGCCATCTGTGGCAAGGTCCACATAACCACTGATACATGGACCAGTAAGCATGGGCAGGGACGCTATATCTCGCTAACTGCACACTGGGCAAAAGTAGTGCTGGGTGGGCCTGAGGCGGCTAACCATTTGGCGCATGTCCTTCCGCCACCGAGGATTGCAGGGCATTTCTCTTTGCCTCCTGTTGCCTCCTCCTCCTACTGCGCTTCCTCCTCCTCTACCACCTCCTCATCCGCTCAGCGTAACACCTTCACCACCAACTTCAGCACATCCAGGGGGAAACGACAGCAGGCTGTTTTAAAACTGATATGTTTGGGGGATAAACCCCACACTGCGCAGGAGCTGTGGACGGCATTGAACAACAGACCGATGAGTGTTTGTTGCCACTGAGCATCAAGCCCGGCCTGGTGGTGTGCGACAATGGGCAAAATCTCGTAGCGGCTCTGGGCCTAGCCGGTTTGACGCACAACCCTTGCCTGGCGCATGTGCTGAATTTGGTGGTACAGAAATTTCTAAAAAACTACCCGGATATCTCAGAGCTGCTGCAGAAAGTGCGGGCCGTCTGTGCGCACTTTTGGCATTCTAACCCTGCTGCTGCTTGCCTGTCTGTGCTGCAGCAGAACTTCTGCCTTCCCGCTCACCGCCTCATATGCTACGTGCCCACAAGGTGGAACTCCACCTTGCACATGCTGGAGAGACTGTGTGAGCAGCAGCAGGCAATAGTGGAGTTTCAGCTGCAGCACGCCCTGGTCAGTCGCTCTGCGGAACAGCACCACTTCACCACCGAGTGGGCCTCCATGCGAGACCTGTGTAGCGTATTGCGGTGTTTCGAGTACTCTACCATCATGGCCAGTGCCGATGACGCTGTTCTCAGCGTTACTATCCCACTTCTATGTCTCCTTGAAAAAACACTTTGGGTGATGATGGAAGAGGATGTGGCACAGGAGGATGAGGAGGAGGAGGAGGAGGAAGAGGGGTCATTTCCACGGTTATCAGGCCAGTCATTCACAAGTGGCGCAGAGGGTGGGTTCCTGCACCAGCATAGGCCAGGTAAAAAATATTCAAGCCAGGGCACAGTTCTGGAGGATGAGGAAGATCATGAGGAGGAGAAACTGCAGCAGAGTGGCACCCAACGCAGCTTGTGGGCATCACTGGAGCGTGGCTGGGGGGATACGGAGGACACAGATGATACACCTCCCACAGAGGACAGCTTGTGTTTGCCTCTGGGCAGCCTGGCACACATGGCCGACTACATGCTGCAGTGCCTGTGCAACGACAGCCGAGTTGCCCCCATTGTAACTTCTTCTGATTACTGGGTGGCCACCCTGCTGGATCCCCGTTACAAGGACAACGTGCCATCCTTAATTCCCTCACTGGAGCGTGAGAGGAAGATGCAAGACTACAAGCGCACACTTGTAGAGGCGCTGCTGAGGGCATTCACAAATGACACCGGGGGCTCAGTGGAAGCACAAGGCAAAGGCAGAGGAGGAGGAGGAAGAGGCCGCCAACGCAGCTGTGGCACCGCCAGCACCTCAGAAGGCAGGGTTAGTATGGCCGAAATGTGGCAAAGCTTTGTCAGCAGCCTGCCTCAACAAATAGCACCACCAGCTGATTGGCAAGGTCTTAGCAGGAGGCAGCATTTCAGCAACATGGTGGAACAGTATGTGTGCACATGCCTACACATACTGACTGATGGGTCTACCCCATTCAACTTCTGGGTCTCCAAATTGGGCACATGGCCTGAGCTTGCCGTTTATGCCTTGGAGGTGCTGGCCTACCCTACAGCCAGTGTATTGTCTGAAGGTGTGTTTAGCACGGCAGGGGGCATTATCACAGACAAGCGCAGCCGCCTGTCCACAGCCAACGTGGACAAGCTAACATTTATTAAAATGAACCAGGCATGGATCCCACAAGACTTGTCTGTACCTTGTGCAGAATAGACATTTAGACCGGCCTCACACAGCCATTGGTATACTTGTTTTTTTTAATATGCCTCAATATTTTGGGGGCTACCCCAATTAGAAAAAAAAAAAAACAAACAAAAAAAAGTGTTGGCTACCTCCTCCTCCACCACCACCACTTCCACCTACACTGCCACGGTCATGGCCTAGTCAACCTCTAGGCTCCTACTCCACATCCACCACCCCCTTCCCATTTTTATATTTTATATTTTATTTTAAGTTATTTTCCACATCCCTATTTTTTGTAGGGCACTTGTCCTACTCTTACCCCCATTTTATTTCCTTTTGCAGCCCTCTAGCACTTGCCAGGACTTTTTTAAAGCCATTTTTGTGCCGAAAAGTGTGGGTCCCCATTGACTTCAATGCGGTTCGGGTCCGGGGTCTGAACCCAAACTTTTTTGTGAAGTTCGGCCGGACCTGCCCAACCCGAACATCTAGGTGTTCGCTCAACTCTATATGCAAGTAATTGGGCATACAAAGGTTATGGGGGTCCGGGTACTGCTCTGGGGGACATGTATTAATGAAAATAAAAGTTTGGAAAAAACATAATTTTTAAATGAGCAGTGAAAGCATAGAAATGAAAAATTCCTTTCAATATATTGCCTGGGGGTCCCCTTAGTCTACCTGTAAAGTGGCACATTCGCACTATGTATAGCAGTGGTTCTCAACTCCGGTCCTCGGGACCCACCAACAGGCCAGATTTTAAGCATAACCTTGGGGAGATGCAGACTAGAATACTGCAATCACTGAGCAGCAAATGATATCACCTGTGATGTATTTCACTTATCCTGCAAACCTGGCCTGTTAGTGGGTCCTGAGGACCGGAGTTGAGAACCACTGATGTATAGAATCTGCTCCTGCAATAATGGCATTTATAAAGCCAAAAAATGACATTTTCCTGCAAGCTGCCTTTGTAGTATGATGAAGCCACGATGTAGTGCACTGGGAACAAGATTAGAGATTTTTTATGATAAATTCTGGTGTCATTAAACAGACTTTGTATATAAGTAATGGGTGCAGAAAAATTGGGCTTTTGGTGTCGGTGGTGCCTTCACACCGTAACTCTATAGAGGTGCTCTTGATGAAAGCAAGAATTGGCCTTGCTGTAAAAAAATGAAATGTGATGCAGCTGTCAAAAAGGTGCTGGCAAATTGTGTTTTGGGTGTTGGTGGTGCCTTCACACCGTAACCCTGTAAAGGTACTCTTGATGAAAGCAAGAATTGGCCTTGCTGTAAAAAAATGAAATGTGATGCAGCTGTCAAAAAGGTGCTGAAAATTTGGTTTTTGGGTGCTGGTGGTGCCTTCACACTGTAACCCTATAGAGGTAATCTTGATAAAAGCAGGAATTGGCCTTGCTGTAAAAAATTGCAATGATATGCACTTGTCAAACAGGTGCAGAAAAATTGGTCTTTGGGTGCTAATTGTGCCAATGAAACCTATACTAAAAACATTCTTCCACATGAAATAAACACCCACAATGCTAGGCAGCCTCGAAGTCATGCAGAGATTTCACATCCCAAAAACAGTTAATCGGCGACATTGGCATCAGGGAATTCATAGCTGCTGGTAATTCAGGAGTGATTCATTTTGATAAAAGTCAGATGGTCTATGGAGTCTGTGGACAGACGCATTCTATGATTAATAACAAAACCTCCAGCAGCACTGAATGCCTGTTCGGATGCAGGGCAGCCCAACAACTTAATAGCATACTGGGCAAGTTGCGGCCAGTGGTCTATTCTCATGACCCAGTAAGCCAATGGATCGTCGACTGGAAAGCTCTCCATCTCTGTTTTGGCCCCGAGATAATCGTCCACCATGTGATGCAGACACTGCCGATGGGATGTGAAAGCTGTCAGCCCTGGGTGGTGAGGACTAAAAAAATTCAGAAATGCATCACTTAGGCGGCCGCATTCTCCAACGCTCCTCTCTTGACCAACAGAAGCCTCAAAACTATGTTTTCCACGACACTGTAACTGACCGGGATCAGGAAAAACATTCAATAAAATCCTCTTTAAGGTGTCCTCAAGAGGTTGCCTATGCACTGCAAATTTGCTGAGGCATGAGAAACAGACTCCTCTGGGTCACTCAGGATGACAGCATCTGGTACTGCTTCCTCCCAGCCACGTACTACTCCTATGGGTACTGGGGATGGAAAGCCATCGCTTACTGTTTGACGCATTCCTTCCTCTGCTTCATTGTCTCCGAAACTGCCAGAATCCTCCTCCTCATCCTCCTCCGCTCTCTCCTCCTGTGTGTTCTGTGTCATAGGAATGATAGTGTCTGCATAAAGTGAGCCTTGAGAGGAAAGGAAGTCCTCCTCTTACTCCCGCTGCTCTGCCTCCAGTACCCTGTCCATAATGCCACGTGGAGCCTGCTCCAGCAGGAACACAACAGGGATTGTGTCACTGATGCATGCATTGTCACGGCTCACCATCCTTCTGGCCTCCTCAAATGGTGACAGTACAGCGTATGCATCCTTAATGAGCTGCCATTGGCGCGTGGAAAAAAAGCAGAGGCGGCCTGAGCACACAGGTGCTCATTGATGGCCCTCTGCTGCATGTAAAACTGCTGCAGAATTGCCAAAGTCGTGTTCCACCTGGTGGGCATGGCACAAATCAGGCGGTTTACAGGCAGGTGGAATTCCCACTGAATTTCAGCCACCTGAGCACTGGCTGTGTATGACCACCTGAAATGGCTACAGACTCTTCTGGCCAGCTTTAGCACATCTTCCAACCCTGGGTAGGTATTTAGGAAATGCTGCACCACCAAATTGAGGACATGTTCTAAGCATGGCAAATGTGTCAACTTTCCCTGTCTAAGGGCGGACAGGAGGTTTGTGCCATTATAACACACCACCATTCCTGGCTCCAGCTGGCGTGGGATGAACCACCTCTGGACCTGTCCCTGCAGAGTTGCAAGAATTTCTGCTACGGTGTGGTTTCTATCCCCTAGACACCAGACACCCCAACTGAAGCACTGCATGGCACCTTTTAACCTGACTCATTGAATAGCTCTTCAAAAGCTTAAGGGCTACCTGATGTTCATAGGACAATCCAGTAGAGGGGGGCATGGAGGAGGAGGAGGAGGGGGTAGAGCTCACAGGTCTTGCATCATCACGAGCTGTATGGAGACATGGGGGCACAACAAGCTGCAGAACTGAGCCCTGTCTTGCATCCTTCCGAGTTGCCCAATGTGCTGTGAACAAAATATATCGTCCCTGCCCATGCTTGCTGGACCACGTCAGCAGTAACGTGGACTTTGCAGCTGACTGCCTTGCCCAATGATGCCACAACATTGCCTTCCACGTGATGGTAGAGAGATGGAATGGCCTTAAGTGAAAAGAAGTAGCGACTGGAAACCTAGCATTGTGGTACAGCACATTCTGTAAATTCACGTAAGGGAGCAGAATCCACAAGGCGGAGAGGCAGAAGTTGGAGAGCCAACAGCTTTGACAAGCTTGCATTTAGACACAGGGCATGTGGATGGCAGGGACCGTATTTTTTTTTACGCTTAAGCAGATGGGGCAGATAAATTTGCCGGCTAGAGTATACAGCTGCCGGTATGCTGCTGGCAGATGTGCTGCTAGTACCTGAGGCACCCTGTGCTATACCATCATCCCTGTCAGTGGAGGCTGTTGAGAAGTAATGAGTTATAGCAGGGGCAGACTGAGGTGAGTAAGGAGGAGGAGGAGGTGGGACAAATTTGAGACCCTTTTGTGTGACTTTTAGGTGCTCTTGCCAATGGGCTGAGTGGTGGGAGGTTATATGCCTTGTCAAGCATGTGGTACCCAAATGGCTGGTGTTTTTGCCACGTTTGATGTGCTTGAGACAAAGTTTGCAGATTACAACAGTGCGATTGGCTGCAGGTGCACTAAAAAAGGCCCAGACAGCTGAGATTTGTGAAGTGGGTGGGGAGATAACAGCTCCACAATGTGATGAAATAGGGTGGCTGCTCTCTACTCCTTCTTGATTAGAGTTGAGCGAACACCTGGATGTTCGGGTTCGGCGGGTCCGGCCATACTTCGCGAAAAAGTTTGGGTTTGGTACCGAACTTGACCCCGGACCCCGAACCGCATTGAAGACAATGGGGACCCAAACTTTTTGGCACAAAAATGGCAGTAAAAAAGTCCTGGCAAGTACTAGAGGGCTGCAAAAGGAAGTAAAATGGGGTAAGAGTAGGACAAGTGCCCTACAAAAAACGGGGATAGGGAAAATAACTTAGAATCAAATAAAACAAATAAAAATGGGAAGGGGGGTGGATGTGGAGTAGGAGCCTAGAGGTTGACTAGGCCGTGACCATGGCAGTGTAGGTAGAAGTGGAGGAGGTGGAGGAGGAGGAGGTAGCCAACACTTTTTGTTGTTTGTTTGTTTGTTTTTTTCCAATTGGGGTAGCCCCCAAAATATTGAGGCATATTCAAAAAAACAAGCATACCAATGGCTGTGTGAGGCCGGTCTAAATGTCTATTCTGCACAAGGTACAGACAAGTCTTGTGGGATCCATGCCTGATTCATTTTAATAAATGTTAGCTTGTCCAGGTTGGCTGTGGACAGACGGCTGCGCTTGTCTGTGATAACGCCCCCTGCTGTGCTAAACACACGTTCAGACAATACACTGGCTGCAGGGCAGGCCAGCACCTCCATGGCATAAAGGGCAAGCTCAGGTCATGTGCCCAATTTGGAGACCCAGAAGTTGAATGGGGCAGACCCATCAGTCAGTACGTGTAGGCGTGTGCACACATACTGTTCCACCATGTTGCTGAAATGCTGCCTCCTGCTAAGACCTTGCCTATCAGCTGGTGGTGCTGTTTGTTGTGGCAGGCTGCTGACAAAGCTTTGCCACATTTCGGCCATACTAACCCTGCCTTCTGAGGTGCTGGCGGTGTCACAGCTGCGTTGGCAGCCTCTTCCTCCTCCTCCTCTTCCTTCACCTTGTGCTTCCACTGAGCCCCCGGTGTCATTTGGGAATGCCCTCAGCAGCGCGTCTACCAGTGTGCGCTTGTAGTCTTGCATCTTCCTCTGACGCTCCAGTGAGGGAATTAAGGATGGCACGTTGTCCTTGTTACTGGGACCCAGCAGGGTGGCCACCCAGTAATCAGAAGAAGTTACAATGTGGGAAACTCGGCTGTCATTGCGCAGGTACTGCAGCATGTAGTTGGCCATGTGTGCCAGGCTGCCCAGAGGCAAACCCAAGCTGTCCTCTGTGGGAGGTGTATCATCTGTGTCCTCCGTATCCCCCCAGCCACACTCCAGTGATGCCCACGAGCTGCGTTGGGTGCCACCCTGCTGCGGTTCCTCCTCCTCCTCCTCCTCATGATCTTCCTCGTCCTCCTTATCCTCCAGAACTGTGCCCTGGCTTGAATATTTTTTACCTGGCCTATGCTGGTGCAGGAACCCACCCTCCGAGCCACTTGTGAATGACTGGCCTGATAACCGTGGAAATGACCCCTCTTCCTCCTCCTCCTCATCCTCCTGTGCCACATCCTCTTCCATCATTGCCCAAAGTGTTTTTTCAAGGAGACATAGAAGTGGGATAGTAACGCTGAGAACAGCGTCATCGGCACTGGCCATGTTGGTGGAGTACTCAAAACACCGCATTACGGTACACAGGTCTCGCATGGAGGCCCACTCGTCGGTGGTGAAGTGGTGCTGTTCCGCAGAGCAACTGACCCGTGCATGCTGCAGCTGAAACTCCACTATTGCCTGCTGCTGCTGGCACAGTCTCTCCAGCATGTGCAAGGTGGAGTTCCACCTTGTGGGCACGTCGCATAGGAGGCGGTGAGCGGGAAGGCCGAAGTTCCGCTGCAGCGCAGACAGGCAAGCAGCAGCAGGGTGAGAACGCCGAATGTGCGCACAGACGGCCGCACTTTATGCAGCAGCTCTGACATATCCGGGTAGTTTTCTAGAAATTTCTGTACCACCAAATTCAGCACATACGCCAGGCAAGGGATGTGCGTCAAACCGCCTAGACCCGGAGGAGCTACGAGATATCGCCCATTGTCGCACACCACCAGGCCGAGCTTGAGGCTCAGTGGCAACAACCACTCATTGGTCTGTTGTTCAATGCCCGTCCACAGCTCCTGTGCAGTGTGGGGTTTATCCCCAAACATATCAGTTTTAAAACAGGCTGCTGTCGTTTCCCCCGGAATGTGCTGAAGTTGGTGGTGAAGGTGTTACGCTGAGTGGATGAGGAGGTGGTAGAGGACGAGGAAGCGCAGTAGAAGGAGGAGGCAACAGGAGGCAAAGAGAAATGCCCTGCAATCCTCGGTGGCAGAAACACATGCGCCAAATGGCTAGCCGCCTCAGGCCCAATCGCCA
Organism: Glandirana rugosa; assembly: GCA_018402905.1. NCBI lineage: Eukaryota > Metazoa > Chordata > Amphibia > Anura > Ranidae > Glandirana > Glandirana rugosa. Next base: position 736,901 of record BLSH010337382.1, on the reverse strand, counting down.
CTACAGTGTGTAGTTAGCGAGATATAGCGTCCCTGCCCGTGCTTACTGGTCCATGTATCAGTGGTTATGTGGACCTTGCCACAGATGGCGTTGCGCAGTGCACACTTGATCTTGTCCCCGACTTGTTTGTGCAGGGAAGGGATGGCTCGCCTCAGGCTATCATTGCACAGCGTGCAAATCACTCGTGTCTAGTCGTCAGCACATTGTCTGAAGAACTGCCACGCCGGGGAATGTCTTTGAGCTGCCTTTGGTGTGCTAGGTCCCTGGGTGCGGTGGGTAGTAGCAGGCCTACTGTCTAGGGGACGCTCGCTCCGCTTTTGTAACCTGCTTGCTCTTTTGCTGTGCTGGTGCCTCTGTGTGACCACCACCTCTTCCTCCAAACTGCACACATCACTCGCATGACCCTCATTCCATGCGGGGTCTAGGACCTCATCATCCTCCTCAACATCATCTTCCACCCACCCTTCACCACTGCCCTCCTTGTCAGTCTGCACACTGAGGAAAGCTGCAGCAGTCGGCACCTGTGTTTTATCATCATCAGAAATGTGCTGTGCTGTTGTTTCCATGTCCTCATCCTGCAACAGAAGTGGTTGGGCATCTGTGCACTCAATGTCTTCCACTTCTGGGGCAGGGCTATGTGGATGGCCCAAGGAAAGCACACCAGGAGAGTCATCAAAAGCATAAGAGTCTGTTGCATGACTTGGGGCTCAGACTGCTTGGCTAATTTACAAGGGGCTGAGGTGAAAGACAGATGGCCATGGGGTTCAGGTGCCAACTCTGAGCTTCCATCAAGGGTCTGGGAGGGAGACAAAGTGAAGGAACTGGAGGCATTGTCAGCCACCCAATCTACACGGTGGGCCATTTATATGGATACACCTTATTAAAATGGGAATGGTTGGTGATAGTAACTTCCTGTTTGTGGCACATTAGTATATGTGAGGGGGGAAACTTTTCAAGATGGGTGGTGACCATGGCGGCCATTTTGAAGTCGGCCATTTTGAATCCAACTTTCGTTTTTTCAATAGGAAGAGGGTCATGTGACACATCAAACTTATTGGGAATTTCACAAGAAAAACAATGGTGTGCTTGGTTTTAACGTAACTTTATTCTTTCATGAGTTATTTACAAGTTTCTGACCACTTATAAAATGTGTTCAATGTGCTGCCCATTGTGTTGGATTGTCAATGCAACCCTCTTCTCCCACTCTTCACACACTGATAGCAACACCGCAGGAGAAATGCTAGCACAGGCTTCCAGTATCCGTAGTTTCAGGTGCTGCACATCTCGTATCTTCACAGCATATGGTTTTTTTATGTTTTTTATGGTCAGTAAAAACCAATACCGGGTGAGCTGCTCCTTCCAGGAGGTACCGCCATTCCTCCAAAACCGACTTGATGGCCAGCAATTCCCTATCAACGACATCATAGTTCCAGCAAGATGGTGCACCACCACATTATGGGTGTCAGGTCCGAGCATTCCTAGATGAACAGTTTCCTGGAAAGTGGATTGGTCGTCGTGGGCCAGTTGAATGGCCCCCAAGGTCTCCCGATCTGACCCCCTTAGACTTTTATCTTTGGGGTCATCTGAAGGCAATTGTCTATGCTGTGAAGATACGAGATGTGCAGCACCTGAAACTACGGATACTGGAAGCCTGTGCTAGCTAGGCTTGTGCAATTCATTTTGTTCCAAATTTCATTTTTACCGAATTTGGCAAAATTCAGCAATTCGGATGAATTCCGAATTTTCAATTTCTGAATTTTTCCGAATTTTCGTTTTTCTGAATCACGGTAATTCGGAAATTCGGAAATTTGCGGTAATTCGGAAATTCACAGTAATTCGGAAATTCACGGTAATTCATCAATTTCGTTAATTCGGAAATTCGCTGTAATTCGGCAATTGCGGTAATTCAGAAATTCGCGGTAATTCGGCAATTGCGGTAATTCGGAAATTCTGCAATTGGAACATCCGAAAATCCGAAATTCGGAAATTTGGAAATCTGAAAATTGGAAAAAAATAACAATATTTGAAATAATAACTAACTAATAACTATTAAATTATAGGTATTGGAATTTCCTTGAAAGTTTGGCCGTTAATGAACTTAAATATGAAATTTAGCACTAATAGTCATACTTTCAAGAAAATTTCAATACCTATATTTAATAGTTATTTATTATTATTTCAAATATTATTTTTTATTCCCGAATTTCGGAAATAAGGAAGAACATTTGAAATAATACGTTATTAATTTATTATTTTTACTTCTTATAAATTATAATAAGCTATTATTATTTCAAATGTTTTTCCTTATTTCCGAATTTCGGAAATAAGGTAGATCATTTGAAATAATAAGTTATTAATGTATTATTTTAACCTATTATAAATAATAATAAGCTATTATTGCTATTTCAAATGTTCTTTCTTATTTCCAGAATTTCGGAAATAAGGAAGAACATTTGAAATAATAAGTTATTGATTTATTATTTTAAATTATAAATTATAATAAGCTATTATTATTTCAAATGTTTTTCCTTATTTCCAAATTTGCAGTGTGTGACTGTATATATGCATACTGTATGCATGTGCGTGTGTACATACTGGGTGTGTATATACTGTGTGTATATTGGATGTATATTGTATGTATACTGTGTGTTTACATACAATATAAGCACAGTATATACACACCCAGTATGCACACACACACATACATACAGTATGCATACATACAGTCACACACTGCAAAAGTCAGAAATAAGGAAAAACATTTGAAATAATAATAGCTTATTATCATTTATAATTTGAAATAATAAATCAATAACTTATTATTTCAAATGTTCTTCCTTATTTCCGAAATTCAGAAATTTGGAAATAAGAAAGAACATTTGAAATAATAATAGCTTATTATAATTTATAATAAGTTAAAATAATAAGTGAATCACTTGTTATTTCAAATGTTCTTCCTTATTCCCGAAATTCAGAAATAAGAAAGAACGTTTGAAATAATAATAAATGACTATTAAATTATAGGTATTGAAATTTCCTTGAAAGTTTGGCTGTTAGTGAACTGAAATATGAAATTTATCACTAATAGCCATATTTTCAAGAAAATTCCAATACCTATAATTTAATAGATATGTATTATTATTTCAAACGTTTTTCTTATTTCCGAATTTCCGAATTTCGGAAATAAGGAAGATCATTTGAAATAATAAGTTATTAATGTATTATTTTAACTTATTATGAATTATAATAAGCTATTATTATTTCAAATGTTCTTCCTTATTTCTGACCTTTGCAGTGTGTGACTGTATATATGCATACTGTATGTATGTGTGTGTGCATACTGGGTGTGTATATACTGTGCTTATATTGTATGTAAACACACAGTATACATCCAATATACACACAGTATATACACACCCAGTATGCACACACACACATACATACAGTATGCAAATATACAGTCACACACTGTATACTGTATGTATGTGTGTGTACATACTGGGTGTGTATATACTGTGCTTACATTGTATGTAAACACACAGTATACATACAATATACATACAATATACACACAGTATATACACACCCAGTATGCACACACACACACATACATACAGTATGCATATATACAGTCACACACTGCAAAAGTCGGAAATAAGGAAAAACATTTGAAATAATAATAGCTTATTATAATTTATAATAAGTAAAAATAATAAATTAATAACTTATTATTTCAAATGTTCTTCCTTATTTCCGAATTTCAGAAATATTTCATATTTAAGTTCATTAACAGCCAAACTTTCAAGGAAATTCCAATACCTATAATTTAATAGTTATTAGTTAGTTATTATTTCAAATATTCTTAGTTTTTTCCAATTTTCAGATTTCCGAATTTCCGAATTTCGGATTTTCGTCTGCTCCGATTGCCGAATTTCCGAATTACCACAATTGCTGCATTACCGCGAATTACGGCAATTGCCGAATTACCGCAAATTTCTGAATTACCGCAATTGCTCAATTACCGCGAGTTTCCGAATTTCGGATTTCCGAATTTTTTAATTTCCGAATTCCGAATTTTTTGAATTTCCAAATTTCCGAATTCCAAATTTTTTGAATTTCCAAATTTCCGAAAAACGAAAAAAAAAACTAATTTTTTTTAGCCATGCACAAGTCTAGTGATAGCATTCCTCCTGCGGTGTTGCTAACAGATAGTGAAGAGTGGGAGAAGAGGGTTGCATTGACAATCCAACACAATGGGCAGCACATTGAACACATTTTATAAGTGGTCAGAAACTTGTAAATAACTCATGAAAGAATAAAGTTATGTTAAAACCAAGCACACCATTGTTTTTCTTGTGAAATTCCAAATAAGTTTGATGTGTCACATGACCCTCTTCCTATTGAAAAAACAAAAGTTGGATTCAAAATGGCCAACTTCAAAATGGCTGCCATGGTCACCACCCATCTTGAAAAGTTTCCCCCCTCACATATACTAATGTGCCACAAACAGGAAGTTAATATCACCAACCATTCCCATTTTATTAAGGTGTATCCATATAAATGGCCCACCCTGTACTATCGCCTGTACTTCTGGCCTCACCATTCGTTGAGCGGCATTCAGGCCTACCATATAACATTGAAGGTTCTGTCCGCTACCTGCGGAAGGTGTTTCACTTGTGCGTGTAGCTGGCACAGATCGACCACGTCCTCTCCTTCTAACAGGAGCTTCACCAACACCGCCAACAACAGCAGCACCACGACCACGTCCCTTATTTGACGCTCTCCTCATTCTGCCCGCAAATGTACTATGTAGCACTATTTAAGTATTTATTAATACAAAAAAAATCAATAATAAATTCTTCTTCTACAGTACCAGCAGAAACCTCTACCTTTAGAACTAGGAGATGATTATAGAACAATAATCTGTCCCTTACAGGACCAACAGGAATCTCTCCCTTTAGAACTAGGAGATGATTATAGAACAGTAATCTGTCCCTTACAGCAACAGCAGAAACCTGACCCTATAGGAGTAGGCGATGATTTTAGAACAATAATCTGTCCCTTACAGGACCAGCAGGAACCTCTCCCTTTAGAACTAGGAGATGATTATAAAACAATAATCTGTCCCTTACAGCAACAGCAGCAACCTGGCACTATCGGAGTAGGCTATGATTTTATAACAATAATTTGTCCCTTACAGCAACAGCAGGAACCTGACCCTATCAGAGTAGGCTATAATTTTATAACAATAATCTGTCCCTTACAGCAACAGCAGGAACCTGACAGTATAGGAGTAGGCAATGATTTTAGAACAATAATCTGTCCCTTACAGGACCAGCAGGAACCTCTCCCTTTAGAACTAGGAGATGATTATAGAACAATAATCTGTCCCTTACAGCAACAGCAGGAACCTTACCCTATAGGAGTAGGCGATGATTTTAGAACAATAATCTGTCCCTTACAGCAACAGCAGGAACCTGACCCTATCGGAGTAGGCTATAATTTTATAACAATAATCTGTCCCTTACAGCAACAGCAGGAACCTGACAGTATAGGAGTAGGCAATGATTTTAGAACAATAATCTGTCCCTTACAGTACCAGCAGAAACCTCTACCTTTAGAACTAGGAGATGATTATAGAACAATAATCTGTCCCTTACAGGACCAACAGGAATCTCTCCCTTTAGAACTAGGAGATGATTCGACCATGACATTCCCTGTCTAATAACAAGATTTTAGTAACGGATGAGGATATGACAGTCCAAGGACGACAACGACATTCCCTGTCTAATAACAATATTTTAATATCGGATGA
>BLSH010337382.1:662499-679410 GCA_018402905.1 Glandirana rugosa | reverse complement strand
AAGAAACAGCTTTTTTCCTGGTGAGGGAGTCCGGGACATAACTCATGACCCATCTCAACTCGCTTGGAGACCTTCAAGCCCAAGACGACCAGGCAGGCTTGAAACCCTGTTTCAGGCCCAGGCCCAGGCCTGCCTTGGGCTTGCTAGTGTGCCTGTTGCTTGGGGTAACTTTAGTTACCCCTGGGTTTGAAAATCCGTGTTTTTACCGACATTGTTTCAGGACCTTTCGGGATCTCTTGATTTTAATTTATTTGCCCTATCCCCATTTATTTGTAGGGCACTTGCCCTAGTTTGAAGATGATTTTAGAACAGTTATATGGCTTCTACCGTTAATTAATACTTTTCAGACACAGTTTGAAGATGATCCACATTCACCTCCATTTTTGCTTTTTTTATGTTTTTATTTTTTAAAAAATATTTAAAGTTATTTCCCTGTCCCCATTTTTTTTTGTAGGGCACTTGCACTACCCTTACCCCCATTTTACTTCCTTTTGCAGCCCTCTAGGGCTTTCCAGGACTTTGTTACAGCCATTTTTGTGCCTAAAAGTTTGGGTCCCCATTGATTTCAATGGGGTTCGTTGTCCGTGTGATCGTTCGGGTTCCGTCCGGACCCGGACCCGGACTTTGTCCCAAAGTTCGGACGGACCAGCAGAACCCGAACTTCCAGAGGTTCGCTCAACTCTACCCAGTACTCAATACAGGGCCTGAGGGAGTGGTCCTTTTTTCGACAAAGAATATCCCCGCTCCTGCTGGCAAGGTGGAGGGTTTGATGAACCCTTTTTCCAGGTTCTCGTCGGGATACGCCTTGAGGGCTACTAACTCTACCTCAGATAGAGGGAAGATTTGGCCGAACGGGACCTTAGCCCCCGGTAGGAGGTTGATCAGACAATCATAGGGTCTGTGCGGTGGGAGGAGCTCAGTCCCCTTCTTGCTAAAAACGTCCAGGAAGTCATGATAGGGTACGGGGACAACCAGGCAGGAGTTCTGGTCATTATCAGTGTCCATACAGAGCACAGATGGTGGCGACAGTAGGGAGAATTGAAGCGTACTTCACCCGATGCCCAGTTGATGTGGGGGTTGTGTGTCCAGAGCCATGAGAGGCCTAGGATGACAGGAAACAGAGGGGACGCAATGGCGTCCAACAACAGAAATTCCAGGTGACCCCCCACTGACTCAGTAGGTACGGGGATGGTTTAATGGGTGACAGTGATGGATCTTATGGTCAACCCATCAGCAAGCCAGACAACCATGTCTGGCCTTTGGGTCACAGTGGAATCTGGTGGTGAGCTGCAAAGGTGGAGTCAACAAAGCAACTACACACTCCTGAGTCAAGGATAACCTGCACTGGGATATTCCCACCGGGAAGATGTAGGGAGATAGAAAGGACAAGGTGAGCTTTGTCACTTGGCAGGTACAGCAGTCTCTCTTGGGTAGCAGTAGCAGTAATTGGCCTTAGCAGGACAATTCCACACCAGGTGCCTGGGCCCTCCACAGTACAGGCAGAGATTGTGCACTATACGCCTCTGTCGTTCTTCTGGGGGTTAGTGAAGGGCGAAGAAGCCCGATTTGCATGGGCTCTGGGTGGTCTTAAGGAGCGGAGGAGGAAGTAGTAGCTGGACTAGGACCAGCATAACTGGGCACTCTGGGCATCATCCAGGTGAGGCGTGTGGGTCCTGTGGATCTCTCAGCCCTGCGTTCCTGCAGGTGACGATCAATCTGAATGGCCAGATTGATCAGGGCATCTAGGGTATGTGGCACCCCGATGCAGGCCAGCTCGTCCTTGAGTGGCTCTGAGAGACCCAGCCTGAACTGATAGCAAAGGGCCGCATCATTCCAGGCTGTGTCAGCACTCCAGCACCAGAACTCAGAAACATACTCCTCCACCGTGTGGCGGCCTTGTTGCAGGGCAGCTTCCGCAGTGGCCGCCAGATGGGGGTCTTCATACAGCTGGGCCATAGCTTGGAAGAACCGATCTAGACTTAGATGAGCCCAAGCTTGTGGCTCCTCCAGGAGAAGGGAAATTACATGTCCCACCTTAGTGACTTCCAGGGAGAAGGTCCGCGGCCGGAGAGTGAAATATAATTGACAGGAGTTGCGGAATGCCCAAAACTTTCTGCGGTCCCCCAAAAACCGATCCGGCATGGGCACCTTGGGTTCTGTTGGCAGAGTCACAATGGTGCGTGGGGCAGTGTCATAAAACCATAGTAAACATTCTGTCATGTAACCTAAGCAAACGTTCATGTCTTATCTGTTGCCTACCTTTGCTGCATTTGTCCAGTTAAAGGCCGGGCCTCCCTCATCTGTGAGCTTTTGTAGTCCCTCCTCAGCTGGCCTCTGCCCCAGGCCTTAATTGGTGACAGGATATATACCTGGCAGTGTAAGGCCTCATTGCTGATCAACGTTTGTCTGTGTTTAGCTTGTGTGTGATTGTCTCCCATGGTTTCTCTGTAGTCTTATCTGTGTATTGATCCTTGGCTTGTCTGAATATTCCTTCCTGCCTGATACCTTGACATTCTTCTGACTATTCGCTCTATTCCTGTGTTACTGCTTCCCCTCTCTCACCTGGGGCCAGCCGAGCTTGAGCTAGGGGACCCTGGGGGCCGCGACCTGGATCCAGTTGCAGCCAAATCCATCCTCACCACTAGAGGCTCTGGTGAACAACCACTGACTCTTAGACTGGGAAACCAATGCACTAGCTCCCTAAGTTTTAGTGTCCATGCTCTAGAGAGCCCTCTTCCCGTATCAGCTGGTACTACTAGCAGCAGTCAGCCATAGGTCCACAACCTTGCGTGCACTTTGCAACCTTAGCGTGCGCTTCGCACTTCTGCGGTGCGATTTACACTCCTGCAGTGCGCATCCGCCACCTGACCTCAGGTGCCGTGAAAGGCGGACTGGCCGGGACTTGCTGGAGCTGACATGGAGAGCTCCTGGACTTCCTTCCAGGCGGGTGTATCCTTCATGCAAATTCTTCACAGCTTGAGTGAGGCCGGCAAGGTGCACGCACAAGTCATCCATTGGAGAGGTCCCCTGCGCAGACTCTGACATGGCTGTCCATTACTGTGATGTAGGTCTGACTTATGCAGATGACAACCTCTCTTACGGCCCTGGTTCGAGAACCCCTGGTAGTGTAGACAGGGAGCTCTGGAGCACAGGGAGGCACGAGGGCTGGACTTGGTCATTGGTTGTTGGTAAGGGTCCACTGGGACTCGTGCAGGCAGAAGAATGGTGATGCAGGCCGGGTCAGTAACAGGCTGGTGGTGCGGTACAGATGGTTCAGGCAGGCGGATAGTCGGGTACAAGCAGGGTTGGCAATGTGCGGGCAGCAGAGGTACAAAGGAGCAGGCAGAAGAGTAGTCGTAGACAGGCCAGGGTCAGGGCAGGCAGAGAGCAAACAAAGTCCACGGAAAGCCAGGCTCACAGGTACAGGAAGTCTCTAAGGGTAAACGCTGGGATCACAGGGTACAGGAACACTCTAGAATGGACAGTACTGGTTGCAGGGTGCTGTCTGCTTAAATGGCCGTTTTGGCGTCAATGCCGGCGCATACACAAAGGCGTGCACACACGATATGTGCACTCCGCACAGGCATTCCAATGGCCACAGTTGTTTCCTTACACACTCTTTACATCTAGAGGAAAAAAGATTTCATCTGCAAATATGGAAAGGTTTCATCACAGAGCTGTGAAAATGGGGAATAGACTCCCTCCAGAGGTGGTTTTGGCCAGCACTAGAGTTGAGCGTACCCGAACTGTAAAGTTTGGGTTTGTACCGGACTTTGGGGTGTTCGTGTCCCGAAACCGGACATTTGAGAAAAAGTCTGGGTTCTGGTTTGGGGTTCGGGTATTTTTTGCACCTTTTGAATAGCTGCAGGGCAGTCAATCAACAAGCATTTCACTTGTTTGCCCTTAGAAGCCATCACAGCCATGCCTACTAATGGCATGGCTGTGATTAGCCAGTGCATCATGTGACCCAGCCTCGATATGAGCTGGAGTCACGTAGCGCTGCATGTCACATGCTCTCAGGCTAGTGTAGGGAGAGGATGCTGCAGCCGCTGTGAGGGAAAGATTAGCGTTCTAAAATCATCTCATACTTAGTATAGGGAGAGGCTCCTGGTGCTGGTGTGAGGGATAGATTAGCGTTCTAAAATCATCTCATACTGCTATAGGGAGAGGTTCCTGGTGCTGGTGTGAGGGATAGATTAGCGTTCTAAAATCATCTCATACTGCTATAGGGAGAGGTTCCTGCTGCTGGTGTGAGGGATAGATTAGTGTTCTAAAATCATCTCATACTGCTATAAGGAGAGGTTCCTGGTGCTGGTGTGAGGGATAGATTAGCGTTCTAAAATCATCTCATACTTCTATAGGGAGAGGTTCCTGCTGCTGCTGTGAGGGATAGATTAGTGTTCTAAAATCATCTCATGCTGCTATAGGGAGAGGTTCCTGGTGCTGGTGTGAGGGATAGATTAGCATTCTAAAATCATCTCATACTGCTATAGGGAGAGATTCCTGTTGCTGCTGTGAGGGACAGATTAGTGTTCTAAAATCATCTCATACTGCTATAGGGAGAGGTTCCTGCTGCTGCTGTGAGGGATAGATTAGTGTTCTAAAATCAACGCATACTGCTATAGGGAGAGGTTCCTGCAGCTGCTGTGATGGATAGATTAGTGTTCTAAAATTATCTCATACTGCTATAGGGAGAGGATTCTGGTGCTGGTGTGAGGGATAGATTAGTGTTCTAAAATCATCTCATACTGCTATAGGGAAAGGTTCCTGCTGCTGCTTTGAGGGACAGATTAGTGTTCTAAAATCATATCATACTGGTATAGGGAGAGGTTCCTGTTGCTGGTGTGAGGGACAGATTAGTGCTCTAAAATCATCCCATACTGGTATGGGGTGAGGTTCCTGCTGCAGCTGTGAGGGACAGATTAGTGTTCTAAAATCATCTCATACTGCTATAGGGTGAGGTTCCTGCTGCTGCTGTGAGGGACAGATTAGTGTTCTAAAATCATCTCATACTGGTATAGGGAGAGAATCTTGCTGCTGGTGTGAGGGACAGATTTGTGTTCTAAAATCATCTCATACTGTTATAGGGAGAGGTTCCTGCTGCTGCTGTGAGGGATAGATTAGTGTTCTAAAACAATCTCATACTGCTATAGGGAGAGGTTCCTGGTGCTGGTGTGAGGAATAGATTAGCATTCTAAAATAATCTCATACTGCTATAGGGAGAGGTTCCTGCTGCTGCTGTGAGGGATAGATTAGTGTTCTAAAATCATCTCATACTGCTATAGGGAGAGATTCCTGCTGCTGTTGTGAGGGATAGATTAGTGTTCTAAAATCATATCATACTGGTATAGGGAGAGGTCCCTTCTGCTGGTGTGAGGGACAGATTAGTGTTCTAAAATCATTTCATACTAGTATAGGGTGAGGTTCCTGCTGCTGCTGTGAGGGACAGATTAGTGTTCTAAAATCATCTCATACTGGTATTGGGCGAGGTTCCTGTTGCTGCTGTGAGGGACAGATTAGTGTTCTAAAATCATCTCATACTGGTATAGGGAGAAGTTCCTGCTGCTGCTGCGAGGGACAGGTTAGTGTTCTAAAATCATATCATACTGGTATAGGGAGAGGTTCCTGCTGCTGCTCCGAGGGACAGATTAGTGTTCTAAAATCATCTAATACTGTTATAGGGAGAGGTTCCTGCTGCTGCTGTGAGGGACAGATTAGTGTTCTAAAATATTTTCATAATGCTATAGGGAGAGGTTCCTGGTGCTGGTGTGAGGGATAGATTAGCGCTCTAAAATCATCTCATACTGCTTTAGGGAGAGGTTCCTGCTGCTGCTGTGAGGGATAGATTAGTGTTCTAAAATCATCTCATACTGCTATAGGGAGAGATTCCTGCTGCTGATGTGAGGGATAGATTATTGTTCTAAGATCATATCATACTGGTATAGGGAGAGGTTCCTGCTGCTGGTGTGAGGGACAGATTAGTGTTCTAAAATTAAATCATACTGGTATAGGGAGAGATTCCTGCTGCTGGTGTGAGGGACAGATTCGTGTTCTAAAATCATCTCATGCTGCTATAGGGAGAGGTTCCTGGTGCTGGTGTGAGGGATAGATTAGCATTCTAAAATCATCCCATACTGCTATAGGGAGAGGTTCCTGCTGCTGCTGTGAGGGACAGATTAGTGTTCTAAAATCATCTCATACTGGTATAAGGAGAAGTTCCTGCTGCTGCTGTGAGGGACAGGTTAGTGTTCTAAAATCATATCATACTGGTATAGGGAGAGGTTCCTGCTGCTGCTGTGAGGGACAGATTAGTGTTCTAAAATCATCTAATACTGTTATAGGGAGAGGTTCCTGCTGCTGCTGTGAGGGACAGATTAGTGTTCTAAAATCATCTCATGCTGTTATAGGGAGAGGTTCCTGCTGCTGCTGTGAGGGATAGATTAGTGTTCTAAAATTATCTCATACTGCTATAGGGAGAGGTTCCTGGTGCTGGTGTGAGGGATAGATTAGCATTCTAAAATCATCTCATACTGCTATAGGGAGAGGTTCCTGCTGCTGCTGTGAGGGATAGATTAGTGTTCTAAAATTATCTCATACTGCTATAGGGAGAGGTTCCTGCTGCTGCTATGAGGGATAGATTAGTGTTCTAAAATCATCTCATACTGCTATAGGGAGAGATTCCTGCTGCTGTTGTGAGGGATAGATTAGTGTTCTAAAATCATATCATACTGATATAGGGAGAGGTTCCTGCTGCTGGTGTAAGGGACAGATTAGTGTTCTAAAATGATATCATACTGGTATAGGGAGAGATTCCTGCTGCTGGTGTGAGGGACAGATTAGTGTTCTAAAATCATCTCATACTGCTATAGGGAGAGATTCCTGCTGCTGCTGTAAGGGATAGATTAGTGTTCTAAAATCATCTCATACTGCTATAAGGAGAGGTTCCTTACTGGTGCTGGTGTGAGGGATAGATTAGCGTTCTAAAATAATTTCATACTGCTGTAGGGAGAGGTTCCTGCTGCTGCTTTGAGGGATAGATTAGTGTTCTAAAATCATCTCATACTGCTATCGGGAGAGATTCCTGCTGCTGCTGTGAGGGACAGATTAGTGTTCTAAAATCATATCATACTGGTATAGGAAGAGGTTCCTGCTGCTGGTGTGAGGGACAGATTAGTGTTCTAAAATCATCTCATATTGCTATAGGGAGAGGTTCCTGGTGCTGCTGTGAGGGATAGATTAGTGTTCTAAAATTATCTCATACTGCTATAGGGAGAGGTTCCTGCTGCTGCTATGAGGGATAGATTAGTGTTCTAAAATCATCTCATACTGCTATAGGGAGAGGTTCCTTCCTGGTGCTGGTGTGATGGATAGATTAGCGCTCTAAAAGCATCTCATACTGCTATATGGAGAGGTTCCTGCTGCTGCTGTGAGGGATAGATTAGTGTTCTAAAATCATCTCATAATGCTATAGGGAGAGGTTCCTGCTGCTGCTGTGAGGGAAAGATTAGTGTTCTAAAATCATATCATACTGGTATAGGGAGAGATTCCTGCTGCTGGTGTGAGGGACAGATTAGTGTTCTAAAATCATATCACACTGGTATAGGGAGACGTTCCTGCTGCTGGTGTGAGGGACAGATTAGTGTTCTTAAATCATCTCATACTGCTGTAGGGAGAGGTTCCTGCTGCTGCTGTGAGGAATATATTAGTGTTCTAAAATCATCTCATACTGCTATAGGGAGAGGTTCCTTCCTGGTGCTGTTGTGAGGGATAGATTAGCATTCTAAAATCATCTCATACTGCTATAGGGAGAGGTTCCTGCTGCTGCCGTGAGGGATAGATTAGTGTTCTAAAATCATCTCATACTGCTATAGGGAGAGGTTCCTGTTGCTGGTGTGTGGGATAGATTAGCGTTCTAAAATCATCTCATACTGCTATAGGGAAAGGTTCCTGCTGTTGCTGTGAGGGACAGATTAGTGTTCTAAAATCATATCATACTGGTATAGGGAGAGGTTCCTGCTGCTGGTGTGAGGGACAGATTAGTGTTCTAAAATCATCTCATACTTGTATAGGGAGAGGATCCTGCTGCGTCTACATTGCTGGTTTTAAAAAAAAAAGAATAATAATTGATTTTTATTATTATATTAATAAATAGTGCATCATAGTACATTTGCACCTTGCTGTGCATTTCTTGCACAAAAAAAGTGTGTCTATTCTTTTTTTTTTATTATTAATAAATTGTGCTACACAGTACATTTGCGCCTTGCTTTACATTTCTTGCACAAAAATAAAAAGTGCGTCTACATTGTTTTTTTTTTTAAAAAAGATTAATATTATTCTTTTTTTTTTATTTGGTGTTAATAAATAGTGCTGCACAGTACATTTGCACCTTGCTGTGCATTTCTTGCACACAATTAAAAAGTGCGTCGACATTGCTGGTTTAAAAAATAATCAAAATTTTTGCTAAATAGTACATTTGCGTCCAGAATGAGGAGAGCTTCAAATAAGGGATGTGGTCGTGGTGGTGCTGGTGTTGGTGAAGCTCCTGTTGCAAGAAGAGGACATGGTCGATCTGTGCCAGCTACACACACAAGTGAAACACCTTCCTCAGGTGCGAGTAGCCGACAGAACCTTCAACGTTATATGGTAGGCCCGAATGCCGCTCAACGAATGGTGAGGCCAGAACAAGTACAGGCGATAGTAGATTTGGTGGCTAACAATGCCTTCAGTTCCTTCACATTGTCTCCCACCCGGTCCCTTGCTGAAAGCTCAGAGTTGGCACCTGAACCCCATGGCCATCTGTCTTTCACCTCAGCTCCTTGTAAATCAGCCAAGCAGTCTGAGCCCCAAGTCATGCAGCAGTCTCTTATGCTTTTTGATGATTCTGCTGGTGTGCATTCTGTGGGCCATCCACATAGCCCTGCTGTAGAAGTGAAAGACATTGAGTGCACCGATGCCCAACCACTTCTGTTGCAGGATGAGGACATGGAAACACCACCGCAGCACGTCTCTGATGATCATGACGAAACACAGGTGCCAACTGCTGCGGCTTTGTACAGTGTGCAGACTGACAAGGAGAGCAGTGGTGTAGAGTGGGTGGAAGATGATGTGGAGAATGATGAGGTCCTAGACCCCACTTGGAATGAAGGCACACCAAAGGCAGCTCAAAGGAATTCCCTGGCGTGGCAGTTCTTCAGACAATGTGCTGGCAACAATACATGAGTGGTTTGCATGCTGTGCAATGAGAGCTGAAGCGAGGCATAAAAGTTCCAAACCTGAGCACAACCTGCATGACCAGGCATCTAAATGCAAAGCACAAGCTGCAGTGGTATAAGTACCTCAAAATCCAAGAAAGGTCTCGGGCTTCTCCTGCTTCCTCTTCTGCTGCTGCTTCGGCCTCTTCTTCCACCTCTACAGTGCCAGTGTCACCTGCCACCCAGCAAACAGACTATGTGACAGCAACGCTACCATGTCCGCCACTGTCCCCAAGCATTTCCACACCATGGTCCCATGGAAGCTTACAGCTGTCCATCTCCCAAACACTGGAGAGAAAGAGGAAGTACCCCCTACCCACCCGCGATCCCTGGCCCTGAATGCCAGCATTTCAAAATTCCTGGCCTTTGAAATGCTGTCATTCCGTCTGAATTTGGTGGTGCAGAAATTTCTAAAAAACTACCCGGATATGGCAGTGCTTTCGGCGTTCTCACCCTGCTGCTGCGAGTCTGTCTGTGCTGCAGCGGAACTTCGGCCTTCCTGCTCACCGCCTCCTATGCAACATGCCCACAAGGTGGAACTCCACCTTGCACATGCTGGAGAGATTGTGCAAGCAGCAGGCAATAGTGGAGTTTCTATAAAACTGAATATATACCTGCGCTAAACCTAAAAAAGTGATAAACTATAAATAACTTTTGATAATACAGCAGCCTGCTACTGAGGTATACAGATAAATGCCCCAATATAAACTAGATAAGAATAGAGTAGCGGCGCTTAACACATAAACAATACTGAATTAAAACATATACGTGAACATTGGTATGTCATAACCTCATATCTATGAAGTATTGAGACAAAAGGATAGCAGAAAAACAATCCATAAATGGTATAAAGATGCACTTGAGTAACAGTCATATGCAGTATAAAGATGCCTCTCCAAAGTAGAGGATTATCACCCAGTGTGGAAAGGGTTAACAATGCTCCGCATGCAAGTGTCCAAATCCACCACCACCGATGAAAAGCTGCTTACCAAAACTGATTGGTTTCCAGATTAGTGGAATAGCCAAAAAACGTAATAACTCCCTTATGAGCTCAAATGTCGCTCCCACATACTCCTCAGCACGGCTAGGAAATTGTGTCCACCGGTCCTCAGAGAACGTGAAAAGAGACACACAAGACCATAGCGTAATCCCGTAAAATATTTATTAAGCATGTAGTTAAACGTAATCCATAACACTCACATTTTCCAAATGAACGCACATTTTCCAAACGAACGTTCGGCTCACATCTGGTTAACCAATATATAGTACACAGAATGATCGTAGGAGCACAGAGTCGCACGTCTGGGGTGTGCAGCCGACGTCATTGGTATGACGAAACCGTCATAGTTCCTGCACCAGCATAGGCCAGGTAAAAAATTTTCAAGCCAGGGCACAGTTCTGGAGGATGAGGAGGATGAGGATGATGAGGAGGAGGAGGAGGAACCATGTTCACAGCAGGGTGGCACCCAACGCAGTTCGTGGGCATCACTGGAGCGTGGCTGGGGGGATACGGAAGACAGAGATGATACACCTCCCACAGAGGACAGCTTGTCTTTGCCTGTGGGCAGCCTGCCACACATGAGCGACTACATGCTGCAGTGCCTGCGCAACGACAGCCAAGTTGCTCACATTGTAACTTGTGCTGATTACTGGCTGGCCACCCTGCTGGATCCCCATTACAAGGACAACATGCCATCCTTAATTCCCTCACTGGAGCGTGATCGGAAGATGCACGACTACTAGTGCACGCTGGTAGACGCGCTGCTGAGGGCATTCCCTAATGGCACAGGGCAAAGGCAGAGGAAGAGGAGGAGGAAGAGGTCGCCAACGCAGCTGTGGCACCGCCAGCACCTCAGAAGGCAGGGTTAGCATGGCTGAAATGTGGAAAAGCTTTGTCAGCAGCACGCCACAACAAACAGCACCACCAGCTGATAGGCAACGTCTTAGCAGGAGGCAGCATTTCAGCAACATGGTGGAACAGTATGTGTGCACCCTCCTACACGTACTGACTGATGGGTCTGCCCCATTCAACTTCTGGGTCTCCAAATTGGGCACATGGCCTGAGCTTGCCGTTTATGCCTTGGAGGTGCCGGCCTGCCCTGCAGCCAGTGTATTGTCTGAACGTGTGTTTAGCACGGCAGGGGGCGTTATCACAGACAAGCGTAGCCAACGTGGACAAGCTAACGTTTATTAAAACGAACCAGGCATGGATCCCACAAGACTTGTCTGTACCTTGTGTAAAATAGACATTTAGACTGGCCTCACACAGCCATTGATATACTTTTTTTTTTTTTTAATATGTCTCAATATTATGGGGGCTACCCCAATTAGAAGAAAAAACAAACAAACAAAAAACAGTGTTGGCTACCTCCTCCTTTTTCGCGAAGTTCGGCTGAACCCGCTGAACCCGAACATCCAGGTGTTCGCTCAACTCTAGCCAGCACGGTAGATTGCTTTAAAAAAGGCCTGGATTCTTTCCTTAATGTAAATAATATAACTGGGTACTAACATTTTTAAGTAAAGTTGATCCCGGGTGAATCAGATTGCCTCTCGGGGGATCAGGAAGGAATTTTTTCCCCCCCGCTCCAGTTTATTTTCAATGGCACCCATTTTTTCTCCTAAGCACTGAAAGTCCACCTTGATGTCACCTGTAATTTTAGCGGCCGTATGGGCCAGACCTTTCTCTAGTAATTCGGAGAACCTCTGGAAAATGTCCTGGGGTGGAAATGAGGCGTCGTTACCTGGGGTGCTGGGGGTGAGAGATAGGCGTGAGGGAGCTGGGGAGGGCCCCATGGCTGGTAAGCCGCAGCTTCCCATAGCTTGCGCCAGCAAGGATTCAGTGGAGGCTGGTGAATGAGGAGAGGGTGCTTGGAGGGTCCCCTGAGTTGTGGGAGAATAGGGGAGTGAGGCAGGTGTAAGGACCCGGCGGGGTTCCTGTGACATCTCCGCGGACTGGGCGCTTGGAGAGGCCGCGGCGGCCATCTTGGTACACCCAGCCGCGATCACCTCCGAAAAAAGAGGCCTCAGGTCCCTCCTGGCTGAAGGATTCTGCATCCGGTGGGGGCACCAAGAGTCCAGGTATCCCCCAGGGTGTAAAGGAGCGGTGGCAGTGGGCTCTTTCTGGCTTCAGCGGCGCCGATCAGCTGGGGTGGCGCGGAGCTCCGGGCTCAGGCGTCCATCTTGGAGCTCCCGCGCATGCGCTCTCTATTTATTTTATTTTATGCCGCATAAATTATATTTAGAAAGGCTCACAGACAGATACTTTTTTCATTATGTATCATAAAGGTGAAAATTAGTAAACATTACGTAACTTGAATAATTCAATAACACAGGACAATATTATTTTGTAAAATAGAGTGTAAACTTCTTTGTGACGTAAGTAGAGAAAATGTTAAAAAAATGATCAGGTGGGGTTTTAATTGTCATTCTGCCAGTCAACTGATCCCCTTCCAACAAATTACTCCAAGTAATCCAGTTGACATTGTCGGGCGTTTGGTGTGGGAAGCCTGGGACGTCCACTGTTAAGGGGAGTGAGTACCCCTACATGATCATTGCTGTTTCCACGCATACTACTCCCTGGCATTGAAGTTTACATATCTGTCTCTCTTTCAAAGGGTAAAGATGTCATGTATCCCTGTGAATTTCTTCAAAGCTAATTGTGAAGGACACAACAGCATAGTACAAGGGAGTCAATTTTGTACAAGGGTAAATTGATTGTAGATAAGGACACCGAATGCATTTTCCACAACCCTGCTTGCCCGGGACAACCTGTAATTAAATATCCTCTGTTCTTCTTGAGATTTCTCATTGGGAAAGGTTTCATAAGATGTTCACTGAGTGCAAATGCATCATCAGCGACGAATACAAAGTTCATGCGTTCAAAGCATTCATCGCGCAATGGTAGATTGAGTGTCCCTTCCTTGAGACGCTTGTAGAACTCAGTTTTATTGATGATACTTCCATCGGAGTTACGCCCATTTTTTACAATATCTAAGTAAATAAACTCATAGTTGGTGTCAACTATTGCAAGCATCACAATGCTAAAAAAAGCCCTTATAATTAGAGTTGAGTGAACCCGAACTATAAAGTTTGTGTTCGTACAGGACTTTAAGGTGTCCGTGTCCCGAACTCGAACCCGGACATTTGAGAAAAAGTCCGGGTTCGGGTATTTTTTGTGCATCTATATTGCTGGTTTAAAAAAAAAATATTCTAAATACTACATTTGTGGCCAGCGGTGCATTTCTTGTACAAAAATAAAAAGTGCGTCTACATTGCTGGTTTAAAAAAAAATATTCTTTGGATCCCGAGCCCGCTTTGAGTCTATCCACTACCCTGAGACCCTTTCCAATATGGAATACGCCGTCCTCCCGTGGGGGTCAGAGGAGATGGCGCCAATCACCTTGAAATTTGGATGCATAGCCACGAAAAATTATATACAATATCCTTCTCTACACATGAACTGTACTCCTGGAATCAGTTATAAGTTATCGCCACCCCTGCAGGAACCCTATTACAACTTTTATTTTGATTTTTACTTTTTTTTTTCTCTTCCACTGATGAACAGCACCACTCCACTGTTACGTTAACCACTTCCCGCCCGGCGCATTGACAAATGACGTCCGGGCGGGTGGCTCATTATCCTGACTGGACGTCAGTCTGACCCACCGCATTACCGACCGAGGTAAAAGACTTCGATCCGAAGCCTTTTACCATGTGATCAGTCGTGACCAATCACGGCTGATCACAGTGTAAATAGGAAGAGCCATTTATCGGCTTTTCCTCTGCTCAGGTCTGCAGACCTGAGCAGCGGAGAGCCGATCGGCTGCTCTCCTGACAGGGGGGGCTGCGCTGAACGTTTATCAGCGCAGCCACCCTCAGGATCACCCCACTGGACCACCAGGGAGCCGGATCAGGACCACCAGGGAGACCCCCTGGATATCACATGGAGGCCGCCCAGGACCACCAGGGGAATCACACAGAGACCGCCCAGGACCACCAGGGAGCCCCCACTAGACCACCAGGTAAGGGCAATATTATGCACTGTAGGGATGGCACTGTGCCCATGTATGATGCCTGCCAGTGCCATCCCTAACAGTGCTTGTTGCACCAGTGCCCACCACTGCCACCTATAAGTGCCCACCTGTGCCACCTAAAAGTGCCCACCTGTGCCACCTAAAAGTGCCCCCTATCAGTGCCCATCAGTGCCCAGTGCCACTTATCAATGCCGTTTAGGAGTGTCCATCAGTGCCGCATATCAGTGGCATGTATCAGTGCCCGTCAGTGTTGCTTGTCAGTGCCGCCCATCAGTGCTGCATATTTGCCCCATCATCAGTGCAACCTTATCAGTGCCACCTCATCAGTGCCAATCTGTACTGCCTCATCAGTGCCCGTCAGTGTAGCCTCATCAGTGCCCATCAGTGTAGTCACATCAGTGCCCGTCAGTGAAGGAGAAAATGTACTTTATACAAATTTTTGTGACAGAAACAAAGAAAATGTTTTTTTTTTTTCAAAACTTTCAGACTTTTTTTGTTTATAGCGGTGATCAGAAATGACGCAGAGGCGATCAAATACCACCAAAAGAAAGCTCTATTTGTGGCAACAAAATTATAAAAATTTTGTTTGGGTACAGCGTCGCACGACCGCGCAATTCTCATTCGAATCGCAACAGCACTGAAAGCTGAAAGTTGGTCTGGAAGTGGGAAGCAGGAAGTGTTTTAAGTGCATGGTATTGAAGTGGTTAAAGGGGTGAAAGCTGCACATGTTCGCCTTATACGTGCCTTCATGGGACTGTACAGGTCTGGGTTACAATGACAAGTTTTGAAATTGTGTACACTTTTTTGACATGCAAGTTTTGTTCTCTCACTTTGTCAGATGTTATTTCTATTTATTTCAGATTTTATTGTGAACATAAAGGTCCTTTAAATATAAGAAATCAGGATGGATCTCAGATCCTGCTTGGCAGGTTACAAGTCAATGGAACTCATGTAAGATAGAATGGGTATAGTAGATTTATAAGGGATTCAACACATAATAGCCCCTCCCTTTTTTTTTTTCTCTCCCTCTCTTTTTCCCCTTCTCCCTGCCGGGAAGTTTGGCGGTCCGGTTCCGGGAGCACATTTGATTTTTCCTTCTGTTTTAGTTATATAGTTTATAACAGGTTTTTTCTATTCTCGTTCTCCTGTATATTGAATTTAAACATTAGCCCTCTCTGTCGGCTGCACCGTGTTTGATTGTACCCCCTCTTGGCCTTGGACTCCTATATGGGCATGAAGCTTCCTTTATTGATCTGCACGGCTGTGCAGAACTCCCAATTTCCTCTGCCCAGCGTGTCTCCCTGGCCAAGTAGTGGACGATTTTGTCCACACAAAGGTTTTTTTCGGTCTAAATTTAAGTTACTCATAGACCCCCTTATCTTTTGGCTTATATCAACAGCCATCCTTATTTCTTATCTCTTAAAAAGGCTATTTGGAAGGTTCTTATGTTTTTTGTTGTTTCATACACTTCACTTGATCATCATTGTTTGTTTTGGCTATCATTCATGGCATGATGCTTTGGTATTATCTACGGAGTGATGGTACAGTTTTCGGTTGCAACCTACACATTGGTTTGATATTAACACGCATTTATTCTTACAGCTATCTCATATTAAAGGATTCTCTCTCAGGAGATTGATAGAGAGATCCTTTATAATTCTTTTGCTTAACCCTTTTTTAACCCCAATGGGACTTAGAGTCCTCTTACATAATTTGCAGGGATTTAACTCCCCAAATAAAAGGAAAAAGGCATTTCGCCAATATAAGCGCCTTGGAGCAGACATAATTCTCATGCAAGAAACCCACTTTGTTTCCCAAAATCACCCTACATTTTTTGATAAGACTTATAGCCAGTATTACTGTACCTCATACTCCAATAAAACAAGAGGAACTGCTATTTTCATTTGTAATTCTGTTATATTTGATGTTCAAAATATATTTAGAGACGTCGATAGCCGCTTCTTAATCATTAGGAGCTCTCTAAATTGAAAAATGGTCACAATTGCCTCAATATATGCTCCAAATGAGTCACAAGCCACCTTCTTTAACAAATTCTTTAACACCCTATCCAATTACAACTCTACTCATCTTATCATAGGTGGTGATTTCAACCTAATTGCTAACTAGTGTTGAGCGAACCCGGACTGTAACGTTCGGGTCCGTACCGAACTTTCGCGTGTCCGGGACCCGGACCCGAACACGGACATTTCAAAAAACGTTTGGGTTCGGGTTCTGGGTTCTGGTAGTTGATCACGCATGTTGAATAGCTGCAGGGCAGCCAATCAACAAGTGGATACTATTCTACTCATCTCAACATTAACCTATCCCACAATTTCTTAAACAATTTCTTCCACCGAACACTGAGTAAACCTCGTATATAACTCCGTTAACACTGGTAAAAAGTTAAATCTCTCGAGGATTACTAATTCTTCGCCGATAGCTGCAGAGATTTATATAAAACTTGTAGTTTATATTGTCTTAATGTTTACTTTTATCGTCAAGGAGAACAAAATAACCTCATACTCCATGTCATTATGACCGATATTCAGAATAGTTTTTTACATCCCACTAAAACCCTTTGTTTCACCCAAAGAACGTACTCTTAATACAGACGAGGTTCCGCGAAT
>BLSH010337382.1:626466-658913 GCA_018402905.1 Glandirana rugosa | reverse complement strand
GCCTGGCACACATGGCCTACTACATGCTGCAGTGCCTGCGCAACGACAGCCGAGTTGCCCACATTGTAACTTCTTCTGATTACTGGGTGGCCACCCTACTGGATCCCCGTTACAAGGACAACGTGCCGTCCTTAATTCCCTCACTGGAGCGTTAGAGGAAGATGCGCGACTACAAGCGCACACTGGTAGAGGCGCTGCTGAGGGCATTCCCAAATGACACCGGGGCTCAGCGGAAGCACAAGGCGAAGGCAGAGGAGGAGGAGGAAGAGGCCACCAACGCAGCTGTGCCACCGCCAGCACCTCAGAAGGCAGGGTTAGCATGGCCGAAATGTGGCAAAGCTTTGTCAGCAGCCCGCCACAACAAACAGCACCACCAGCCGATAGACAATGTCTTAGCAGGAGGCAGCATTTCAGCAACATGGTGCAAGAGTATGTGTGCACACGCCTTCACGTACTGACTGATGGATCTGCCCCATTCAACTTCTGGGTCTCCAAATTGACCACATGACCTGAGCTTGCCGTTTATGCTTTGGAGGTGCTGGCCTGCCCTGCAGCCAGTGTATTGTCGGAACGTGTGCTTAGCACGGCAGGGGGCGTTATCACAGACAAGCGCAGCCGTTTGTCCACAGCCAACGTGGACAAGCTAACCTTTATTAAAATGAATCAGGCATGGATCCCACAAGACTTGTCTGTACCTTGTGCAGAATAAACATTTAGACCGAACTCACACAGCCATTCGTATACTTGTTTTTTTGAATAGGCCTCAATATTTTGGGGGCTACCCCAATTATAAACAAACAAAAAAAAATACAGTGTTGGCTACCTCCTCCTCGACCACCGCCACTTCCACCTACACTGCCATGGTCATGGCTTAGTCAATCTCTAGGCTCCTACTCCACATCCACCCCCCCTTCCCATTTTTTTATTTGATTTTAATTTATTTTCCCTATCCCCATTTTTTTGCAGGGCACTTTCCCTACTCTTACCCCCATTTTGCTTCCTTTTGCAGCCCTCTAGCACTTGCCAGGACTTTGTTACAGCAATTTTTGTGCCTAAAAGTTCGGGTCTCCATTGACTTCAATGGGGTTCGGGGTCCGGGATAACGTTCGGGCAACGTTCGGTGCCGAACCCGGACTTTTTTCCAAACTTCGTTCGGACCCTCCGAACCCGAACGTCCAGGTGTTTGCTCAACTCTACTGCTCACCCTTTATTTGACACAAGTCATATCACTCCATCTTCTAAAGCCTTCCCAAAAACTCTTACCCGTTCTCTGAATGAAACTCAATTGATAGACACCTGGAGAGCCCACAACATAGGATGTAAATCTTATACCTTCTACTCCCACCCCCATAATTGCCACTCCAGACTTGACTAAATATTTACCACCCCTATATTGTTGGCCAATTCGTCAAAAGCAGATATTCACCCTTGTCCCTGGTCTGACCACCTAATAGTTACCTTTGATATCTTAAACATAGGCCTTACCCCAACACCATTTAACTGGAGGATAAATGACTCCATGCTAACTAATCCTACTACCTTAACTCAAATTGACTCACACCTAAAAGAATACTTTACTGTCAACGATAGAGATGATATCTCTCCCACAAATATCTGGATGGCCCACAAAGCTGTCATCAGAGGCCACTTAATCAGTATGGCCACTAACAATAAAAAAAAACAGACTCACATATCAAAAATCTCACTACCCAGCTGAATCAATTATATAACAAGTTAAATAATTCCCCTCCGGTAGATATAAATGTACAGATCCACGAGAAACAAGCGGAACTTGACATTCTACTTTCGTCAGATATAGAAAAATCCATGAGATTTTCTAAGTCAAAATTTTTACTGCACAGTAATGCCATATCCTCAATGTTCGCTAAAAAATTAAACCAAGCAAACAACCCCACCCATACATATAAACTCAGACACAACAATGGGAACTTAACTACCCATCCACGGGAGGTTTTGGGAATCTTCACTGATTTTTATAAAAATCTCTCTACAACCCCCCCTCCTCCTCACCCTAACTCCACTAGCTGGCTAGACAAGATACCCCTTCATTTTCTTACAAATGATCAGATCAAGGCTCTTAATGAACCCTGCTCAGAAAACAAAATAGCAGAAGTCATAAAATCTCTAAAATCCTCTACCGCCCCTGGCCCTGATGGCTTTTCAACTAATTATTACAAAAAATTCTCTCATGAAATATCTTCAAGACTCTCAAAACTCTTTAATTATATCCTCCAAGGAAATCAGTTTCCCCCGGAAAAGCTATTAGCTAATATGTCCTTAATCCCCAAACCAAACAAAGATCACTCACTACCCTAAAACTTCCGTCCCATTTCAGTTCTAAATAATGATATGAACATTTTTGGCCACATCCTCGCAAACAGACTAGCATCCTCTATTACTTCCCTTATAGCCCCAGATCAGACAGGTTTTATACCAGGGAAACAAATCACGGATAACATTAGACTTGTCACAAATGTAATTCAAGACTCCAACATAAAAACTAAACCCACATGCCTACTTAGCCTAGATATCAGTAAGGCATTTGACAGCGTAAATTGGCCGTATCTTAGTAGTCTTCTCCCTAAATTTGGTATCCCCCCAAAATTCATCCATGGTTTCACAGCTCTTTATCACAACCCACAAACCAGAATAAAACTACCAGGTTGTAACTCTGACTTTTTCCCTTTAAGACGTGGCACCAGACAGGGTTGTCCACTCTCACCCCTTTTATTTGCTCTTGCAATCGAGCCTCTTGCTTGTGCCATTAGGAATAACCTAAACATCAAAGGTTACACAATTGGCCCCCATGAATTTAAACTTTCATTGTACGCAGATGACGTTCTCTTTTTCCTATCTGACCCTCTGTCCTCTCTACCTTTTCTTACTAAAGAACTGGATATTTTCTATAATATCTCTGGCCTAGGGGTTAACCTCCCTGGCGGTATTCCCGAGTGTGGCTCGGGGTGGATTTTCAGTACCAAGAGCGGTAACCCTGAGCCACACT
The DNA here is from genome assembly GCA_018402905.1 of Glandirana rugosa. Lineage (NCBI taxonomy): Eukaryota > Metazoa > Chordata > Amphibia > Anura > Ranidae > Glandirana > Glandirana rugosa. The sequence goes on along the minus strand of BLSH010337382.1, from coordinate 655,888 downwards.
CGGGATTGCATCGCTGGATCCAGGCAATGTTACTCACCTTGTCCCCTGGATCCAGCGATGTCCTCCCGTGGTGTCAGCGTGTCTGTCCGCCGCCAGATGACTCCTGTGTGCCGGGGCTCCGTTCCCTGCGAGCGTCGCACGGGGACGGAGACCGGCGGGAAATTCAAAAAGTGAAACACACACAGCACATACAGTACACTGTAATCTTATAGATTACATTACTGTATGAAGTCATTTCACACCCCCTTTGTCCCTAGTGGTTTGCCCAGAGCCCTGCATGCACTTTTATATAATAAATGTCATTCTTTCTGCCTGGAAACATGAGAATGTCCATAGCAACCAAAAAGTGTCCCTTTGCGTCAAAAGTGGTTTTTGACCAGCTAGAAAACACCGATAGTAAATAAGAATCATTTGCAGAATTGAGTGATACTGATTTTTGGGAAAATTTATCATCAGACACTGAAAGTGACGACAGCGACAATTCTGCAAATGAGCAAATTTCTGCGTTTTTGGTTTGATTACATTATTGAATAAATTTTATTACTATTATATTATTATTTTTGATAATTATTTTTAGTTATTTATTATATTATAATTTATGATTTCATTTTTCAAACTTTTTCATACCCGGGATGTCTACTAGACTCTTGTTAGGACAGATGTAAGGGAGTTATTGCTAAGAATTACAGGCCTACAATATAAAACGCCAAATTTTCATGCAAAATAATTGTACCCCTTTCAGCACCAAAAATCTGACATAATCATACCGCCAGGGAGGTTTTAAGTAAGTAATTACTAACCATTGCAGGCCTATAGTACATAACACCATATCTCCATGCGGAAAACCATTATCGCTTTCAGCAATAAATTCCAGACTCAGTCATACCGCCAGGGAGGTTCTCTCCAAATGTTCAGCTATGGGCATAAACCTTTCTCAAAATGTTACTACAGACATTAGGAGAAAATTTAACTTTAAATGGTGACCCACCGCATTTAAGTATTTGGGCATTAATATCACCCCATCACTCAAAACTCTCATACATCATAACTATACCTCTCTCTTTACCAAAATACCTCTGACCTCAAATCTTGGTCCACATTCCGCATCTCCTTCCTTGGTAGAGTTTGCACTATTAAGATGTCCATATTACCAAAATTACTGTTCTTATTTAGAGCATTACCAATACTGGTCCCGAAAAACAAAATAGACACTATCCAACGTACTATCAATAAATTTGTCTGGTCAGGAAAAAAACCAAGATGTAGTAATGCATTGTTATATAGGCCTTAATCCCATGGTGGTTTTGGCCTCCCGAATATATGGCTTTACTATTTGGCGGCAAGATTTTCCCAAACAGCCCAATAGTTCGCTGGGGAGAACAATATCCCATGGATATCCTTTTAAAATCATTCAATTAAACCACACTCTCTTAAGGGAATCTTATGGACTTCAATAATCCCCATGAAAAAAATCCACAATCTTAACACTATAGTGGCACGGTCTCTCCAACTATGGAGAAAACATAGTCCCTTATACGCGTTACAATCTAACATTCCATCATTAGCTACATTTTTAGGTGACCCGCACTTCCACCAAGCATTTGAAAACCCAGATAACTTCTCTATTTGGATCAATCATGGCCTAACTACATTGAAGTCCCTATCCCAAAATAATATCTTCCAATCCTTTGAAGCCCTTAAGTCTAAATATAATCTTCCTAACACAGAACTTCATAACTACTCTCTAATTAGGATTTTTTTCTCACAATACTACGCCCTCACTCTCCACTAGAGTTGAGCTTACACCTGGACGTTCGGGTTCTGCGGGTTCGGCTGATCTTTACGGAAACGTTCGGGTTCGGTACCGAACGTCATCCGAACTTTACCCGTACACCGAACCCCATTGAATTCAATTCAAACTTTTTGGCACAAAAATGACTGTAAAAAAGTCCTGGAAAGTGCTAGAGGGCTGCAAAAGGAAGAAAAATGGGAGATGTGATGTTATTAGATCTGCAATCTGTCCCTTAAGATCGTTCTGTAATGCAGGATGAGAGATCGTTCTATAATGCAGGATGAGATCGTTCTGTAATCAGATCGTTCTGTAATGCAGGATGAGAGATCGTTCTGTAATCAGATCTTTCTGTAATGCAGGATGAGATGTTATAGATCTACAATCTGTCCCTCATAGCAGTAGTAGTAATCTCTACCTAGTTATTATCACTGCAATCTGTCCCTCACAATCTGTCCCTCACAATCTGTCCCTCACAGTGCCGGCAGCATCCTCTCCCTACACTAACCTAAGAGCATGTGACATGCAGCACTGTGACTCCAGCCTCATATAGAGGCTGGGTCTCATGATGCACTGGCCAATCACAGCCATGCCATTAGTAGGCATGGCTGTGATGGCTTCTAGGGAAAACCAGTGAAACGCTTGTTGATTGGCTGCCCTGCAGCTATTCAACATGCGTGATAAAATACCAGAACCCAGAACCCGAACCCGGACTTTTTCTCAAACGTTCGGGTTCGGAACACGGACACCCGAAAGTTCGGTACGGACCCAAATGTTACAGTCCGGGTTCGCTCAACTCTACTCTCCACCCTTTAACTACACAGTTTAAACATATCTGTATCTCCTCTCCTAGAGACAAAGGTCAAATCTCATTACTATATAGAGGTTTCTCTAGCTCCTCTTTGAAAAAGCTCCTCTTTCTCAAAAAACAAAACCCCTGCTCCAATGGGAATCTGAGCTAGACTGCTCTTTCTCACTTAAAGAATGGACCCGGATGATTGATAATCTCAATTAATCTTCCCTTTCCCCCTCCATTAGAGAATCTCCTCTAAAATTATTAACTAGATGATATATGATGCCCACCAAAATCCATCTATACTACCCCTCATCCCCTCCGAACTGTTTCAGGGGATGCACTCACCTGGGTACCTTCCACCATCTATTCTGGGATTGCGATCTGCTTAAGCCTATATGGCATCAAGTCTCTAATTTAATCTCTAAGCTTGCAGATAATCCTGTCATTCTCACCCCTCATATATGCCTCCTTCTTTTGAGCATCCCAGACTTACCCAAACCCTGTAATAGGTTAATCCCTACTCTTATAAATTCTATCCACTGGATGATTGCATGCAATTGGTGTACCCCCACACTTCCATGGAATCAGGGCTCGACCAGAATGTCCTCTGTTAAGCCTTGTACACACGGGACGACGATCGTACGTACGATCGTTGCAAATTGTATGTTGCATAATGTGACTTGCATACTAACTGCACTACACAATCGTATGAGCACAGAAAGACCGTTCAGGTGCATGTAATTAGCATCCGGCCGTTCCTGACTTTGGAGCATGCGTGTTTTGCACAATACAACTTGTTGTACAAACTGCTCTGTACACACGATACAACGGTCGTATGAGCGCTTGTTGGTACGACCAAGTTTTCTAGTTTGCTCATACAACTCCCTTGTACGACCGTCGTATGTTCGACTGTTCTAATCGCGCATACGAACAATCAATATCGCATACAACAGTCGTTAGTACGACCTGCTGTATACGATTGTCGTCCCGTGTGTACGAGGCTTTAGCCTGGGTTCACACTGCAGCGATGCGGGAACCCTGCAAATTCACTGCAGGTTCCCGCATCGCATGTCTCTGGGCGGCAGTTCACGCTGCCATATGCGAACTGTGGGGAGTGTCAATACAAGGTTAATGACACCCCCAAATCAGTATGCATATCGCACTGTGAACTGCAAACTCGCACAGGAATCGGATCGCATGGTGTGAACCACCATGCAAGGGTCCTGTGCGAGTTTGCTCCGATTGTGATGCAAATTCAGACATACAATCTCCATGGCTGATTTTGCATCGCACAGAGATCGCATATGGTTCACACTGCAGTGCGGTGCGAAATCATATGCGATCTCTGAGATCGGAGCAGTGTGAACCCAGGCTTAGACTCATGGAAAGAATATACCACACCCTTAACGACACCATGATTACTTTTGAGCAGAAATGGGAACTATGGGACAAAATGCTTGAATAACAGATACATTTTATAATATTAGAGTACATTTTATTATCACATTGTTCCGCTAAATATCTGCCTTATTCCTTGTCTAGTCTTACCTTTCTTCTGTTAATATCAATGCATCCTCTTATGTCATTTCATGTTTTTTTTTTTTTATATATCTCCATTGTAATGATGACTTATGTTTATATGACTTGTCTTGTTTTTACCTTCCAATAAAATCTTTTGTAAACAAAAAAAAAATAAATATTCTAAATACTACATTTGCAGCCAGCGGTGCATTTCTTGCACAAAAATAAAAAGTGTGTCTACATTGCTGGTTTAAAAAAATTATATATTCTAAATTCTACATTTGCGGCCAGCGGTGCATTTCTTGCACAAAAATAAAAAGTGTGTCTACGTTGCTGGTTTAAAAAAAACAATATTCTAAACACTACATTTGCGGCCAGCGGTGCATTTCTTGCACAAAAATAAAAAGTGCATCTACATTGCTGGTTTAAAAAAATATATATATTCTAAATACTACATTTGCAGCCAGCGGTGCATTTCTTGCACAAAAATAAAAAATGCGTCTACATTGCTGGTTTAAAAAAAAACAATAATAAATAGTGCTACATAGTACATTTGCACCTTGCTGTGCATTTCTTGCACAAAATTAAAAAGTGTGTCGACATTGCTGGTTTAAAAAAAAGAAGAATAAATAGTGCTATATAGTACATTTGCCCCTTGCTGTGCATTTTTTGCACAACATTAAAAAGTGCGTTTACATTGCTGGTTTAAAAAAAAAAAGAATAATAAATAGTGCTACATAGTACATTTGTACCTTACTGTGCATTTCTTGCACAAAATTAAAAAGTGTGTTGGCATTGCTGGTTTAAAAAAAAAAAATAGTGCTACATAGTACATTTGCACCTTGCTGTGCATTTCTTGCACAATAAAAATATGCGTCAACATTGCTGGTTTAGAAAAAAAGAAATAGTGCTACATAGTACATTTGCATCTTGCTGTGCATTTCTTGCACAAAAATAAAAAGTGCATCTACATTGCTGGTTTAAAAAAAAAGAATAATAAATAGTGCTACATAGTACATTTGCACCTTGCTGTGCATTTCTTGCACAAAATTAAAAAGTGCGTCGACATTGCTGGTTTAAAAAAAGAAGAATAAATAGTGCTATATAGTACATTTGCACCTTGCTGTGCATTTCTTGCACAAAATTAAAAAGTGCGTCAACATTGTTGGTTTAAAAAAAAGAATAATAAATAGTGCTACATAGTACATTTGCACCTTGCTGTGCATTTCTTGCACAAAATTAAAAAGTGCGTCGACATTGCTGGTTTAAAAAAACAAAACAGTGCTACATAGTACATTTGAACCTTGCTGTGCATTTCTTGCACAAAATTAAAAAGTGCATCGACATTGCTGGTTTAAAAAAAATAAAAACTACTGCTACATAGTACATTTGCCCCTTGCTGTGCATTTTTTGCACAACATTAAAAAGTGCGTTTACATTGCTGGTTTAAAAAAAAAAAAGAATAATAAATAGTGCTACATAGTACATTTGCACCTTGGTGTGCATTTCTTGCACAAAATTAAAAAGTGTGTTGACATAGTACATTTGCACCTTACTGTGCATTTCTTGCACACAAAAAAAGTGCGTCGACATTGCTGGTTTAGAAAAAAAAAATAGTGCTACATAGTACATTTGCATCTTGTTGTGCATTTCTTGCACAAAAATAAAAAGTGTGTCTACATTGCTGGTTTAAAAAAAAAAAATTCTAAATACTACATTTGCGGCCAGCGGTGCATTTCTTGCACAAAAATAAAAAGTGTGTCTACATTGCTGGTTTAAAAAAAAATATTCTAAATACTACATTTGCAGCCAGCGGTGCATTTCTTGCACAAAAATAAAAAGTGCGTCTACATTGCGGGTTTAAAAAAAAAGGATAATAAATAGTGCTACATAGTGCATTTGCACCTTGCTGTGCATTTCTTGCACAAAATTAAAAAGTGCGTCTACATTGCTGGTTTAAAAAAAAAAGAATAATAAATAGCGCTACATAGTACATTTGCCCTTTGCTGTGCATTTCTTGCAAAAATTAAAAAGTGCGTCTACATTGCTGGTTTCAAAAAAAAGAATAATAAATAGTGCTACATAGTACATTTGCCCCTTGCTGTGCATTTCTTGCACAAAATTAAAAAGTGCGTCAACATTGCTGGTTTAAATAAAAAATAGTGCTACATAGTACATTTGCACCTTGCTGTGCATTTCTTGCAAAAAATTAAACAGTGCGCCTACATTGCCAGTTTAAAAACTAATATAAATTTGTGTTAAATAGTACATTTGCGTCCAGAATGAGGAGAGCATCAAATAAGGGACGTGGTCGTGGTGCTGCTGGTGTTGGTGGTATTGGTGAAGCTCCTGTTGCAAGGAGAGGACGTGGTCGATCTGTGCCAGCTACACGCACAAGTGAAGCACCTTCCTCAGGTGCGAGTAGCCGACAGAAACTTCAACGTTATATGGTAGGCCCGAATGCTGCTAAACGAATGGTGAGGCCAGAACAAGTACAGGCGATAGTAGATTGGGTGGCTGACAATGCCTCCAGTTCCTTCACATTGTCTCCCACCCGGTCCCTTGCTGAAAGCTCAGAGTTGGCACCTAAACCCCATGGCCATCTGTCTTTCACCTCAGCCCCTTGTAAATCAGCCAAGCGGTCTGAGCCCCAAGTCATGCAGCAGTCTCTTCTGCTTTTTGATGACTCTGCTGTCTGCTTTCCATGGGCCATCCACATAGCCCTGCCCCAGAAGGGGAAGACATTGAGTGCACCCATGCCCAACCACTTCTGGTTCAGGATGAGGACATGGAAACACCGTCGCAGCACGTCTCTGATGATGACGAAACACAGGTGCCAACTGCTTCAGCTTTCTACAGTGTGCAGACTGACAAGGAGTGCAGTGGTGAAGAGTGGGTGGAAGATGATGTGGAGGATGATGAGGTCCTAGACCCCACATGGAATGAAGATCATGCGAGTGACGTGTGCAATTTGGAGGAAGAGGTGGTGGTCGTACAGAGGCACCAGCACAGCAAAAGAGGAAGCAGGTTGCAAAAGCGGAGTGACCGTCCCCTAGACAGTACGCCTGCTACTACCCACCACACCCAGGGACCTAGCACACCAAAGGCAGCTCAAAGGAGTTCCCTGCCGTGGCAGTTCTTCAGACAATGTGCTGACGACAAAACACGAGTGGTTTGCACGCTGTGCAATCAGAGCCTGAAGCGAGGCATAAATGTTCTAAACCTGAGCACAACTTGCATGACCAGGCATCTACATGCAAAGCACGAGCTGCAGTGGAATAAACACCTCAAAATCCAAGAAAGGTCTCGGGCTCCTCCTGCTTCCTCTTCTGCTGCTGCCTCTGCCTCTTCCTCCACCTCTAAAATGCCAGTGCTACCTGCAACCCAGCAAACAGACAATGTGACAGCAACGCCACCATATCAGCCACCATGTCTGCCACCATCCCCAAGCATTTCCACACGGTCCCATGGAAGCTTACAGCTGTCCATCTCCCAAACACTAGAGAGAAAGAGGAAGTACCCCCCTACCCACTCGCGATCCCTGGCCCTGAATGCCAGCATTTCAAACTTCCTGGCCTTTGAAATGCTGTCATTCCGTCTGGTGGACATGGATAGTTTTAAAAACCTGATAGCGGTGGCTGTCCCACAGTACGTGGTTCCCAGCCGCCACTACTTTTCCAGACGAGTCATCCCTTCCCTGCACAAACAAGTCGGGGACAAGATCAAGTGTGCACTGCGCAACGCCATCTGTGGCAAGGTCCACATAACCACTGATACGTGGACCAGTAAGCATGGGCAAGGGTGCTATATGTCGCTAATTGCACACTAGGTAAATGTAGTGGCGGGTGGGCCTGAGGCGGATAGCAGTTTGGCGCATGTCCTTCCACCACCGAGGATTGCAGGGCATTTCTCTTTGCCTTCTGTGGCCTCCTCCTCCTACTCCGCTTCCTCCTCCTCTACCACCTCCTCATCCGGTCAGGGTAACACCTTCACCACCAACTTCAGCACATCCAGGGGGAAACGATAGCAGGCTGTGAACCTGTGCTAGAACATCTCTTGGTTTGTCTGCAAAAAACAGAAGAGAGGAGGCGCTTCTAAGTGCAATATGCCAGTACCACTTTATTAAAAAAAGGTTAAAAACACTCACAAGATCAATGTGTAAAGGCACATCCAACATCCAATTACAAGGGAGAACCGAATCCGACCGGGTGGTCCTCCAAGAACGATGGTCATCCAAAATGATAGTTCATCCTGCACACTTATGGTGGAAAGAGCCGGCTTGCAGCGTTTAGGTCAGAGGGAGGCTAGGAGCGCAAACACCGGGCACAGGCGGGATGGCGTCACTAGAATGCGACGTGTTTCATTGGCTGGCAGACTCCTATGACGTGGGAGGCTGTGCCACTTCGTCAGGCAGTCAAGAGCAGATGTGAAGGAATGTTAAACATAATACAGTCGTTCTTATAGTACTCATGGGGGAAGGGGGCAGGGAAATGGGAGGGGAAAGGGACTGGGAAAGAAACAGCAAAATACACACACCAACTATCAATGATCTTAAAAGTAAAAAGCCAGAAATATAATAATTAGTTTACAAAGGCTGTTAATATTATGTTAAAAAATATATGTATATATGGAAAAAGGGGAATATATAAAAAGTGTATAAAAATATATAAAATATATAAAAAAAAATATATATAAATATATATATATATATGATAACCAAATCCCTATAAAAAGTATCTCAGTGAAACTCCGGTGTAAGAATTAAATGGATGTTTTGCACATGGAAACCATGAGGTAGAAGAGAAATTATATCTATAAAGCATGTATAAATAGAAAATTATATATAAAAAATTATTATCAAAGATTATTATATATATATAGGAAAATACATATATTAAAAAATTCCTTAAAAAAGTATTGATATGAAAAATGAAAAATGAAAAAAGTGAAAAAAAAAATAATGTAAATAAAAAGTAAAATATAAAAAAATAAAAATAAAAAATAAATATATATATATATAAATGAAAAAAATTACCTGAGAGGTGGAGAGAGAACTGAAAGTCCTCACATATATCTCTAGGATGGAATGGCACATAATCATATGTCTACGTGCGCCCTAGAGCAATCACACACATACAAGAAGATGGAAACTGTATATGACATGGTGCTCAACTGAGGGGAGCACCCAACAATATGTTCATGTGCATACCTCATGCGTACACATCTACGTGCATGTTCAAGGTATGCATGTAGGACTTCGTCTATGTATACCCAAAAGGTGTATGTCATGAAGATGTATATAGAGATTCACACATGCACATACGCATGCGTAGCCCAGAGACATCCTTGAGTAATATATATCTATAGTCTTTGTATCATTTATACATGCATATGCATAAAGGACAAAATAAAAAAAGAAATCAGCAGATTCATAATATGGTGGAGACCTCAATACATTCATTGAGGCCTCCTGGCGATAGGACATCCAGAGTATATATCCAGAACATTTCCCTGGTGCACAATTTCTTGAATTGTTCATCTACAGGCAGAGTCCTGGGTATCTGTTCAATTACCCAAACTGTTAAACCAGCAGTGGATCTATGATGGACCTCCAGAAAATGCCTTGACACATTATGATGGTCCTTGCCCCCTTCAATGGCCCTTCTATGCTGGTCAAAATGTCATCTCAGTGCACGTGTGGTACGGCCCACATAGACCAATCCACAAGGGCATGATAGGCCGTATACAACAAAATCAGATGAACAGTTGTAGAATTCAGATAATAGGTATGTTTTTCCTTTTACACAAAAGGATTTTTGTTTGTGCTGTACAAATGAGCAGGCTTTGCATAATGCCTTACGGCATTGATACATGCCAACGAGTGGAACCAAGGTCAACTGAAATTTCTTAGGTGCAACAGTTTTTAGTTTGCTAGGGGCTATTTTACTTTTTAAGTTTGGGGCTCGCCGATAGGTCACTTTGGGTCTAGGTGGAAGTACATGTTGTAAATGGGGGTCTTTTAAAGGATGGTGGGTTTAATTGATTTCCAGATAAATTTGGAAACATTTTTATTTAGTGTTTTAAAATAAGATCTAGAAATTTTTATAAGGTCTGAAATAAATATAAATATTTAGGTAAGATATCCATTTTGATGGCATTAATTCTGCCAAACCAGGATAACGGGAGTTTAGATCAGGCTTGCAGCTCAAGTTGAGTTCGTGAGAGAAGAGGTAGGAAATTTAAATCAAAGATGTATGATAAATCAGTGGGAATCAACACACCCAAATATTTTATTGCTACCTCCTGTCTACAGAAGGGAAATAATGTAGCGATATTATTAGCTTCATCATTGGGTATTGAAATATTCAATAATTCTGATTTGGTTATATTAACCTTAAAATGACTTAATTTTCCAAAATAATTTAATTCCTTCAAGATCGAGGGTATACTTATTCTAGGAGAAGAGATATATAATAAAATGTCATCTGCATAAAGAGACAGTTTATATTCCGTATTGTTAATAGAGATACCATGAATAGATAAATTGTTGCGTATAGCTATTGCTAAATGCTCCATGGTTATCACATACAACATCTGGGATAATGGACACCCTTGATGAGTTCCATTATAAATCCTAAATGGGGAAAATAAAATGCCATTGGTTTTAACTTGAGTGTATGGGTTAGTATATAATGCCATTATTTTACTAATCATATTCCTACCTTCTGTATTTTTAATAAACCTTTTAAATGATATTGCACCATGAAGAGGCTATTTCTTTTCTTTATACCTATGAGATGCTATACTGGAAGCTGCAAACAATATAAGGAGGAACCTAGCTATAGAAATAAGGAGAGGAGGAGTAGGAGTGGAGGGTATACAGAGGACCCCTAGTGGTGGGTCTCTAACCCCACAGGATAAAGATACCTTTATGTGCTAGCGCTCTAGCACATCTCAGGTGAGAGGCTAGAACTCATAGAATTGGCACGTGTGGAGAGAATCACTGGATAATCACTGTAGAAGTATTAAAGCACAAGATTATCACAAGTATTGGTGGAGGAAAGAAGGAATATTTGGAAGAATTTAAAGGAGCACATCAGATCACTGGAAGTGGTGGAACTAGTAAAAAAAACACAGTCACAATTGCATACTGAACACTTTTTTGCATCTGCACTTTTTTCTATATATATATTTTATAATTCTATATTTCATACTAATACTATTATGCTTTTATCTTTGGTTAAGATCTTAAAAATATTTGAGAGACTATTTCACATTATTGGGACATTGATTTTGAGCACCTATCACTTATTGTGAGCACAAAGTGTGATTTTATTTATAATATCCCTGTATGCATATGATGGTTTTGTGGATCCAGCCTTGAGATCCAAAATATCTGTAATATTATGGAATATTCACTTTAATGCTCTTTTGCACAGATATGTATATAGATATATATATATTGTATAGAGGAGAGATACAACGCATGATTATACTACACTATATGGTTTAAGGTTTATACTACATATTTTACTTTCACAAACAGACACATGAATTATTTAATTTGCTTGATACGTTGCACTATAGGTCAGCGCTTCGCTACACACCCCACGCCTATCTAGGTTTATGTTTGGATTTACATAAAAGTGTGAGCAGCTGGCGAGATATATATAATTGTGAAAATTCCTTGGTTAGTGGAAGTGCAGGAGTATACACACTACAAACAAAAAACAGCGTTATCTACCACATCCACCTCCTCCATTTTTATTTTTTTTATGTGATTTTAAGTTATCTTCCTATCCACATTTGTTTGCAGGGCACTTGTCCTACTCTTACCCCCATTTTGCTTCCTTTTGCAGCCCTCTAGCCCTTTCCAGGACTTTTTTACAGCCATTTTAGTGCCCATAAGTTCGGGTCACCGTTGACTTCAATGGGGTTTGGGGTTCGGGGTCAAGTTTGGGTCAAGTTCATGGCCGAACTCGAACTTTTTCATGAAGTTCAGCCGAACCCACCGAACCAGAACATCCAGGTGACCGCTCAACTCTAATCATAACATGAAAAAAGTATAACAGTGAAGTGCTACCTACATCTCAATAATGATCTGTACTGCTGGCACTAAAATGCTGCTATTTTGAAATATATGGCAACTAGTTGCTCTATAACAATAAAGTGCATAGTGCTAAAAACTTAAATGCATTAATCACTTCCTGACCGCTGTACAACTATAAGCGGTGACAGCGTGGCTCTGCATCGCGAATAGCCGCTTATAGTCATCACTTTAGTGCACGACAGCTAGGGGGCGAGCGTGCGCCGCCAGCAGTGCATGCTTATGCCAGCCGTATGCTCCCTGGGCGGGGCTGCGAATTGGGTGGACTCAATGTCCGCTGGCGACTCACGATGCCCTGTTACAGAGCCAGAACAGGGAACTGCTGATTTAAACACAGCAGTTCCCCGTTCTGACAGGCGGCATGTCAGAGATTTACTGATCCCTGTACTCGGGATCAGTTAGATCTCTGGTGCCCCTGCCAGCCCAGCCCCCTCATAGTTAGAATACGCCTAGGGAACACAGTTAACCCCTTCACTGCCCCCTGCAGGTTAACCCCTTCACTGCCAATGGCATTTATACAGTAATCAGTGGATATTTGCATTTCTGATCACTGTATAAATGTCAAAAAAGTGTCAAAAATGTCCGACATGTCTGCTGCAATATCAAAGTCCCGATAAAAATCGCAGATCACCGCCATTAATAATAAAAAAAAAAAATTGTAAAAATGCCAGAAATTAATTCTCATGGTTTGTAAAAGCGGCAACTTCAATCCAATCAATAAACGCCGATTGCGATTTTTTTTACCACAAATATGAGGAAGAATATAAATCAGCCAAAAGTGATGAATAAATTTGTTTTTTAATATTTTTTTTGTACTTGTATTTTAGCAAAAAGTAAGAAATATTGTTTTTTTTTGCAAAATTGTCACTCTTTTTTTGTTTATAGCGGTGATCAGAAATGGTGCAGAGGTGATCAACATATCCATACCCCATAGAGTGCCTGGTGCATAAGGTAAACAATATGAGCATAAACTTTAATAGTAAAGTGCTGTGCAGTGAGAAAAGTCCATGGAGTGATAACAACCCAGCAGAAGAAGAGAGACTCCCAGTGCTGCAGCACTGCAATCTTGCTGTGAATGTCCCTCCCCCATCCAATCTATGGTCTCACCTCCATCAGCGACCCCCTCTCATGTTTAGTTGCTCTTTCCCCACAAAGGGTTAAACAATCCTCCCAGTCACAGGCAGCTCAACATCAAAATAAGCATTACAGCAGTGGTTACATGAAAGGAAAGGTACTAATAGTGCTTTACCGTATTAAAACCAAGCTTTATTGTAAAAAATATAGATCAACTCACAAAGCAGGTGTACAGACTTTAGTACACATGGGCAGTAAACATGACAAACACAGCTGGTCACAATCTCCCATTCACTTTGCTAGTAACCCGTCCTTAGTGGCTGCAAACACCTCTCTATGAAGTGTACAGGTTTCCAATGGTGTGTGCTGAAGCCCCTCTGGGAAGGAAGGGGGACCAAGAGAAAGAAAAAGAAGAAGAGAGCACTAGGAGCTGGGATTTTTAAATTAGATGACATTGTTTTTTAATCAAGAAGAATTGAGAGTATTAGACCTTGGGTTAAAATACGCACTGGATAAATATCTGGATAAATTTGAGGTTTACATAGACCTGCAAAAGTTTATTCATAAATTGAATCTCAAAAAGTTTTATGCAAATAAAATAACCAGAAACAGTGATCCAGCAGATACAGAATACACATACACCACATTAAAAAACAACTCTATTTTTAATCCCAAATGTCCTGGAAATGACAGTTTGGAAGTTTTCAAAAAAATGGTGGAGGAAGACTGGAAGAAACTAAAGGTCCATCGGAATAAGGAGAAGAACACGTGGAACACAGTAAAAGAACTGGAAAAGAAGAAAAATGTAGTAATCAGGCCAGCAGACAAGGGCGGGGGCCTGGTTATTTTAAACAAAGCTGACTATGAAACTAAAATGGAGAATTTATTGAAAGAAGTGGGCACCTACGAGAAACTTCCAAAGAAAAAATAGGAAAAAAGGCTTAAGACATACATTACCAAAGGGAAGGAAAAGGGATTCGTGAACAAGAAGGAGGAGAGATATCTGGCGCCAGAATTGGCGAAAACACCAGTTTATTACTTACCGAAAATGCATAAGAATCAAACCAAACCACCAGGGAGACCCATTATTAGTGGGATCAACTTTCTCTTTTCTAGACTAGGGGAGTACCTAGATAAGTTTCTTCAACCAACTGTTCCTCATAGTAGATCATATCTCAGAGACAGCACACAACTGATTGAAGAACTGAAAGACATTGAAATAGATGAAGGTGACCTACTCGTGACCATCAACGTAAATGCCCTTTACACAAACATTGTACAGAAGGATGGGCTGGTTACCACAGAATGGGCCCTACAGAACTTTACAAACCTCAAACAGGAGCAGATTAAGTTCTTAAAAGAAGGATTGGATCTAGCCGTGAGTAACAATTACTTCTGGTGCAAGGGGCAGTTTTACATACAAAAGAAAGGTGTCGCCATGGGAGCTAAATATGCCCTGAGCATGGCAAATGTTTTCATGAGCAAATGGGAGGAGGAACAGATCTACAAAACACCCAGGCTGAAATTGAAGTTCTACAAAAGATACATCGATGATATAATTTTGATATGGAAGGGTACAGAAACTGGGTTGAAAGAATTTCTGGATGAAATCCACTATAACCAATATGGAATCACTTTTTCGAGAACATGGCATCATGAAACCATCAACTTTTTGGATTTACAAATATTTGAGGAAAATGGCGCCCTAAGCACCAGGACCTATTTTAAGCAAACTGATATGAATGGGTACATTCCCACTAAAAGATGTCACCATCCAAAGTGGATCAGCAATGTCCTGAAAGGTCAGCTAATAAGGCTAAGAAAAAATTGAAGACATGAGGAAGATTTCAAGAATCAGGTGGATATACTGATAAATAGGTTTGTGGAAAAAGGCTAGAGGAGGAAGGACCTAGTAAAACTCAAAGAGGACATTAAACATATGAGCAGGGACACCCTCCTCATTAAACAACAGAGCAAGGAATCCAATATGGAGTTTGTCTTCCTAACAGGATTCAACAGGCAATATAAAAAAGTGGAGCAAATAATCAAAAAATATTGGCCTATCCTGAATTCAGACCGGACCCTTAGAAATGTAATGCCAGTGAGGCCGTGTTTTGTTTACCTGAAGGCCCCCACTCTAAGAAACAAGCTGGCCCACAACGTTATCGACCTCCCTAAAGACATCCAACTATTTCCTGATTTAAAATGCTTTTACAGATGCCAGAAGTGCCTACCCTGCCTGGAAAGCAAAAAACAACCAAAGAAAAAAAGAGTATTTCCTCTCCACCTCGACTGACAGGGAATACAAGATAAACCAGCTCATCACCTGTACGAGTTCTTATGTTACATACATCATCAAGTGTCCATGCCAGTATCAGTATGTGAGTATGACCACAAGGCCTTTGTTTGTAAGAATACGGGAGCACATGAAGAATATCCTCAAAGGATTCAAAAACCATAGCCTATCAAGACACTTTAGAGACGTACATAATAGAGACACGTCCCTCATGACTTTCTACGCCATCGACCATATCAAAGGAAATTGTAAAGGAGACAATGAAAGAATTGCCATATCCAAAAATGAAGCCAAGTAAATTTACCTTTTAAATACTTTACGGCCAGATGGCCTTAATATTGATATTGATTTGAACTGCTTTCTATCTAATTATTGAGAACCTCAGTAATCCCTGATTCCCCCCCCCCCCCCCCGACAAGGAGGGACCTTGTGACCCTTGGAGTGGGCCCCAGGACTTTCACACCCTCTCCTCTCCCAAAAGGGGTTAGAATAGGAATAGCCATCCCTAAGTCCCCTCCCCCACTCCATGTCACGTTACTGGAATCATTTGCCACATAGCATTCTCCTTATACAAATAATTAACAACAGCCCCGTAAAGTTCTGAGGATGGACACTGATTTTTCACCATCTTCAATATAAGCAGATCCACTCAACATAATTAATGCAACCAATTACAACAAAATGCATATTAATTCGCCCAATTCAACATAATGGTTTAAAATAATATACAATCACTCTCCTAATAAAACAACAATTGGCCCCTGGAAAAATTTACTTAAATTTTTTTGATTTTCAAACAATTTTATTTGTAGATTGCATCAGTTACAAATAAAATATACCACATCATGTGGTTTCAGTCAGTAACAAGAGTTTCTCATAAGTTTAAGGCTTACAACAATAGGCAAAATTATTAACAGTGATCTATCATATATGGGTATAGGATAGCTATCTGTGAGAGATGAGAAGGGGGGGATAGATGACAGTGGGGGGTAAAGGGGAAAGGGGCAGGTAGGTAATAGAGTTAACGGAGGTAAGATTATTAAGTACCTTATTTACTTAGCTTTCGAATAGGAATTCCCGTGAGGGGTTCAGCGATTTGTCTCTGATGGCGCCTTCCAGCCTCAGGGGGGGCTTGTCTGAGGAAGTGCTCATGGGTTTATTGAGGCTACTATGCGTAATATGATTTTTAAGTTTAAGGTTTAAGAGAATTTCTGGGGTTGGATAACCATGCCTGTCATTGTCTGCTAAATTTGTCTGTAGTCATATGTATTTTGGCAAATAGGTACTCCATCAGGGCGTTATCGTTAAGTATACTGACTACTTCTCTCAGTTTGAGGGCTTCCACTTGTTTCCAGTGACGGGCAATAGACAAGTGCGTAGCTATTAACACATGTGTTACTATGGGGTGGAAGTAGTGGGGCCACTTAGAGGTCTCGAGGCGGAAAAGCGCCATCTGTGGGGTCAACCGTCTAACAAATTTAGTTATGTCATGTATGAAGCCCTCCACTTCTGTCCAGAACCTCCTTATAGAAGGGCACTCCCACCATATATGCATAATGTCTCCGTCCATGTCACAGTTTCCCCAGCATTTGCGGGAGTGGGATGTGGATATCCGTGCTAGCTTCATTGGTGTGTAGTACCATTGGTGTAGGATTTTCATCAGGGTTTCCCAGTGGGAAATGTTTTTGGAACATTTCAGGGGGTTCTTTATTGCATTGTATCAGATGAGCGGAGGAGTTTGTATTTGCAAGACAGTTCTCCAGTATTGAAAGGTTAGGGGGCAGTTGCCTTGATTGTGTTTTTGAAGGATGCTATAAAGGTGGGATATTCCTTTGGTTCTAGCTTTTTGGCAGTAAAAAAAGTCTAAGATATCTTTTGAGACCCCCTTGGTGGAGGTTGGTATTTTAATGAGGATGTGACTAATCCTGAGATATAAATGGAGATCCCTATTGCTAATGTCAAATTGATTCCTTAGGTGTTGGAAGGTCACCAATTGGTACCGGAGGAAAAGATCTCTGATCTTATTGATTCCTTTCAGGTTCCATCCATGTATTGAGATATGTATATCTATGTAGTGAGATGATTGCCAGGGCTGACACTGGGAGTTGGTAGAGAGCCTGCAGGTTTATCCCTGCTGTCAATTGTGTTATCAATTTCCAGATATTGAGTGCACCATTGAGTGTTGGAAGGGCTGAGCGGGTTTGTATGTGCCCTATCCATAGGGCAGCTAGAGTTAAAGTTGGGTTCTGCCCCATGGCGTGGGCCTCAATCAAAGTCCAAGGGGAGTGTGAGTCCATAGCCCAGGGCTTCTTCAGCTGGTCAATTATGGTTGCCTTGTAATATGTTTGTAGATCCGGAACGCCGAGCCCGGCGTATGTTTTGGGGATGCAAAGTAGTGTGGATTTGAATCGGGGTTTGCGTGCTGCCCATACAAAAGAATTAAAAATAGTTTGAAGTCTCTTTATGTCTGATTTCAGGAGCGGCAGAGGTAGAGTCCTGAAGGTGTATAACACATGTGGGAGAAGGAACACCTTGGGCAGGACTATCCTTCCTGCCCAGGAGACCCCAGTTGTTGAGAGAGCTTTGACTGTTGTGTGCAGTTTTTGTTCTAAGAGGGCTAAGTTCGTTTTAAGAAGGGTGTTAGAGGGAGATACTAGCTGAATGTCCAGATATGTTAGAGATGAATTAGGGGCCCAGGAGAAAGGAGCCATGGCCTTTATTTCCGATTTCAGTTGTGGAGTAATAGATATGCCTAACATAGCTGATTTAGAATTATTCAACTTGTAAGAAGAGATTTGGCTAAATTGGTGTAGTATGTCGTATAGATGTGGGAGTGAATTCAGGGGGTCCGTAAGCCATACAATTATGTCATCAGCCTAGAGACCGATTTTGTGGGAGGATTGTCCAACTGTGATTCCTGATATGCCTAAGTGTGATCTGATAGTTTGAGCTAGGGGCTCGATTGCAAGTGCAAACACCAATGGGGACAGGGGCCAACCGCAAAGGGGGTCGAGATCACGCCCGATGTGAGGACCCTTGCGCTAGGGGATGAGTACAGACCCATAATGGCCCGCAGGAATTGTCCTTTTATGCCAAATTCTTGTAGGACTTCTTTAAGATATAGCCAATTCACTCTGTCAAACGCCTTCTCTGCGTCAAGTGAGATCAGCAGAGAAGGCATTTGATTCTGCTCGGCCCAGTGGAGCAGATCCACAAACCTTCTGGTACCGTCCGAGGCCTGGCGTAGGGGTATAAATCCCACCTGGTCTGGGTGTACAAGAGATATAGTCGGCTAATCGGTTGGCTAATAGTTTCGTGTAGAGTTTAAGATCTGCGTTAAGAAGTGATATTGGGCGATAATTGGCCGGGTCATGTGTGGGTTTGCCTGCTTTGTGAATCATGGTTATTGTGGCTTCTAAGTTTTCTGAGGGGATTTCACCCCGTTGATAAAAATTCATTAAATAGGTGCGTTAAACAGGGGGCTAACTGATCTGAGTAGGTCTTGTAGTACTCATTAATAAAACCATCTGGGCCTGGGGCTTTGTGTGAGGGGAGGTTTCTAATGGCTTTTTGGACCTCCTGAGTTGAGAACAGGGTAGACAGTGCACCTAACTGCTAAGGGGAAATCTTTGGTAGATTGAGGTTATTTAAGAAGTTCCTAATCTCTTGTTGTGCAGGTTGGGGTTCATTGGGTGACTGCGACAAATTGTATAGTTTGGCATAAAAGGCACTGAAGCTATCAGCTATATCTTTTGGATTGGTCAGTCTGTTTCCCTGTTCGTCTAGGAGGAAGGGGATTTTGGATTGGGCCTCTCTTAGTTTATACTGTTGGGCTAAAAATTTTCCTCCTTTGTTTCCTTGCGAATACCACGTGAGATGAAGACATCTCAGATAGTAGTCGTAGTTCCTCAGGAGGTATGTACTAAGATTGTTTCTCAGTTTACTGAGATTATCTGAAAGTGATTGGGAGGGTGTCTGTTTATTAATTATTTCTAAAGTTTTAATTTGTGATAGTAGGGCATTTATGTGCTGAGACCTTTTCTTTTTCTCCTGGGCTCCATATTTCAGCAGTATCTCCCTCAGAACTGATTTGTGTGCATTCCAGAGGGTGGAGTATTTATCAACAGTATTGTTATTAGAGGCCAAAAAATGTAAGATCTCGGATTGGACCTGTTCCTTCGTCTCCTTAGTCAGTAAGGCTGATGAATTTAAACGCCACCTTGTAATCCTAGGTGTCGGGGAGGATAAAGCTACTGTGATGGATACTGGGGCATTTTATGAGCCCTATTTTGGAGTGAGTAATTTTCTGGAGTAGGACCTTGGAGGTTAGGAACAGGTCAATCCTTGAATAGGATTTCTGAATATGGGAATAGAAAGAGTAATCTCTCTCCGTGCCATGTTAGCATCTCCAGGGGTCGCACCAGTCCTCTAGCGAGACAAAGGCAGCTAAGGCTGTTGATTTTCTCTTCTTAGAATTGGAAGTGTCAAGTTGGGGGTCTATAATATCATTGAAGTTACCACAAATGATAATTTGCTCTTTCGGGAAGAATTGTAATTTTTGGAGGATCTTTTTGTAAAATATCTTTTGGTGGGTATTAGGGGCATAAATGTTAGCAATGATTAGGGGATGGTTATTGAAGGTGGCCACGAGGATCAGAAATCTGCCCGTGGGGTCCGCTTCAACACTTTGTAGGGAGAAAGGAACTGTTGAGCTGATTGCGATCATAACCCCTCTGGCTTTCTTGTCTGCAGCTGCTTGGAAACAGTGTGGGAATAGTTTATGCGAGCAAGGCGGGTGGTGATGATCTAAGAAATGTGTCTCTTGGACACATAAGACGTCTGCCTTTTGGGAGATGGCTTCCCTCCATAGTAGGGATCTTTTGAAGGGACTGTTAAGGCCTTTGGCGTTCAGCGAAATGATCGATATTGACATTGTGCTACCCCTGAAGAGCTGGGTTGGCACCGAGAAGGACTGTGGTGTAGGGGGGTGTAAGTAAAAGAAGCAAACAATTAATTCCCTGGTAGGGTCGTAAGGGAGTGGGTGAGCGGGTCAGAGGACTCCCTCAATATAGGGTCTTTGCTCGCGCAGCCACTCCTACCAGAATCCAAGTGTAGCGATTTACCTGTAGGAGTAATCAAACCCTGGTACCCTGTCGCTGCGATCAAGCAGGGACGTTTATGGATAGATCTCTAAAAACTGTAGGTAATCAATAGAAAGCAAAGCAGTTTGCTAAAAAAAACCAAAATGTAACTATATGTGTATACAACCGTTTGAACCTGGAGTGTGCTTAGCACACCAAATTAGTGGAGCGTGGGAGGGAAAAGGGTCAAGGGACCTCCGGCTCCTCCACTACAAACAAACTTAGTAATGCTTAAGTCCAGCCTGAGATGTAGACCCAACTTAGATATGGGTGTAGTACCCTGACATGTTAGTCCCCAGGATGTGATCGGGTTTCCCATGTGTTGGCAATCCTGGCCGAGGGTTTTACGTTGAGGGTCACTGGGGGGGGGGGTCCGTGAGAGCAGGCCCCAGTTATGAAGTAATTTGATCCCTTCTTTTGGCGTTAGGATGGTTGTGTGTTGATTGCGGTATGTCACTAAGAGCTTCACAGGGAAACCCCACTTGTAGGGAATCTTACGGTCGGTTAGGACTGAGGTGATTGCCGCAAATGATTTCCTGGCTTGTGCCATGGCTACTGATATGTCGTTAAAGAGCTTTATTTTCTCAAATGGTTCTGGTAGTGATCGGAGCGCTCTTGCAGCTCTCATAATGTCATCTTTCACGTGAAAAAAATGTATTCTTGCCAGTATGTCCCTGGGTACATTCGGTAGTAGGTGTTGTGGTTTATGGAGCCTATGCTCTCTGTCAATCAGCATGTCTCTAGTATGTAATTCCGGTATGAGTTTTCAGAACAATTGATGCAGATAGGACATGATCCCGGGGGTGTCCAGGGATTCTGGGACCCCCTAATTTTGATATTGTTCCGTCTCGACCTATCCTCGAGATCAGCGACTTTTAAGCATAGCATTTGTAGTGCATCGGCTTGTTCATCTTGTATGTCTACCATAGTGTTATGCGCCTTTTTTATGTTGCTCAATATGGCTCAATATGGTCTATGCGATCCTCTGCTGAGCTAATCCTATCCTGTAATTGATTTATAGAGATTCTTGGTTCTCTGTGCAGATCAGTCTGTAGGGATAGGAGCATAGCCTTCATAGTGTGCTCTGACGCAGGACCGTCAGTTGTGGGATAGGCCGCTAATGTGTTAGTGGAAGCAGAGTCAGCTGTGGGACTACAGGTCCCAGCGCCATGTTGCTGTTTGATCGGCGGCTGTTTGTCTGGTGATTGCGCTAGTGTGTCGGCCAGCCGCTTACCTCTCTCTCCCAGAGGGGAGCTCGGGTCTGATAGCTGGGGCGCGGAGAGCTCTATGGGCTCAGCATTGGGGATGCCTGCTACTGTTGGCTCCGGCGGCGGCGCCACGTCTCCTTGCCCCTGTCCGGCGCCATCTTGGTTTCCCTGGCATACAGGCCTCATGTAAACATCGAGCAGCCATCTGGTTCCCTGTGCGGAGCTTTTCCTTCGGGTCATGCTCTGTAGGTCATCTGCAGTAGATCACCCCGTTATGGAGGCTGTGTCTCGTGGAGGAGCGGAGCCAAGTGCTCAAGCGAACATCTTCGGCAGCGGTCAAGCCACGCCCCCTTTTATTTTTACTTTTATTTTTATTTTTGTGACCCAGAGGACACTCATGCCTCCTCAAACTTACGCTGCATGGGCTCTCTGATCTGAAAAGCCTGCGAAAAGACCCTAGGATTCGTGGTATCAAGGGTAAAGTTGCAGAACTCATCCTGCCTACGCAGAGGGTGCAGAGGATGAAACATCTTCAGGATACCTTGAAAAAAAGTTTGTGCAACGCCTTTCCAGACCCTGGGAGTTTACCATGTTCTGCTGCTGGCCCTGCACAACGTGTTTCTGATGCTTCGGTCGTTCAGAGGAATGGTGGAGAAGGTGGCCGGCTGAGCGATGCCTTTAAAAAATTTTTCAGTCCTCAGCACCCTGGGCTGATAGTTTCAAGCAACCATCGTCAGCATCTGCATTATATGGTGCAGGAATATACAGAGACAAGAGCAGACTTGGAGACCTTTCCAACTGAGCATCCATTTAGTTACTGGGTCTTGAGGATGGACCACTGGCCGGAACTTGCTCAATATGCAATTGAGCTACAGTCCTGTCCTGCATCCAGCTTTCTGAACGGACATTTAGTGCTGCTGGAGGGTTCGTAACTGATCAAAGAGTGCGCCTGTCCACAGACTCGGTTAATAGGCTCACATTTATAAAAATGAATCAGTCCTGGATCAGCAGCTATCAAGCCCCTGATGCTGATGCAACTGATTAAATTTGCTAGGGATCTGGGATCCCTTGAAGACTGACATTGCTCCTATTCCTCCTGTTCATAATCTAGAACTATATGTTGTATTTAGGGCACCACCAACACCCAAGGCCCAATTTTTCTGCACCTGACTTACAGGGGCATGCCATAACAATTTTAAAAATAATTTACAACATCAGGCCCATTTCCTCTGTCCAACAAGAGTAACTGCAAGGGGTTACAGTGTTCTGGCACCACCAATACACAAGGCCCAGTTTTTGGCCACCTGTTTGACTGGGGGCTTTCGTCACAATTTGTAAACTAATTTGCAACATCAGGACCAGTTCCTCTGTCAAACAAGAGTAACTGCAAGGGGTTACAGTGTTCTGGCACCGCCAACACACAAGGCACCATTTTTGGCCACCTGTTTGGGGCTTTCGTCACAATTTGTAAACAAATTTGCAACATCAGGCCCAGTTCCTCCGTCCAACAAGAGTAACTGCAAGGGGTTACAGTGTTCTGGCACCGCCAACACACAAGGCCCACTTTTTGGTTACCTGTTTGACTGGGGGCTTTCGTCACAATTTGTAAACTAATTGGCAACATCAGGCCCAGTTCCTCCGTCCAACAAGAGTAACTGCAAGGGGTTACAGTGTTCTGGCACCGCCAACAACCAAGGCCCAATTTTTGGCCACCTGTTTGACTGGAGGCTTTCGTCACAATTTGTAAACTAATTCACAACATCAGGCCCAGTTCCTCCATCCAACAAGAGTAACTGCAAGGGGTTACAGTGTTGTGACCCAACGCCCACCTGTTTGACTGGGGGATTTTATCACAATTTTTTAACTAATTTACAACAGCAGGGCCCGCACCAAAATTTAAAAAAAAATGACGTGCGGTTCCCCCCAAAATCCAAACCAGGCCCTTCAGGTCTGATATGGAATTTTTTTTTTTTTCATTAGTCTCTGAAGTTTAACCATTACCCCTCCGACCATCCTCAGTACTCTTTTACTATTGCATTAACATCTAAATTTGTTTACTTTAACTTATATCAGTTTGAGGTTCATTTCTATCAGATTGAAGATGTCATATCTTCATCTATAGAACTATGGATTTTGACCATCGCTTGTTTTAGTTTTTAGGAACATATATGAACCTTTTAGGAACAAATTTAGAGAGTTGTCTGGTCCTCTCCTTCATCTGCTAGTAGCGATCTTTGTAAAAGTATAACACACTAACACATGTGTGCAGCATTTTGTATCTTTTTACTTTTTCATTTATGTGAATACATATACTTTGTATCTTTTTATGAGAACTAGCTCTATTGTGTTTGTTTTTGTACCCATAGTATGGTAGTGTTTGAACTCCCAGGTAGATCATTAGTGATTATCACTCAGTTAAATGTGGGAGGAGACACACCAGACTATGAGAGCCTGTAAAATGTATTTATATGTTGGTTTTTTCACTAAGAAGTAAGCTGTGAACAAGGCGCATTACTGCCGCCGAAACGTGTTAGCTGTTGATTGCCATTGCCGCGATGGAATAAAAACTCCTAATTATCCGATCCCCAAGAGTGCCGGCTCATCTTTTGTTTTGACCGCCAACACACAAGGCCCAATTTTTGGCCACATGTTTGATTGGGGCTTTTGTCACAATTTGTAAGCTAATTTACAACATCAGGCCCAGTTCCTCCGTCCAACAAGAGTAACTGCAAGGGGTTACAGTGTTCTGGCACTGCCAGCACCCATGACCCAATTTATCGCCACCTGTTTGACTGGGGGAGTTTATCACATTTTTTAAATTAATTTACAACAGCAGGACCAGCGCCAAAATTTAAAAAAAAATGATGTGGGGTTCACCCCCAAAATCCAAACCAGGCCCTTCGGGTCTGGTATGGAATTTAAGGGGAACCCCGTGCCAAAATTTAAAACAAAAATGACGTGTGGTTCCCCCCAAAATCCAAACCAAGCCCTTCAGGTCTGGTATGGAATTTAAGGTGAACCCCGCACCAATTTTTTTTTAACCACTTGACCACTGGGCACTTAAACCCCCTTCCTAACCAGACCAATTTTCAGCTTTCAGTGCTCTCACATTTTGAATGACAATTACTCAGTCATACTACACTGTACCCATATGAAATTTGTGTCCTTTTTTTCACACAAAGAGAGCTTTCTTTTGGTGGTATTTAATCACCATTGGAGTGTTTATTTTTTTAGCAATAAATGGAAATACCCGAAAATTTTGTAAAAAAATGCATTTTTCTTTATTTCTGTTATAACATTTTGCAAATTAGTAATTTTTCTTCATGAATTTTGGCCAAAATTTATACTGCTATATATCTTTGGTAAAAATAACCCAAATTAGTGTATATTATTTGGTCTTTGTGAAAGTTATAGAGTCTACAATCTATGGTGCCAATCACTGAAAATTGATCACACCTGATGCACTGACGGCCTATCTCATTTCTTGAGACCCTAACAAGCCAGAAAAGTACAAGTACCCCCAAATGACGCCTTTTTGGAAAGTAAAAAGTCCAAGGTATTTAGTAAGAGGCATGACAAGTTTTTTGAAGTTGTCATGTTTTCCCACAATTCTTTGCAAAATGAAGATTTTTTTTCAGTTTTTTTTTTACAAAATTGTCATATTAACAGATTATTTCTCACACCCAGCATATGCATACCACCAATTACACCCCAAAACACATTCTGCTACTCCTCTTGAGTATGGCAATACCACATGTGTGAGAGTTTTACACAGCCTGGCCACATACAGAGGCCTAACATGCAGGGAGCACTATCAGGCGTTCTAAGGACATAAATTACACATATAATTTCCTGACTATCTCTTTTGACTTTTGAAGGTCCTGAAGCACCAGGGCAATGGAAACGCCAAAAAAAGACCCCATTTTGGAAAGTAAACACCCCAATGTATATTTTTTCAAACAGATTTTTATTGGGTTTTTCATGCTCAAACATACATCTTATGCAAGAAATACAATTACAAACTTAAATCAACATGTCCACTGTGACTTTTGAAAGCCTAACGATTTTCCACTTCAGTTTTAACAGTATAAATCAAATGTCACAAGAAGTGTAAAGACAACTGCTATAGAAAAAAAAAGCAGCAAATGTTATTGCTCTGTCTCTCCCCTCGACAGGTCAGTAGCAAGTGTGATTCTCAAAGTTCGCCCGAGTCCCAGGGGCCCCACTGGGATCTAGCTGCCCCGAGGACCAGGCAGACATATGTCTCATTCCAGTCGGGGGAGAGCCAAGCTTACTTACTCATTTAACTTAAGCCTAACGTGCCAGTAATTTATATATGTGTATGTTAGTTATTATTATGGCTGTATCCCATTCTTTAGGGTAACAAAGTAGAGAAAGTAAAGTGTAATACAAAAGTAGAAAAGAGATACAAAAGGAAAAGAAAAAAGGGAAGAAAGAGAGAGAGTGGTAAAGAGTGCCTAGTACATGCCTGAAGCCCGCATCCCTCTAGTCCCCTATGTAAACTCATGTTGATTCTCAGTCCAGTGGGAAGTTGTCTTCCCATGCGCCCCACATCCAATTAAATTGAGATAATTTTTGGGTATAATTTGCAAAGTATTTTTCATATGTGTACTGCGTTTGTGTCCTATATATCACTTCAGAAATGTTAGGAGCGTTCTTAGTTTTCCATTTGGAAGTTATTGTAATTTTTGCCACGATTAAAATATGAGTTATTAGTGGCCTAAACTGAGGGGTGATCAAGTGTATACCTACATTCAATAGTGCCAATTTGGGGTCTGGTTTGATTATTATTCCTGTGATTTTGGCAATCAGTTCGTATACACCCTTCCAGAAACGTTTAAGAGCCTTGCAACTCCATAATATGTGCAGAATTCCTCCAGTTCCCCCGCAATCCCTCCAGCACAAGCTAGAGACGTTCTGATAGAATTGTGAGAGTCTAACAGGGGTCATTTATGTTCTATATAGTATTTTCATTGATAGTTCCCAATGATTTACGCAGTGGGAGTATTTATGATGGGACCTCAACGCTTTTTGCCATTCTAGTTTCGTTATATGAGTTCCTAATTCCTTTTCCCAGTTCGGCATGTTAGATGTTTTGATTAATTCTGAGTGGAAGTGGAGTTTGTTATTAAACCACGATAGTCCCTTTTTCCTATTTTTTTGTTGGGAGTTCATGTATTCCCAAGCCTCTTTGTGAACCTTGTAATGTAGATCTCCGTGGGCTCTATGGAGGTGCATTATTTGGTATGAGGCATATGAAGGAGATATAAATTGTTGGGACTTCATTTCTGTGTATGTCTTGGCCTCCTTAAATAACAGTTGTGGTATTTTAAAATCAGGTATCAAGTACTCATAAAGTTGTAAATTAAAGTTTTTGCATTCAAGTTGATCTGTTGATGGAGTTGAGACGTGAAAGATGCTCCATGCATGTAAGGTTGCCTCTACTGCAGGGATTTTGTTATAATAGAGTGTAGATCCTGTTAAGGAAGAAAGCAGTAGGTGAGGGAGATGTCTGTTTCCCTCTATGTGCCTCTCTATCAGCACCCACTGTTTATCTGATTTGGGATCAAACCATGCTCTAGCTTGGTCTAGTAGTGCAGCATAGTGATATTTCCTCAGATCAGGGAATCCTCCGCCTCCCCTAGGTTTTGGTCTTAGTAAAATGGGGTAAGATATTTTAGCTCTTCCGGATTGCCACAAAAGCCTCCGGAAAATTTTCTCTGTTTCTATGAAAAATTTCTCCGGAATTTTTATTGGGATAGTCCTGAAGTAATATAAGATTTTGGGTAGTGTTATCATCTTTAAAGCTGCAATTCTGCCCATCCATGAAAGTTTGTGATGTTGGATGTGTTGGACATCTAATCTGATTGTGTGCAATCGTTTAGGGAAGTTAGCCTCATAGGTGAAGGCTGATAGAGAAGGGACCGTCACACCTAAGTATGTGAACGATTTTTCTTCCCACTGGAATGAGAATTGTTGTTTGAGTTTGGATAGTACCGCTTTAGGTACTCCAATAGGTAATATACTTGACTTAGCAACATTCAATTTGTAGTATGACAATGACCCAAACATATCTAATATCTCTATTACATATTTCAGAGAAGACGCCGGATCAGTGAGGGTTAACACCACATCATCTGCGAATAGTCCGATCTTGTGAGATCGTCCTCCCACCTGAATTCCTGAAACTCCATTGTGCGATCTAATGACCTCCGCCAGGGGCTCCATCAGTAGAGAAAATATTAAAGGAGAAAGAGGACATCCCTGACGGGTGCCATTAGTAATTTTTTTTTTTTCCAAAGATCTTTTTTGAAAGGATTTTTTTTTTTCACAAGGATACAGGATACAGAGTAAGCTTAAATAGTTAGAGATGTGGTAACCCCACACCTCACAGTAGAGTAAGTATTACAATAACAGAGATAAATACAAGTGAATTCAGGAGTAGCGTAGATGTAGTGGTCTCGGCGCCTGCACACCAGGCACCCCGTACCGGGATCATGCTGTGCCTAAGGGTGTGGAGGCGTCGGGCCCACTCCTCCACTTAATGAACAGTGCCTGTACAGCATAATTGACTTTGATTGGACATATCTTAGAGGTCCAGTCGAGCATTGTGGATGTCACTGTTGAAGAGATGACCTCTTGAGTTAGAGCTAGTAAAGAACAGAACAGTCTGAGAAGGTTGGTGATAAAGTTGTTGAATGCATGTGGTGCGCGAACACGACGGGGAAGGCCCACCACGAGCGGATAGTCCTATTAAACATCAAGCAAGTACAGAGGGTACTGCAGGAATCCCATGGGTCCACTTAAATGGTGTCCATGGAGTACTAGGGTTGCAGTGGTAAGCTCCTGTGGTCGGAAATCCAAGGCCCCCAATCCTGGAGGAATTGCGTCGTAGTCAGATTGGCTTTTGCAAATGCGAATTCAAGCTGAAAGTGTGAATTGAGTAGGATGATACGATCCGAAACCGTTGGTGCAACAGTAGATTTCCATTTTTTGGCTACTGCTAGCCAGGCAGCTATTAATATGTGAGATGCTAAGATCCTGACTTGTTTGGGCCAGGATGGAATTGACATACCTAGGAGAAGGTCTAGAGAGGACAGGTGAGTATTGATGTTGCATAGGGAGTTTTTTACCTTTAGATGACAACGTGGTTGCCAAAGCCTAGCATAGTAGGATGAGTTAAGTGTGAAAGTCGAACTTAAGCGTAAACGTTTTCGGTTAGACTGATGCTGCGTTAAGGAGGTCCTAACCCCCGGAACCTAAAGGCTGGTGTCCTCGAATGGTGACGTTGGGATCATGAGGTACCTGTGGTAAATTCACCTGGGTACCCTAAGGACGTCATGGGAGACATGAACGAACTACAAATTATCCTGATAGGCGAGCACCACCCGGAAGGGGCAGCACAAGCGCGTGGTGTACGTAAGTTGTTGAAATAGTGGTTGGAAGAGTCTGACAAGACAAGAAATGAT
>BLSH010337382.1:584522-626456 GCA_018402905.1 Glandirana rugosa | reverse complement strand
AATTAACCTGGGTACCCTAGGGGCGTCATGGGAGATATGAACTAACGACAAATTATCCTGATGGGCGAGCACCACCCGGAAGGGGCAGCCCAAGCGCGTGGTGTACGTAAGTTGTTGAAATAGTGGTTGGAAGAGTCTGACAAGACAAGAAATGATCGAGATTGAGTTCTCCAGTATAGAAGTTGTCACTGTAGGTGTTACGAGCTAACCTGGAGATTCTATACTGGTTAGTTTCAGTTAATACGACATGTCCGTGACAAGTAATTCATCTCCTTACCCGAGCTGCGGAGGTGTGGGGATCCTACAATAACAGAGACAAATACAAGTGCATTCAGGAGTAGCGTAGATGTAGTGGTCTCAACGCCTGCACACCAGGCACCCCGTACCGGGATCATGCTGTGCCTAGGGGTGTGGAGGCGTCGAGCCCATTCCTCTACTTAATGAACAGTGCCTGTACAGCATAATTGACTTTGATTGGTCATATCTTAGAGGTCCAATCGAGCATTGTGGATGTCACTGTTGAAGATATGACCTCTTGAGTTAGAGCTAGTAAAGAACAGAACAGTCTGAGAAGGTTGGTGATAAAGTTGTTGAATGCATGTGGTGCGCGAACCCGACGGGGAAGGCCCACCACGAGCGGGTAGTCCTATTAAACAGCAATCAAGTATAGAGGGTACTGCGGGGATCCCATGGGTCCAATTAAATGGTGTCCATGGAGTTCTAGGGTTGCAGTGGTAAGCTCCTGTGGTCGGAAATCCAAGGCCCCCAATCCTGGAGAAATTGCGTTGTAGTCAAATTAGCTTTTGCAAATGCGAATTCAAGCTGAAAGTGTGAATTGAGTAAGATAAGATCCAAAACAGTTGGTGCAGCAGTAGATTTCCATTTTTTTGCTACTGCTAGCCGGGCGGCTATTAATATGTGAGATGCTAAGATCCTGACTTGTTTGGGCCAGGATGGAATTGACATACCTAGGAGAAGGTCTAGAGAGGACAGGTGAGTATTGATGTTGCATAGGGAGGAGATAAGTGTAGCCACTTCCTGCCAGAAGTACTTGACATGGAGGCAGTCCCACCAGATGTGATACAGGGTTCCCTTGTCATTACAGTTCCTCCAGCATAGAGGGGATGTGGAAGGGAACATCTTGGCCAGTCTAGACGGCGTGTAGTACCATTTGTGGGCCAACTTTTGTAATGATTCCCAGTGGGAAATGCAGTGTGAAGTCCGGAGGGGGAGAGCGAGCGCTTTATTCCATATTGCTCTCGATGGTGGAGTTTCCGCACGATTGCACCAAAATGCATAAGATGGGTGTGATCGTTCAGTTGGAGGGGAGGTGAGGAGGTTATGTATCCGGGAAATGCCACCGGTGCCTGTTTTAGAAGAGCTATAGAACAGTATGATGCTAGTTAGTGTGGACACATCCCCAGAAAACCTGAGCTTGGATAGTATTGACCGGATTCTGAGGTATAGGAAGAATGACTGTTTGTGCAGTCCATAGGTTTGTTGTAGTTGTGAGAATGACAGCAATACAGTGTTGTCAAACATCTGGTCAAGGGTGTGAAGCCCTCTTTGTTGCCAGTTGTCAAGAGATAGATCGGTTGAGAACAATTCCAATGCTTTAATGGGCAGTTTGGAGAGTAAAACCCTGGGAATTCCTTGGGTATGTTGCGAACATGTGGACCAGACTCTCAGTGCTGCCGTGATGGTATCCATGTGGTAATACCGTGGTTTATGATCAAGCATAATAGCGGTAAGGAGGAGCTTCGGGTCCACGTGCATGACTGTGGTTTCAATTTGAGTCCATGTGTTGTTGGGGTCTGCTGTCCACCAATGTTTTACTTGGTCAAGGACTACTGCCCGGTAGTATGCCTGGATGTTAGGCGCCCCTAATCCACCGTCTTTAGCAGAGGCTAGAAGAATGTCAGTTTTGAATCTGGGTTTTTTATGTTGCCAGATGAATGTGGTTAGCATCTTCTGAAGCTGGCGTAGTTTGGAGGGGAGAAGGGGAAGAGGTACCGCACGGAACATATATAATATGTGAGGAAGTAGATACATTTTTGATTGAGTTACTCTTCCAGCCCAGGAGACAGGTAGAGAGCTCAAGTCTCTGGAGATGCGCACAAGTTTCTCTTTGAGGATTTCAAAGTTTACTTTCAGCAGAGAACTGCTTGGGAAGGTCAGGTGGATACCCAGGTATGGAAGTGATGCAGTGGCGGACCATTGAAAGGGTGTGTTGTCAGAGATAGTTTGTTTAGTGGCCGGGTCAATGCCTAAGTCCAACATAATGGATTTGCTTGTATTTATCTTATAGAGGGAGATGGCGCTGAACTGGTCTAATATTTTTTGGGTGGCTGTAAGGGACGCCTTGGGGTCTGATAGGGTTATAATAACGTCATCGGCATATAGCCCTATTTTATGTTCTACACTGCCCACCTTGATGCCTTTGACCGAGGGAGAGTCTCTGATAGTTTGTGCGAGGGGCTCCATCACCATGGCAAAGATCAAGGGTGATAAGGGGCACCCTTGTCTTGTACCATTGGTGATGTTGAATGGCTCTGATTTGATCCCTGACGTCCACACTCTCGCGGACAGGGCAGAGTACAAATTCAGAATTGCTGCCAGAAATGGGCCTGTCATGCCAAATTTCAGGAGCACATTTTCCATATATGTCCAGTGGACTCTATTGAACGCCTTCTCTGCGTCCAGGGAGAGGAACAGAGAAGGCGTTCGGGAGCCCTCCACCCACTGTATTAGGTCAATGAGGCGTCTCGTACCGTCGCTCGTTTGTCTTTGGGGGACAAATCCTACCTGGTCAGGGTGTATTAGGTGAGGGATGATGGTGGATAAGCGTTGGGCTAGTAATTTAGCATATAATTTTGTGTCTGAATTAAGAAGGGAAATGGGGCGGTAGTTAGCAGGGTTGGCTGGGGGTTTACCCGTCTTTGGTAGAGTGACTACTAGGGCTTCTAAGGACTCCTTGGGCATTTTACCAGTGGAAACATGGTGATTAAAGGCTTCACAGAGATGTGGGGCGAGTTGAAGGGGGAATTGCTTGTAATATTCGTTTGTAAATCCGTCTGGGCCTGGGGCTTTGTGAAGGGGCATTTGTTTAATGGCAGTGATTATTTCTGCTGTGGAGAAAGGTTGCGATAGAAATTCTACTTGTGATTGGGTGATGGTCGGGAGGTGGATGGAAGATAGAAATGCGTCAATGTCTGCTATTTTGGGGTGGGGTGTTTTATCACAATTTTTTAGGTTATACAATTTGGCGTAAAATGCGCTGAATTCGTTCGCGATATCGAGAGGGTTACTTAGCTTTTTACCCTGGGAATTGGTGAGATATTGAATCTTTTGGTTAGAGAGTTGTTTTTTCAGCTGTTTGGCCATAAACGCTCCTGATTTGTTTGCCGAAAAAGGAGCTTAAGCCGCTTAATGTAGAAATCAAATTTTTTGTGGAGGAGTTCACTGAGTTGGTATCTTATTTTCATAAGTTCTGCTGCTATTGTTGGGGATGGGGCTTGTTTGTATTTGATTTCGAGATCTTTTATTTGTTTCAGTAATCGTTCTGTCGTTGTCCTCTGGGCCTTTTTGGCTTGGGTCCCTAGTTTGATGAATAGGCCTCTTAGGACCGCCTTGTGCACATTCCATATGACAGACGGGTCATCAACAGATTGTGTATTCTGTGTGAAATAGGACTCAATCTCGGATCGAATTCTGTCGGAGAACCCTGGGGTCACCAGGAGAGATGGGTTAAGCCTCCATAAAGTATGTTTCAGGGGACGGTTGTTCATGGACAATTTGATCGAAATTGGCGCGTGATCTGACCAGGAGATCACCCCGATGCGCGCTTCGGATACTGATTGAAGGAGGTACTTGTCTGTGAGAAACAGATCGATCCGAGAGTATGAGTTGTGGGGGTGGGAATAGAACGTGTAGTCTCGCTCCATGTCATGTAGGCACCTCCATGGGTCGAACAGATCTTCCCTGTGGAGAAGGGAGGATAGTGCAGTGGGTCTCCTAGTATTTGGGTTAGTTGTATCCAGGGCGGGATCAACGATACAGTTGAAATCTCCACATATTAGTAGTGGGTCAGATCTGAATGGGGCCAATTTAGCCATAAGCTTCGCGTAGAAGTTTCTCTGCGCTGAATTGGGTGCATATAGATTAACTAAAGTGAGGCGCTGATTCTCAATGGTCGCAGAGAGAATCAAGTATCTGCCATCTACGTCAGCTTCGCAATGGTGGAGTGTAAATGAGACTGCAGAACTAATTGCTATCATAACGCCTCTACATTTTTTAGGGGCATTAGCTACGAAGCAGTGGGGAAATTTGCTGTGTGTGCATTTAGGGGCCTTGTCTTTGGAGAAGTGCGTCTCTTGAATACAGAGTACATCTGCCCGTTGTGTTAGGGCCTCTTTCCATAGTAGATTTCTTTTGTAAGGGGAATATAGGCCCTTGACGTTGAGAGATGTGATAGTGAAGGACATGTCGTGAGGGTGTTGCAGAGGGCTGAAGAGACTGGAGCGAGACTACAAGAGAGAACGAGGGTTTACCGCACACAAGGGACCCAATCCGGGTCTACAATAAACAGCACAATGCAAAAAAGACCACTTTATCACTCTATGTATAAAAGGGGTGCTTACACTTAATTCACCAAAGCCTTCTCAATGTATCAATTAATAAATGCAATAACAACAGATTAACTGTAACGATCAATTGAGGAGGAGAGGAGGAACAAAAGAGAACAATAGATAGAATCTGGTGTGCACTGCACACTTTAACCTGGGGAAGTGGTGATCAGGAGTGAATGCGCTCATACTGGATCTTGTATGCGCAAAGGATCCCTAATTGTGGTTTTGCCAGGATCAGTCCTTGTCGGTATCGGGAATTCCAGGGAGTGGATGGTTCAGCCGGCGTCTTGTCTGTTCTGGTGCGTTGGGAGGGAGAGGCAGAAGACCCCAGTTGGTAAGCTTCTTATAGCCATCCTTGGGATTCAGAATGGGTACGATTTGCTGCTGATAGGTGACTAGCAGTTTGGTAGGGAAGCCCCACTTGTATGTAATTTTTCTTTCTTGCAGAATGGAGGTGACTGGCATGAAAGATCTGCGGAAATCCATAGTAGCCTTCAATAGGTCATTAAAGAACAAGATGTTGGTATAAGGGGATGGTAGCGGTCCAGATTTCTTAACGGCTTGTAGAATTTGTTCCTTGACTGGGAAATAATGCATCTTTGCCAGGATGTCCCTTGGAACATCAGCAGCGAGGTGAGCGGGTTTTGCAATCCTGTGTGCCCGATCGATCAATAAGACGCGGGTGTTTAAGCGGGGTAGCACTTTGGAAAAGAGTTGTTGTAGGTAGGAAATGATTTCATCATTTAATCGTTTCCGGGACCCCTCTGATTTTTATGTTCTGTCGCCTCGAGCGATCTTCCAGGTCAGCCAGTTTCAGATTAATTCTTTGGATCTCTGATTTGTGGTGAGCATGAGCATCTAACAGCTCATTATGTGCTTTAACATGGTTCTGCATATGACCCTCCAGGTCAATGGTTCGGTCTTCCAGGCAATCTACCCTTTCATGGATCTGTGACAGGGAGACATGTAATTCCCTGTGCAGGTCTTTCTGCAATGTCATCAGCATAGCTTTTAGTGAGGCCTCCGATACCGTGTTCTCTGTGGCAGGGATTGCTGCCAGTGCTGTGTTGCGCTCTGAGGCGGGGAGTTCTGCATCTGGGCTGGCCCAGAATTGTTTTTTGAGCTGTGGCTCCTTGCTGGGTGAATGAGCAGGGGAGGACGCCAGCCTCTTCCCTCGGTCAGATGGTGGACCCCCCACTGGGGCCTCTGGGGCGGGAAGGGTGTCCATAATGTCTCCTGCGGTATGTATGGTCTCTTTTTCCCTCACAGGCGTATCGGGCCTTGCTGCTCCCTCTGTGTGGTGGGGATTCGCGCCCTTGCCATTCGTTGAGCCCGTACCTTCTGTGGGGAAAGTCTGCGTGTTCCGACCGTTCGTCGGTTCGATGCTGCCACGAACGATCTTTGCGCCGGCGCCATCTTTGGCCTTGTTCATGTTGGCGGGGCGGTAGTAATCCGTCAAACGGCGTGGCTCGGGAGGCACGTACCGATTGCCGGGCATGCCCTGGACGGTCTGTGCGATGAGTCCTTACTATGGGGTCGTTTTTATGGGTCCCCGGGTCGATGAGTGTTGCTATGATCCGAGTATGGGAGCGGAGCTCTGGGTTTAGTCAGCCATCACGCTCCGCTGCAGGCCACGCCCCCCGCCATTAGTAATTTTAAATTTATCCGATAGGACGTTAGAATTATATACTTTAGCTGAAGGCTTTGTGTATAGTGCTGAGATCGCTGAATGCATGAGACCCCGGATACCAAATTTCTCTAAGGTGGCTTTAAGATATCCCCAGTGCACCCTATCAAATGCTTTTTCCGCATCCAATGATAGAATGACTGTGGGTGCACTGCGGGTATTTGTAAGATTAATCAGATTGAATAGACGTCTCGTTCCATCTGAAGCCTGTCTATTTTGAACGAACCCCACTTGGTCTGAGCTAATCACTTGTGGGGTATAAGGGGCAATGCGGTTTGCAATTATTTTTGCATATAGCTTTAAGTCTGTATTCAATAAAGAAATTGGTCTAAAGTTCTGTGGGGAATCCGGCGTCTTCCCCGGTTTAGGCAGAGCAATAATTGTGGCTTGTAACATTTCTTCCGGAAAAGAGAAGGAGTGAGCTGCCTGGTCAAAAATTTTTTTGATTTGGGGGACCAAAATATCTGAGAAGTTTTGATAAGCCGAAAAGCCATCAGGGCCAGGTGACTTATGTTTAGGGAGGGTGTGGATAGCGTCAATAATTTATTTTTCTGTGAATTGAGAACTTAGCTGTGATACTTCATCTTCTGACAATGTAGGGAGTTTGATAGATTTAAGGAAGGACTCAATATTGATAGTATTGGGTTGTAGTGTGTCTGGGTCATCTTTGAGATTGTATAATTTGCTATAGTATTTTAGAGGGGTGATAGACCTTTTCATTACTGTGGGGGTCTTTTATCGAGCTAATTCTAGACATCTGTTGTTTTTTTCTGAGTTGGCTCGCCAGAATTTTACCTGCTTTGTTGCCATGTGCATAGTAAGTGGCTTTGGATCTTTTTAAGTAGGATTCGTGCTCTGTTATAAGATGGATCCTTAGTTGTTGTCTACATTGCGCTAGTAAAGTTTGATTTTTAGGGGTAGGGTTCTGTTTGTTTATTGATTCCACTATATTCAAGTCTGGGATCAGAATTTTAAGTTTTGCCTCTCTCCTCCTCTTTTCCCTAGAGGCCGCTTGAATAAGCAGTCCTCTTATATAGGCCTTATGGGAGCACCAAGTGGTCATTATACCAACTTCTGGAGATGGGTTTGACTCAAAAAATTCCTTAAGCGATTTAGTGATAGATTTTTGATATGTCAGGTTGTTCAGGACGTGAATATTGTTCCTCCAGAGGAAGCAAGGGTTATAGGCAAATTTTTCTTGAATAGACAGAGAGATGGGTGCGTGGTCCGACCACGATATGGAATGGATTATCGCTCTAGAGGTTCTTTGAAGTATCTCCAAATCAGTCAGGAATAAGTCGATCCTAGAGTAAGAATTGTGGGGGGCTGAATAGAATGTGAAGTCCTTTTGTGTTGAGTTTATGCATCTCCATGTGTCGTGTAGATTATGCTGCTTAATGAATGGTTTCAGTTCATACCTGTGGCCCCCTGTAGGAGGTGAGCAGTCATATACTTGTCCGCTACGCAGTTGAAGTCTCCGCAGATGATAAGTGATCCTCTTTTGAGTCTGGTTAACTTCTTCATGAGGGTCCGGAGAAAGGACGCTTGTCCTGAGTTAGGAGCGTATAAATTCACAAATGTATAAGTTATGTTATTAATCTCACAAATCACAATGAGGTATCTGCCTTTCTTGTCACTAATGGAGTCAATTGAGTTAAAAGCCACTCGCTTGCTAAAAGCTATCATCACTCCTGCTTTTTTGACTCCAGCACGTGCTTCATAAATAATAGGGAATTGTTTATGTGTACATTTCGGGTGGGCTTCCTTAGAGAAATGGGTCTCCTGTATACATATGACATCACCTTTGAGGTGCAACATTTCACGCCACAAAGAGGAGCGTTTATATGGGCTATTTAAGCCATGAGCATTTAATGATATGATTTCCAATGTCATTGAAAAGTATTGTAAAATGCAAATATTAGTGGCTTATACCATATTTGTACAGGGTGAAATTCTTTTGATTTACCTGTAGATGGCAGCAAAGGATCAGGAATGCAAGATGATATGTAGAAACTTTTCTTCCATAAATAATCTTTATGTAGTCTTCTTGTGGACATCAATGGAGGACTTATGTAGGTGTCTGGCACAGAGGTGAAAGGAAAATAATGAAAGGTAAAACAGTATAACAAGTAAAAAGTGTGAGAGAAGTCTCACAGTGCGAAATCCTTCGCTGTTTCACTGTGGGGGTCAAAGTTCCCCTGTATTCCCCAAAACAATATCCAGCAAGAGTATAATGGTGGTGCACAGCATAAGGTCCAGTGACCCCTCCTTCTTTCTGTTTAAACTCTTTCCCAGCTAGGTGATATCCTTGCTGTCTGCGTTTTGTGTGAGTGATCCTCTTCTTCAGGCAATAGTGCCCATTGTCTCGCCAGTTTTAGCCCTTGTTCCAATGTGTGTATGACATGGGTGTGGTTGCCCTTGGTAATGATAATTTTTGTTGGGAACCCCCATGAGTATGGAAGGCTGTGGTTTTGGAAACGTTTTGTAAGAGTCGCAAGGTTCCTTCTAGCTTGCATAGTGTGTTGTGAGAGATCTGAGTATATTGATATGTCTGAATATGGTTCAGGTAAGGCCTTGTGCTTTCTGGCTGCTCTCATCAGTTCATCCTTAACATGAAAAAAAGGTATACGTGCAATAACATCTCTCACAGTGTTCTCGGGTAGATGTTTAGGTTTGGGCAGACGGTGGGCTCTATCGATCACTAGCTCTCTCTCAGGGATGTCTGGTAGGACAGTATCGATAAAGTCCTGTACATACTTGCGCAGATGTGCTGGGGGGACCGATTCCGGTACACCCCTCATTTTTATATTGTTCCTTCCATTTCTATCTTCGATTTCTGCCATTTTGTTTTTAACTGCTTGCAATTCCTTATCTATTTCGTTATGGGCATCAACAAGTTCATTGTGGGCCGAGGCAAATTCGCCCATTTTGTCCTCTGTATGGCTCACCCTGTCACCTAGTGCTGATACGTCCGTTTTTAGCTGGGTAACACATTCCATCATATCTCTATGCAGGGATCCCCTTAGTGAAATAAGCATATCTCTCATGGTTGTGTCGGTAAGGGGTTGCCCTGAAGTAGGGAATTGCTGTATTTGCTCTATAAACTCCCTGGTGCTGTCCTGCTCCCCTTCCTGCTCCCCTAGGTCACCTGGATATCTGTGCTCCGCGGAGCGTTTCTGGGACACCTTCTGAGGGCTCTGGATAGGCGAGGTGCTCGGGGATGTGCAGGAGCTGTGGCCTGGGGAGGATGTGTGGTTCTGCCATCTTTCCTTCTTGTCGCCTCTGTCTTCCGTGTCCCGTTCGGAGACACGCAGCCCGTCGCCATCTTGCGGCCATGTCACGCCCGCCGACCCGAAGAACTCAGTGAGCTTCCTCGGGCCATGGGTACCTTTTCTCTTGCCCATTGTGCGCTGGGTGCGTAGCTGGGTCGTCTATGGAGGGTTCCAGTAAGTTTGGATGCTGGATGTTGCTTTTAGCCGCTGGATGTGCGGGGATACTGGGAGAGCTCTCTCCTCAACCGCCAGCCACGCCCCCCCAACGTATATTCTAAGAGGCATAATGAGTCTTTTGAACGGTTCATTTTTTCCACAAGTTTTTGGAAAATGTGGAAAGAAAATGAAAATGCATTCTTTTTTACACAAGGTTGTCCATTTATACAATATTTCTAACACACAGCATGTACCTAGCAAAAATTTCACCCTAAAATATATTCTGCTACTTGTCCCGAGTATGGTGATACCACATGTGTGACACTTTTACACAGCCTGGCCACATACAGAGGCCCAATATGCAGGGAGCACCATCAGGCGTTCTAAGGACATAAATTACACATATAATTTCCTGACTACCTCTTGCACTTTTGAAGGTCCTGGAGCACCGGGGCAATGGAAACGCCCAAAAAATGACCCCATTTTGGAAAGTAAACACCCCAACGTATACTCTAGGAGGCATAATGAGTCTTTTGAACGGTTCATTTTTTTCACAAGTTTCTGGAAAATGTGGAAAGAAAATGAAAATGCATTTTTTTTTTACACAAGGTTGTCCATTTATACAATATTTCTAACACACAGAATGTACCCAGCGGAGCACGGATGCAGGGTGAGCATGCATGCATGGGTGAGCACAGATGGACGGCAGAGCACGGATGCATGGCTGAGCCTGAATGCATGGGTGAGCAAAAATGCATGGGTGAGCACGAATGCATGGGTGCGCATGGATGGATGGGTGAGCACGGATGCAAAGGTGAGCACAGATGGATGGTGGAGCACGGATGCATGGGTGAGCATGGATGCATGAGTGAGCACGGATGCATGGGTAAACACAGATGAGGCTGGATGGGTGTGCACAGATGAGGCTGCATGGGCGATCGTGATTGGATTGGTGAGCATGGATGCATGGGTGAGCATGGCTGGACGTGTGAGCACGGATGCATGGGTGATGGATGAGTGAGCACGGATGGGTGAGCATGGATGCATAGGTGACGGATGAGTGAGCACGGATGGGTGAGCACGGATGCATGGGTGACAGATGAGTGAGGACAAATGGATGAGCATGGGTGGCGGATGAGTGAGCACGGATGCATGGGTGACGGATGGGTGAGTACGGATGGGTGAGCATGCATGGGTGGGCATGGATGCATGGGTGCCAGATGGGTGAGTACGGATGGGTGAGCACGGATGGGTGGGCATGGATGCATGGGTGACAGATGAGTGAGCACGGATGGGTGAGCATGGGTGACGGATGAGTGAGCACGGATGCATGGGTGATGGATGGGTGAGTACGGATGGGTGAGCATGGATGGGTGGGCATAGATGCATTGGTGACGGATGGGTGAAAACAGATGGGTGAGCATGGATGGGTGGGCATGGATGCATGGGTGACGGATGGGTGAGCACGGATGGATGGGTGACGGATGAGTGAGCACGGATGGGTGAGCAAGGACGCATGGGGGACGGTTGAGTGAGCACAGATGCATGGGTGACGGATGGGTGGGCACGGATGGGTGAGCACGGATGCATGGGTGACGGATGGGTGAGCACAGATGCATGGGAGACAGATGGGTGAGCACGGATGGGTGAGCACGGATGGGTGAGCATGGATGTATGGGTGACAGATGGGTGAGCATGGGTGACGGATGGGTGGACACGGATGGGTGAGCACGGATGCATGGGTGACGGATAGGTGGGGACGGATGGGTGAGCACGGATGCATGGGTGATGGATGGGTGGGCACAGATGGGTGTAGTGGTACTGATGGGTGCTGTAGTGGCACGGATGGGTACTGTAGTTGCATGGATGTGTCATGGATGAGAACTGATGTGGTATGGATGAGCATGAATGAGGCATATGAATGAGGCATAAATGAGCACAAATAAGGGGGGAATAAGCCGTAGATGGGGTGACTGAGCACGGATGGATGGGTGAGCACAGATGCATTGGGGAGCATGCATGCATGGGTGAGTACAGATGGATGGCTGAGCACAGATGGATGGGTGAGCACGGATGGATGGGTGAGCACAGATGAGGCTGGATGGGTGAGCATGGCTGGATTGGTGAGCATGGATGAGGCTGCATGGGTGAGCATGACTGGATTGGTGAGCACGGATGCATGGGTGAGGATGGCTGGATGGGTAAACACAGATGCATGGGTGAGCACAGATGGATGGCAGAGCACGGATGCAGGGTGAGCATGCATGCATGGGTGAGCACAGATGGACGGTAGAGCACGGATGCATGGCTGAGCACGAATGCATGGGTGAGCAAAAATGCATGGGTGAGCACGAATGCATGGGTGCGCATGGGTGAGCACAGATGGATGGTGGAGCACGGATGCATGGGTGAGCATGGATGCATGAGTGAGCATGGATGCATGGGTAAACACAGATGAGGCTGGATGGGTGAGCACGGATGAGGCTGCATGGGCGATCGTGATTGGATTGATGAGCATGGATGCATGGGTGAGCATGGCTAGATGTGTGAGCACGGATGCATGGGTGACGGATGAGTGAGCACGGATGGGTGAGCACGGATGCATGGGTGACAGATGAGTGAGCACAGATGGATGAGCATGGGTGACGGATGAGTGAACACGGATGCATGGGTGACGGATGGGTGAGTACGGATGGATGAGCATGGATGGGTGGGCATGGATGCATGGGTGCCGGATGGGTGAGTACGGATGGGTGAGCATGGATGGGTGGGCATGGATGCATGGGTGACAGATGAGTGAGCACGGATGGGTGAGCATGGGTGACGGATGAGTGAGCACGGATGCATGGGTGACGGATGGGTGAGTACGGATGGGTGAGCATGGATGGGTGGGCATGGATGCATGGGTGATGGATGGGTGGAAACGGATGGGTGAGCATGGATGGGTGGGCATGGATGCATGGGTGACGGATGAGTGAGCAAGGATGGGTGAGCACGGATGCATGGGTGATGGATGGGTGAGCAAGGATGCATGGGTGACGGATGGGTGGGGACGGATGGGTGAGCACGGATGCATGGGTGATGGATGGGTGGGCACAGATGTGTGGGCATGGATGAGGGTGCATGGATGAGGCTGCAGGAATGAGGCTAG
The DNA here is from genome assembly GCA_018402905.1 of Glandirana rugosa. NCBI lineage: Eukaryota > Metazoa > Chordata > Amphibia > Anura > Ranidae > Glandirana > Glandirana rugosa. The sequence continues at coordinate 613,562 of BLSH010337382.1, read as the reverse complement.
ATGGGTAAAGCTGGATGGGTGTCCCTGTCTGGCACATAGCAGTGCTGTGGGCACTTCAGACCCTGCCCACAGCACCGCTGCATCTCCTCTCTCCCCCCTCTCCCTCCTCTGCTGTCACACTGCACCGATCGGTGCGGAGAGGGGAGAGACAAGCCGGCACTTCATTTGACGGAGCGATCATTTTTCTAAACGGCCGCTGCAAGCAGCCATTTACCATGATCGGTGATGCGCCGGGTCTCACGGACCCGGCGGCCACAGATGCTCCCAGGTGCGCGCCCCAGGGGGCGCACGGGAGTGCGATTCTGGGAGGACGTTATAGTACGTCCACTCAGAATAATGGATCCCACTTGTGGCCGTGTAATTACATTACACGGTCGGCAAGTGGTTACAAAATTACGCGAGGTCCCCCCCAAAATCCAAACCAGGCCCTTTGGATTTAGGTCTGCTATGGTTTTTAAGGGGAACCCCGTACCAAATTAAAACAAAAATGGCGTGGGGTCCCCCCCACAATCCAAATCAGACCCTTATCCAAGCACGCAGCCCTGGCATGGCAGGAGGGGGTGGGGACGAGTGACCACATGCCCTCAACATGGGGGCGATGCTTTGAGGTCGCCCCCAAAGCACCTTGTCCCCATGTTGATGGGGAGAAGGGCCTCATCCCCAAAACCCTGGCTGGTGGTTGTGGGGGTCTGCGGGCAGGGGTCTTATCTGAATTTGTAAGTCCCCCAGATCCCGACCCCCCCATGTGAATAGGTTTGGGGTACATTGTACCCCTACCCATTCACCAAAAAAGGAGTGTGGTGTAAAAAAAACAAGAGGCAGTTTTTGACAAGTCCTTTATTTGGTAAAATAGCTCTTTCTTCTTTCTTCCTCCATCTTCTCCTGGCTTGGTCCTTCTTATGGTCTTCTGCTGCTTCTTTTAGTCTTCTTGTTTCCTCTCTTCCTTTACAATCTTCATCTTCATCTTCTTTCTTCTTTCACCGCCGCTGCTCTCTCCGCTGCTGCAGCCCAGCCCCTGCGCACCTTGCAGAATGGGCGGTCTTCACAATGACAGTACTTTTATAAGAAGAGGCGGGGCCACCCACTGATGTAACTGAGTGAACCCACCCTTTCTGATGTCATGTGATGTCAGAGGGGGTGGGTCACCCATTTACATCACCGGGTGGTCCCGCCCCTTCTTATAAAAGAACTGTCATTGTGAAGACCGCCCTTTCTGCAAGACACGCAGGGGCCGGGCTGCAGCAGCGGAGAGAGCGGCAGCGGTGAAAGAAGATGAAGATGAAGATTGAAGACGAAGGCTAGGGTTGCATGCTCGGATAATGGTCTGGTTTGGATTTTAGGGAGAAACTCACATCAATTTTTTAAAAATTTGGAGCGATTTTTTGCATATTGCCGGGAACCGGCAATACATTACAGCCGCGATTTTAAATGACAATCCTATGGAAATATCATTTTACTCTGGCTATGTTCTACACCTCACAGAGATGTGCCCTTTTACACACAGACTAAGGACACTCCCTGGCACAATACTTAAAGGAATTTTTCATTTTTTTTTTCACTTTAAGCATTATTAAAATCACTGCTCCTGAAAAAATTATCAATTTAAAACTTTTTTTTTGCATTGGTACAGGTCCCCTAGGGCAGGACCCGGGCCCCCATACACTTTTTAGGGCAATAACATAGCATATTAGCCTTTAAAATGAGCACTTTTGATTTTTCATCTTCGGGTCCCATAGACTTTAATGGTGTTCGGATGTTCGCCCTGAACTTTTTGTCTGTTCGCATGTTCTGGTGCGAACCTAAGCGGGAGGTATTTGGCTCATCCCTACTAGGGAACACAGTTAACCCCTTGATTGTCCCCTGCAGGTTAACCCCTTCCCTGTCAGTGACATTTATACAGTAATCAGTGGCTATTTTTAGATCTGGTTTCTGTATAAATGCCAATGTTCCCAAAAAGTGTCATCAATGTCCGACATGTTTGTCGCAATACCACAGTCCTGATAAAAAAATGCCATAAATGAATTCTCATGGTTGGTAAACGCGGCAACTTTTGCGCAAGCCAATAAATAATCACCGATTGTGAATTTTTTTACCAGAAATATGTAGAAGAATATATATTGGCCAAAACCGATGAATACATTTGTTTTTTTATATATTATTTTATATATATTTTTTATATGTATTTTAGCAAAAAGAAAGAAATCTTTTTTTTTTGCTAAATTGTCGCTTTTTTGTTTATAGCGGTGGTCATAAGTGGAGCAGAGGTGATCAAATACCACCAAAAGAAAGCTCTATTTGTGGGGAAAAAAAGATGCCAATTTTGTTTGGGTACAACGTCGCACGACTGTGCAATTGTCAGTTAAAGCAACGCAGCGCCGAATCGCAAAAAGTACTCTGTGGTTAAACCGCCGTGGGGAAGGCGCAACTAGACCCTAGTGGGAGGGTTGCTCATGGAGGTGAGAGCATAGATTGGATGGTGGATGGACATTCACAGCATGATTGCAGTGTTGCAGCACTGGGAGTCTCTCTTCTTCTGCTGGATTGTTATCACTCCATGGACTTTTCTCACTACACAGCACTTTACTATTGAAGTTTATGCTCCTATTGTTTACCTTATGCACCAGGCCCTCTATGGTGTATTGATATGTTTTATATGCACATTATGAATCAATGACACTATGAATTAATGAGTTTATACACTTTGAGTGGTATTCATTTTAGTTATGTATTGATATTATTGCAGTCACATGTTATATATTATTGCATTTAAGTTTTTAGCACTATGCACTCTATTGTTATAGAGCAACTAGTTGCCATATATTTCAAAATAGCAGCGTTTTAGTGGCAGCAGTATGGATCATTATTAAGATCTAGGTAGCATTTCAATGATAAACTTTTTCTTTTCATGTGGGTGGGGGTTCACTCGTTTAGTGTTAAGCAGCTACCACTTATCCCAATCCCCATCCATAGTAGCGCAGAAGTATTGTTTTCTCCTTTAACATAGCATAACATGGTGAAAATATAATCTATTGGTTAAATTGGTTAAACAGGGAGGATATGTTCATTCCATGGAAGAGTAACCAGAACATGAATTTTCAACAGAAGTAAGGCCTCATTAAAGTAGAGGCTGGCATCCAATAGTCAGGTAAACAAGGAGATCCATCTATGGATCGAATCAACAAACTGGACTATGTGGATAAAGCAGATCACTAGCTCGGTCAGGGAGGTTGCCTGGATGGATGTTGGCACTGAGGAGTGTTGAAAGATATCTTTGACTTTCCCTTAGCAGGGGTCCAGATTCGGGATGGGATGGTAAACGGACGTGGTGTGGAAGGAAGGGGTGGGTATTCTTCCTCTGGTAATGGTGGTAGGCCCAGATTTTTTAGGAAAGCTTCACCTTCATAGATATCTCAAAGAACATGCTGGGTGCCATTTCTTATAACCACAAGGAGGAAGGGAAAGCCCCAGAAGTAGGCTACCCGGTGGGTTTACAGATGAGTAGTGATCGGTTTTAGACTGCGCCCCTTTGCTAGAGTGATAGGTGAGAGATCACTAAAGATCTGGATCCTGTACCCCTTATAGTCCAGTTGAGATCTATTTCAGGTAGCCAGAGTGAGTGCCTCTTTGCTATCGTAATAGTGGAAATGGACTATTATGTTCCTTGGTCTTGCCCCCACAGGTGGTTTGGGTGCCAGAGAGTGATGAGCTTTATCCTGCCATCAGTCTATATCTGCTATGTCAGGTCCCAGGATGTTGAATAGGCCCAGCAGGTAGGAAAGTAGGCTGTTGTCATTTAGACATTTGAGACTGTATCTTTAAGGGCAGGATTTTCCTCCTCTAGCACATGAACATACTGGACAATCTCGTCCATTTTTCATCCAGGAGCTCAAGGGTTAGAATAGAGGGAGACGAGAGTGGGGCAGCTTGTGTACCTGCAGCATGTCCTGTAGCATGGGATGCTTCCTCCAGAAAGTCCCCCAGGTGATCAGCTGAGTCCCCCTGTGTACTCAAGGCCGCGGATGAGGGTCTGGCCAGGATTTTCTCCATTGTGGCTGTAGGTTGCAACCCGTGGTACAGTGGGGGGTGGATTTTTGCCACCCAATTTTCACCATGAGATGCCCCTGTGTCTCAGTGAGCGGTTGCGCTGGCCCCTGATGCTGTTAATGCAGTTGATGTGGATGCGGGGGCTGTGGAGAGTGGGGGAGGCCCCAGTGCTCACTCAGTGAATATGCGCCACCCTGAGCATCCAAGCATATGCCCAATTTGTTTAGGTCTTTACATACAGATGTTCCAGATGAGCCACAAATGGGGTATTGAGTAAGAGAAGGTGGGAAGAGTGCCTAGGGAATATGAATAGGGAATGTGAATACAAATAAGTGTGGATTGGGTGTACCAATATGGGCACCGTTCCTAGGCTTCAAAGTGTCCAGTCATGCCAAAATACAGTATTTAGGCTCACATTTCTTCAGAACGCTGATTAAGGGGGCATTAGATGATGCAGTGTTAGTGCTGGCCGCTCTCCAGGGGTCCCTGGATAGATTCTGTAATCGAGAGGTGAGTCACGGCTGCCCAGGTCTCAGTAGGCCACACCCGGGACCACAGACTGGCGTGGGCAATAGGCCCCAAAAAATCAGTTAGGTCCAGATGATGGGGTAATCTTGGGGTGTGTAGCCTGGGGTGTTACTCGGAGAGATGGCCCATGAGTAAGGGGCTCCGGTGTGTAGAGGCCTTGGTGCTGGAAGATGGGCTCTGCAGTGGCCTAAATTGCTCAGCGAGTAGGTATCCACACCACTCAATTCTTAGCCTGGGGTGTAGCAGGGGGTATGAAGGGACAGTCTAGGGGGTTTTCGTCTATCACCGGGGCAGCTGGAGCTCGGATGCCGTTGGATAATGCAGAGAGATCCTGGAGCTTCTCAAAACATGCCGCTCACATCAGGCCAAGCCCCCCCCTCGTTTGCTTTGACCACATACCCAAAGGAGTAGCGGATGCTCTTTTCCAAGGTGGATTATCCTTTATCTGTTTATTCAATGTGTGATTCGACCCTTTGACATCTAGAGCTGAGGTGAGCAGGCATTGCACCCAGAGGTGGTGGTGATAGTCTTCTGAATCACACACTTTCTAATAGAGGTGTGGCACAGATGTTGGAGTTAAATAAGTACTATCACAGAAGAGTTTGTACATATTTTTTCTTTACCCTATGTGGACTTTCTTGCAAGATTGTCTTTTTTGCATAATTGTTTTTGTCAGGGAAATGGCCGAAGACCTGGCAATCTTGCCAGTATGCATCATGACTGTGCCAGATGGATTCCCGTGTGCATGTGCACTCTCAGATGCACCACACCATGAGTGGGCGCATGCAGATGCGAGCACACATGCTAGATGTTAGTGCCCTATGGCCTATTTAAACCTGCCACTGATACATGCAGATGGCTGGATTAGCATCAGTTTCCTGTATCTCCTGTGTTCTGTGTATCCTGATCTTTGGACTTGCCATTGTAACCCAGATTGCTCCAGACCTGCTTGACCTCTTCTCCTGGCTCACCCCCTGACTTGCTCCCTGACTCTTCTTCTACCTGATTACCTGTTTATGACCCTGGCTTACTGCATGGACTTTGCCTTTGCTTGATCCACGTGTATAACCCCAGCTTGCCCTATGGGCTCTGTTACTCTTTACTGGCTTGCCAGCCTGTGTTGGATCCCTGGCTGGGTCTCTACTGCTGTATCCTGAAAGCATGTCTGCCTTGCAGCACATCCAGCTTGCTCCAGCCACCCTCTGGTGTACAGCTCATCCAACAACAGTTACTGGCAAATTATATGTAGATGTCCTTAATCCCGCGCTTAGGATATTAGGTTGGATATGGAGATAAGGTTGATAAGACTGTTGCCTCCCCTAATATCCCCACTAGGTGGAGTATGAAAATTGAAATTTATAAACAGGGGTGGTTGGCGCCGTCTATATAATTATAATTAAATAATTTATACTCCTCCTGTGATGTGTATATACAAATAATGTGTTGTACAAAAAGTCATAAAGAAATAAAAATATTAAAAAATACAAACTTATATCCTGTGTGTGCGTGCAGGCAATCCATTGAATCTCCAAAGTGCTGTAATATATTTCACCACAACATATCCTAAAGGTCCATATTCTTAGAATCATTCAATAGTTTAATGAATATATTCAAAAAAAATGTCCAATAAATTAATATTTCATATATTCCTTTTCCAAAAAGATCAAAAAAAGTTTATATGTGCAATGATGCTGTATCCAAGTGATTATTATAATCCAAAGTGACTTGTGCAATATGCAAATATCCTTTGTGCAAAAAAAGTTTTTGTGGTTCCACACATGCTCCCCCTCTTGTGTCCTCACTCACCAGAAGACAGCACCCCTGCAGGGGTAAACTGCATATAAGCTGAATATCCGGTGATGTTCACTCCTCCACTGCGGGTCAGCTCTCCCCATCGGTATATATAAAGGGATGGAGGGAATAATTCATAGAGTGCTCCAGTAAACTTAATTATTTTTATTCCAAATCAGTTTAAAAACAAGCCACGTGCAAAAAGCAACAACAATATGGTCCCAGTGCACCTAATAGGCGTTCAAGCTGTGTGCAAACACAGATATCCTGCAATCTGGGACGATATACATTCCACAGGCTATTTTTCCGAAATCGGAAATGGTGTTACGGCGTACCAGAAAGCCCCGCCTTATGTGTTTCATCGTAGGACATCATCTGAAGCGGTGGCCATTTTGGTACACCTCATGCTTATATAGTGTGTGTGTATAGAAGCCGGATTACTTATACCTGCTGTTATATAATTGTTGTAGTTATATTAAACATACCCCTTAGATCTTACCTATATATCTGTAATAAGTAAGTATTATTCTTGTACTAAACAAATTAACCCTACAGAATTTCAACATACCTCTTTGAGGAACAACTTTATTTTCAATCCTAAGGTCCCTGGCGGAGAGTGTTTGGAAGCTTTTGAGAAAATGGTTGAAAATGATCTTAAGTCATTAAAGAAAGAAAAATCTAAAACCAAGAATATAGGGAAAACAATTAAAGCTTTAGGAAAAAAGAAAAATGTGATTAGGCCAGCTGATAAAGGAAGAGGACTGGTCATCCTAAACAAAAAAGATTACGAAGAGGAAATGGATAATCTTCTGAAGGTGGAGAACACATATAAGAAATTAAAGGTAACCCAAAGAAGGAATATGAGAAGAAATTAAAGGAATTTGTGAAGAAAGGCAAAGAAAAGGTCATGGGTTTACGTATAAGACTGGAGATGGCGCTGCTTGGATCCCTGATTTGAAAAAATTATTTCAAAATGATTGATAATGTGCTAGTATCTTGTGCTAATATAAATATAAATAGTGTTTATTTGTTTGTAGTGTATGGGTAGTGGCGTTACAGTGTTAATGCTAAAGTACATAAGTGCAAACCATGTGCAAAGTAAATCCAATCCTTATCAAATCAGTGCATATAGAAAACCTGTGTATCATATAGAGTGCTTGATGATAGAGTGCTTGATGATGCAATGATCCACGGACAATTCCTGACTGACTGATTTCTAGATGTTAATGGGCAGGAGGGTGGAGCCACCTCCCTATTTCCTTACCCCTATCTTTCTCCTTCCTTTCTTTTCCCTCTCTTCTTTGACCTTTCGTTTTTTCTTTTTTTTTTTTCTCTTTTTTTTTGTTCTTTTGTTTAAGGGGTTTTATTTGAGCTTAGATGATGGGATCAGGCTTTTTGGGCTGATTGCTGTTGCATAGGAGATGCACAGATAGCCTAAATTGTAAGACAAAAGTCCTAGCTAGATGATCTATGAGTAAGTGCCCTTATGGATAGGCATTATCTATTATGCCATAATAGTAGCTAGAAAAGTTGATATGACTTTATAGTATTTATAATAGTGGGTTAACATGCAACGAGAGAATTATAACTTGTTACTCCTATGGCTCTTCCATGATGATGTAACTAAACTTTACATATTATAAGAAGTGATCTGCACTTATCTCTGATAAAACATGGCTCAAAAGGTGTAATGTTACTGTTACTTTTGACTCTGTTGTATAAATAAATAAATATTAAAAACATTGAAACATAAAGAGTGCACAATTGATTTCGAAGCTGGAGAAAATCACAGGAACAGAGAATTACATATTAGCTACCATTGATTTTAATTCTCTGTACACTAGCATAATACAAAAGATGGCCTAAAAGGTGTGGAGAAAGATTTACATGAAAATTCAGGACTGAAACAGGAACAGATACAGTTTATATTAGAAGGCCTTAAGTTAGCCATGGAAAGTAACTATTTCTGGTACAATAAACAGTATTATGTTCAGGAAAATGGGGTGGCAATGGGGGCTCGCTATGCCCGCAGTGTCACCAACCTTTTTATGGATATGTGGGAAGAGAAATACATTTACAAGATTGGCAAATCACAGCTCAAATTCTACCAAAGATACATCAATGATGTCATCATCCTCTGGGGTGGATCGGCTGAATCTTTACAAAATTTCTTCAGTGAAATTAATCATAACACATATGGCATTTCATTTTCAGGAGATTGGAACTATCAGAAAATAAATTGTCTGGATTTACAAATATTTGAAGTGGAAGACAAACTATATACCAGAACCTACTTCAAAGCAACGGATCACAACAGATATATCCCTACCTCTAGTTGTCACCATCCAAAATGGAAGAGTAACATTCCAAAAATGATGAACCCATGCATGTGATAATGCTTATATGAAAAGATGCATTTCTCTTTTTGCATAGGTCGCAGGTATAGCATGTTCAAGTCGCATATAGAAGCAAATATGTGTGATTGTTATTGAAGGGAAACCCGTCACTGTGCTGCTTGACTCTGGTAGTGTGATAACATTGGTTAAAAGCAGCTGTGTAAATCAGGCAAGGTTACACCCTAGCACTGTTGGGGTCATTTGCATCCATGGGGACACTCATGACTACCAGACAGCGCTAGTCGGGATTGACACCCCTTGCATCAGAGTGACCCATTCAGTGGGAGTGGTACCTTCCCTGCTTCCTGAAGCCCCAGTTGGGAGGGATTTTCCCCATTTTTGGAGGTTTTGGGAAGGCACAGAGAGCCTGGAGGAAAGAGCTTCCCCTGCTGAGGAAGCACGGGAGTTCTCACCAGACCCTTTTTGCCAAACGGAAGGAGAGATTGGTGGCAGGACCGAGGAAGAAGGAGACCTTCTTCCTTTTCCTGTAATGGCTGGGGAACTGGAGGAGCCGGAAGATAGCTCCCAGCAGGTGGCTAATGTCCCAGACCATGTCTCTGTCTCTGATAGTGAGAGTGAACCGAATGTAGTCCTTGACTTAGAGGTCCGGAAAGAGGACTTCTATACAGAACAACTACGGGATGTCACGCTCCTCAGAGCCATAGAAAACGCGAAGGTGATTCATGGGGAACCTGTGAACCCTAATTGGGGGGTGTCTTTTCCCTACATGGCGCTTAAAAATGATTTGTTAGATCAGGTGGTGAAACACGGAGAGGATGAATTGGAACAGCTAGTGGTTCCCAAACCCTTCCGCCGGATAGTGCTAGATCTGGCCCATGGTCATGTAATGGGGGGACATCTGGGTATTGAGAAAACCAGGGAGAGAGTAACCCAGAGATTATTCTGGCCTGGGTTGTATGCAGACATCAAAGAATACTGTGAGTCATGCCCTGAGTGTCAAATGATAGCCCCGTCACCCCATTTTCGTAGTTCCCTTGTCACACTTCCCATAGTGGAAGTGCCATTTGGATCTTGTGGGACCAGTAGCAAAATCTACCCGGGGACACCAGCACATCCTGGTGATCTTGGACTATGCGACCTGCTATCTTGAGGCCATACCCTTGCGGAATACCTCCGGTAAGACTATCGCCAAGGAACCTGTCCAGGTGTTTAGTCGGGTGGGGATCCCTAAAGAAATCTTGATGGATCAGGGTACCCCGGTCATGTCCAGAGTGACCAGAGAATTGTGTAAGTTGTACAAAATCTCCCATCTCCATACCTCTGTCTACCACCCGCAAACTGACGGTCTGGTGGAAAGGTTTAACAAGACCCTCAGAGTATGCTAAAAAGGTGGTGGATAAAGATGGGCAAAATTGGGATATTTTTGCTGTCGTACCTCATATTTGCCATACGAGAGGTTCCACAGGCATCTACGGGGTATTCCCTCTTTGAACTCTTGTATGGTAGGCATCCCTGGGGGCTGCTAGATGTCGCAAAAGAGACATGGGAAGGAGAGGCCATCCCATATAGAAGCGTCATAGAGCACGTCTCCTTGATGCAGGATCAAATCACAGCTGTCCTGCCCCTTGTACGAGAGCATATGGAGCAAGCCCAGGAAGCCCAGAGAAGGGTTTACAATCGGGGTGCAAAAACCCAAACTTTAAATCCCGGAGACAGAGTGCTGGTGCTAGTCCCCACGGTTGAAAGTAAATTCCTGGCAAAATTGCAGGGTCCCTTTCATTAGGGAAAGAGTAGGGGAAGTTTACCAGCCTGGGAAAAGGAAACCAGAGCAAATTTACAATTTTAATCTCCTTAAACCGTGGAAGGACAGGGAGACATTATTGGCAGTGCCCATGGCCCAAAAGGACAGGTTACCCCTAACCCCAGATGTCCCCATAACCGAGTCCTTGTTACTGACGCAACAAAATGATGTTAAGGACTTTGTCAATAAAAATAGAAACTTTTTTCCCTTTCTTCCCTACCCGGTCTGACCACTGTGCTACAACATGACATAATCACGGAACCCGAGGTCCGTGTAAATGTAAAACCCTACTGAATACCTGAGGCTAAATGTGAGGCGGTGGTGAGAGAAGTAAAAAACATGTTGGAGTTAGATGTGATAGAGGAGTCCCACAGCACCTGGTCGAGCCCTATAGTACTGGTCCCAAAGCCCGATGGCTCTATCCGGTTCTGTAACGATTTTAGGAAGCTGAATAAAGTGTCTAAGTCTGACGCATACCTGATGCCGCGGGTTGACAAACTTGTGGATAGGTTGGGAGGGGCCCGGTACATAACAACCCTAGACCTAACTAAGGGATACTGGCAGATCCCCCACCGGAGTCCGCAAAGGAAAAAACTGCCTTCTCTACCCCAGAGGGGTCCATCCAATACAGACAAATGCCATTTGGTCTGCATGGTCTACATCCTTTCAGAGGATGATGGACAAGTCTTTGAGGCTAACAGGGAATAATAACCCACCTGCTTGAAGCCCTAAACCTCTATCATGTTTTTCTCAACTGCTTGCCAGAGACCTTCCCACGATATCCCCAGCCATTAGCCTTTATATCCCGAAGAAAGGCTGTGTGTTATAAGGCTGTGGCTCTGACGTGGTACACCAGGCTCTGAGGAAGAGGCTGTGGCCTCGAAACGCATTAGCCAGTTTGTCCAGGATACCATCAGAATATGCCATTGGATGCAAAGCTGCATACTATTGATACGCTTGCAATTTTACTGTGTTTGTGAGTATATTTTATGACTTTAAATAAATGCTTCTCACTGAGGATAATGCGCTAGGCCGGTGCGCCCTTGTGTGCTTTTATTTCCTACAGGTTCAGGCCTTCCTGGGGATTACAGGGTATTACTGCCACTTTATCCCTGACCTTGCCACAATTGCCGTCCCTCTGACCGATCTGACAAAGGGTAGAGCATCAGGAATGGCTGAAACTATGGTTAACATTGATGTACATTTTATCAAGCTTAAAAAGCTACTTATTAAGAAATCTAATTTAGGATGGCATATCCGCTTTCTTGACAAATACCTGAGGGAGGGAGTGAACCCAATCGGTTTACGGGTGCAGGTCTTCCCCTCCTTTGAGGTGTTAGATTCAGAGTTTCGAGATGAATGGGAATCAAATCTTACACAATGCACTGCTAAGATGATGGAAATGTTAAAAGCCAAATATAAAAAAGATCTAGCTGAATTAGATAAGGTTATTGAAACCCTAAGAGCAGAAGGAACTAAATTGCCTCAGAATACAGAATTCACCACTAAGGAACAAGAACTAGTATTGTTCTTGAAAAAGTACAACAGAGATTTAGTCCATAAAAAAGATCTTAAATTTCATAAAGATCAGATGGCTTTTTTAGGGGGTTACACCTATAGATGGCAAAGAAATTTTGAGAGAGGTAGGGGAACAGGTTTCCAACGAAGGCAGAGTTCAGAACCCTCCTTTTATCAATCAGAATGATATTTCAGTTGTTTCTTCTGTTTCGTCCTTCAGGTCTAACACTACAGCAACCAGAGGAAAATCTACAAAAGGAAGAGCACGGAAACGTGGTAATGGTGGTAGGTCTCACATACAGACGGGCACACATGGCAAACATAGCCTATCCCCTCAAAAATCATCTCCAGCTGTTAGATTTAAAAACTCACCATCTACATTTGTCAACACACAGGGTGACCAGGTGATCGGTGCTTTACATACCTCAATTTTTGGTGCTAGCAGCAGTTTAGAACCGGGTGAACCTACAGAGTTAGGAGCTAGATCCAAATTAGCCCTCCAAACCAACAATCATGATACAGGATCCCCTTTAGGCCCATCCCCAGTACCATTGACTCCAATGGTACATTTACGGGCAGGTAAACTGGGCCTCTTTGTAACGAAACAGAAATAGATGTTCCTGCAATGGATGTAATTAATCTTTCATCATATCATTTAACTACCAATGAAGTTGAGGTCTAAGTTTTTGCCCTTTTACTGAAGACTGACAAGTTTGAACTTGTTAAGGACTTGCACCTCTTTGCAAGAAATTTCACTTACAAATATATTTTTGACAAGGATAAGGGATCCACGGAAGCCAGGGAAGAGGACATGTATAAGGATTTCAAGATACAAGATTTCCTTGCCTTGAAGACCTTGATTCAGCTTCTGGATGAGAATGACAATGTGGGTGAGGGTTCCCCATCGGATTCGTCCTCATCGGATGAGGACGCGTCTCATGGGATTCCCTCACCCGTGAAATTTAAGGCCAAATCCAATCAGATCCTCAAGTTGAAGACCTGTCCAGCAGTCTGGGCTTTTCTCAAACAATCGGTCAAGGAGATTGATCGCCTCCCAGTTGATGCTTGCTCCATTGACAACCTTACATTCCAACATCAGGCCTATACTGGACTGGTCCAGAATGACCACATTGTCATCAGACCCTCTGATAAGGGTGGCAAATGTGGTCGTGATGGATAGGGTCCGGTATGAGGAAATGTGCTATAATCTGTTAACCAACCCAGAATGGTATAAACCCATTTCTGATGAATATCTCTCCCAAGCTCAATCTCAATTTCAGTCCCTTATTGCGGATGCATATCACCAATGTCTTATAGATAAAGATTTGTATGACTACCTTCAGGTGAAATGGCATATTGCAGCCTCTTTCTATGCACTACCTAAAGTGCATAAATGTTTAACTAGCCCCCCGGGAAGCCCGATTATATCAGGAACCGGGAGCCACACGGAAATGACCAGCAGATATGTAGATCAAATGCTTAGACCACATGTGATGGGGTTACCATCTTACCACAAGGACATACTTGAATTATTGAGGGTGGTTGAGGGATTGGTGGTGCCCCAAGGGTCTATACTGGTCGCCATCGACATAAAGGCCCTCTACTCTAGCATCCCGCACCATCTGGGATTATCTGTGGTCTCTAGGTTCCTTAGGGAGCAGGACAATACTAGCTGACCTCTCTGTGACTTTATCATATCACTCCTCGAGCACATCCTGACGTCAAACATATTTATGTTCAATGGATCCACCTTCCTCCAGGTGCAGGGGGTAGCGATGGGGACATACTGTGTCCCATCATACGCCAACCTGTATCTGGGGGGGTGGAAACGATCCTTGTTCTAGGTATACCGCCAATGTATTCTTCTATAGCGGAGGTTTATCGATGATGTTTTGGTTGTCTGGACTGATACCATCGGGGAGCTGGAGGATTTTGTTTCCTTCATTTCCGAGAATACCTATAATTTACGTTTCATTATGCAATGTGACCCCTCCACCATTTCATTCCTAGATCTGCAATTAGTCCTTAATCCTGATGGTTCCATTTGCCCTACCCTATACAGGAAGAAAACTGCAGGGAATACTATTCTACACTTCAGAGCTCTCACCCCAGTCCCTACTTCGCAGTATACCATTTAGCCAATACCTCAGGCTACGTCATAACTGAGGCTAGGGACGATGATTTTGAGAGGGAAGCTCTGGCCCTCTTTAATTGTTTACGGCAACAGGGCTATAATAGGAAGGTTCTTAAACGACCATACCAAAGGGCAAAAACACATGCAAGAACTAATCTGCTGTTTGGATCTCGAGGAGTGTCGAGACCAAATACCATCAAACTCAACACCACATACAGCAATCAGCAGGACCAGCTTCGGGGTATCCTCTCCCGAAACTGGCATTTCCTTGCTGAGGATAATGTGATATCCAGATATGTCAGGGACCGCCCCAGGGACAGGCTGTGGTACCTTTTGCTGTGGCAGCTGTGAGTACTGTCCCTGGATTAGGGAGGGCTCTTGCTACCCCCTTCCCAGAGGAGGCACCTTAAAACCACATTTTTATACCACCTGTCTCACGGAGGGAGTGGTATATATGGCTACCTGCATATGCGGGGCATTTTACATCAGAAAAACAAAGAGAACACTAGCCAGATGTATACAGGATCACCTGTATTATATTGATGTGGGTCTCCTGTATATGCCGATTGGCAAACATGTGGGTCTTTATCATAGCTATGATTCCACGGTCATTGCATTTTTTGTTCTAGCCCACGTCTCTCCTAATCCCTGTGGGGGAGATATTGATTAACAAATCTTGAAAATCGAAACAAGGTGGATTTATAACCAGAAGGCCACTGAGCCTCCTGGTTTGAATACAGTATCTCACAAAAGTGAGTACACCCCTAACATTTTTGTAGATATATTATTATATCTTTTCATGTGACAAAACTGAAGAAATTACACTTTGCTACAATGTAAAGTAGTCAGTGTACAGCTTGTATAACAGTGTAAATTTGCTGTCCCCTCAAAATAACGCAACACACAGCCATTATCCTCTAAAGCGCTGACAACAAAAGTGAGTACATAATACAATAAATAAACAAAGCGCTAACCCAATAGACAGCAGCAGCTCAAATACTAGGTGTTTTTTATCCTTCCATGCTTGTGAGTAGCTTTTTAAGATATCAATAAACCTTGCAAAACGGTATTGTACGATGTGGTGTTCCCTTCGTTTCATGACATGCTGATCTCCTGACCACATTTGTCTGAGTGTCTGGCGGTGTTGGACCTAGTGAGCAGGAAATACAGGATCCGGAAGGGTGCCCATCTCAAGTGTCATACCTATTTAGAGTTGGTAAGCCTCCATTTCTTCTGGTGGTGGTCCCGGTCCCCTGGCTTGTGCACATACATGGTTGTGGTGTAGGTGGTGGGCTCCATATTCTCTGATCCCTACGTACTTCACCATATGGCATCTTTTTACACATTTATTTTTATGTGACCATTTGACGTGCCTGATGAGACGGGAGGACCGACCAGCTGCAGACCTGAGAATTCACCTGAAGCTTATGATATAAGCGCTTTTATCATTTCATTGGGGTAAGCCTCCTATTCGGATACTCAGGATTTTTGCTTCATTCATTTCTCAAATTATCCAGGATTCTGGTCCATTGAATAGAGACTTTAATTTTGAGCTTTAGCGCGGCTCCATGTTACATATAAAAGTGAGTACATCCCTAAGTCAAAATATCCAAATTGGGCACAAAGTGTCAATATTTTGTGTGGCCGCCATTATTTTCCAGCACTACCTTAACCCTCTTGGGCATGGAGTTCACCAGAGCTTCAGATAGTTGCCACTGGACTCCTCTTTCACTCCTCCATGATGACATCACGGAGCTGGTGGATGTTAGAGACCTTGCGCTCCTCCACCTTCCATTTGAGGATGCCCCACAGGTGGGGTTTAGGTCTAGAGACATGCTTGGCCAGTCCATCACCTTTACCCTCAGCTTATTTAGCAAGGCATTGGTCGTCTTGGAGGTGTGTTTGGGGTTGCTATCATGTTGGAATACTGCCCTGCGGCCAGTCTCCAAAGGGAGGGGATCATGCTCTGCTTCAGTATGTCACAGTACATGTTGGCATTCATGGTTCCCTCAATGAACTGTAGCTCCCCAGTGCCAGCAGCTCTCATGCAGCCCCAGATCATGACACTCCCACCACCATGCTTGACTGTAGGCAAGACACACTTGTCTTTTTACTCCTCACCTAGTTGCCGCCACACACGCTTGACACCATCTGAACCAAATAAGTTTATCTTGGTCTCATCAGACCACAGGACATTGTTGCAGTAATCCATGTCTTTAGTCTGTTTGTCTTCAGCAAACTGTTTGCAAGCTTTCTTGTGCATCATGTTTAGAAGAGGCTTCCTTCTGGAATGACAGCCATGCAGACCAATTTGATGCAGTGCACATGCACTCAACTTCTTTAGTCGACCATGGTGAGGCCTGTTCTGAGTGGAGCCTGTCCTGTTAAACCGCTTTATGGTCTTGGCCATCGTCCTGCAGCTCAGTTTCAGGGTCTTGGCAATCTTCTTCTAGCCTAGGCCATCTTTATGTAGAACAACAATTCTTTTTTCCAGATCCTCAGAGAGTTCTTTGCCATGAATTTAAGGGACCAGTATGAGAGAGTGAGAGCGATAACACCAAATTTAACACAATTAAAAGTAGACACTGCGCTCACATGCTAGATTGGCCATACCCAAGACTGAAATACATATATATGTCTAGGGGAAAAGTAGTGTAGGAAACACTAATATTAAATCCATGATAAAAATATTAATACAAGAAGAATAATAAAAGTCCCTTCAATTTCCATTCAGTCCAATGTTGAAGGTAGAATGAGAGGTAGGCAGCCAGCTGAACTGAGCAGGAAGGCACTCTGTAGTAATGAGAAGGAAAAAACAGCAGTGCCTCTAAGTGTAATCAGTAGGTTTGTTAGGCACACACACACATGGTGATATATGCATTCACAGAGGTAGATGAAATACAGGCATCAACCCACCCACCCCCGGCCTCAGAAAGAGCGAACTATACTCCGGTGACCTGTGGATGATTCCCTTGCCTTGATGCCTGTATTTCATCTACCTCTGTGAGTGCATATATCACCATGTGTGTGTGTGCCTAATAAACCTACTGATTACACTTAGAGGCGCTGCTGTTTTTTCCTTACCAAATTTAACACACCTGCTCCCCATTCACAGCTGAGATATTGTAACACTAACAAGTCACATTACACCGGGGAGGGAAAATGGCTTATTGGCCCAATTTGGTTGTTTTCACTTAGGGGTGTACTCAATTTTGTTGCCAGCTGTTTAGACATTAATGGCTGTGTGTTGAGTTATTTTGAGGGGACTGCAAATTTACACTATTATACAAGCTGTACACTCACTACTTTACATTGTAGCTATGTGTCATTTCTTCACTGTTGTCACATGAAAAGATATATTAAAATATGCTCCTCTTTTTTTTTTAACACTGTTTTATTTGTTTGGTTTAGGTGCTGTTTGTATTAATGTATTATGAAGCTACTGTGGTATTGGTGTATACATGTATTTAGACTGATTTTAATATTGTTATTTGTTATGGTCTTGTATGAGTCCGTTTTCCAGGTGCAGTGAGCGTCGTCTCTTTGCTCCCTGCATCCTATCCACACTGGATGTGAGAGGTTGGCTGGGCGGTGCACGTCAAGCCCACTGCTTGGTGGTGGGTGGTGTCGTGTCCGCTCGCCCACTTCCATCATGGTGTTAGGTCTGCCAGGAATCCCAACCGTCACTCTGGTTTCCTGACCTTGTTATCCTGGTATCTGATGGAGGATGGTTGCGATCCTGCAGCCAGAATACTGGGACATCTATGGTAAGTGCAAAGAGACCCAATCAAGGAACAACAAATAAATTACTGAATCACGGTTAGTATAGGGTGTAGTTTTGAGCCAATGGTGATCCAATGTCGGTCAGGAAGCAACTCCATGTGGAGATCCAAGGGGTTTACCAGAGACAACATCAGGGACAGGCAAAGTTTGGCAACAATCGGTCAACATGGTGCAAGAGGGCAATCCAAAGACGTAGTCGGGAACAAGCAAAGTTAGTCACAAGCAAACAAGCTGATATAATAAATAGCAGTAACAGGAACCTATACTAGGCCAGAGACAGGAAGGGGAAGTGAGAATTTATAGGGTGCTAAATGAGGAGACTGTCACTGGGTGAAGCCACTGGCCACTGGATGGAGCCAGAACCCAAATCACAAAGCAGCAGAAACCCAGAACTCTACAAAGATTAGAAGTTTCCCCGTGGCCCAGGCAGCAAGAAATCAGACCTAAGAACACAAAGGTGTGTAATAGGGTTGATATCCCTGGAGGTGTCTGTAACATGGAACATGATTTGGCATTGCTGGAAGATTGGTCAAAGCAGTGGAGACTGCAGTTCAATATTTCTAAATGTAAAATAATGCATCTAGGGAAAAAGAATTTCCTTAGAGAGTACAGCATTGGGGGTACAGTGTTAGCCAGCACTACAGAAGAAAAATATTTGAGGGTGCCTATTTCAGATGATTGCAAAATGAGCAAACAGTGTGACCAGGCAGTGGGAAAAGCAAATAGAATTCTGGGATGTATCGGTAGAGGGATCACCAGCAGGAGGAAGGAGGTTCTGATTCCTCTATATAGATCTTTAGTGAGACCTCACTTAGAATACTGTGTCCAGTTCTGGAGACCACACTTACAAAAAGATATTGATAAGATAGAATGAGTTCAGAGACGGGTAACAAAAATGGTGAAAGGTCTGGGAGATAAAACATATCAAGAGCAACTTCAGGAACTTAATATGTACAGTCTGGAGGAAAGAAGGGAGAGGGGAGACATGATTGGAACCTTTAAATACATCAAGGGGATGAATAAGGTTCAGGAGGGCAGTCTTTTCAATATGAAACCAAAATCAAGAACACGGGGACATGACC
Source organism: Glandirana rugosa (assembly GCA_018402905.1). Taxonomy (NCBI): domain Eukaryota; kingdom Metazoa; phylum Chordata; class Amphibia; order Anura; family Ranidae; genus Glandirana; species Glandirana rugosa. The sequence continues at coordinate 594,524 of BLSH010337382.1, read as the reverse complement.
TCAAACTAACTGGAGGGAAGTTCAAAACTAATCTTAGAAAGTATTATTTTACTGAAAGGGTGGTTGATGATTGGAATAAAGTACCAACAGAGGTGGTGAGACAGTCAACAGTAAATGGCTTCAAACATGCTTGGGATAAATATAAATCTATAGTCAGACAACAAGGTTAATGTAAAAAAATATATATATATATAAAAAGGGGCAGACTCGATGGACTACTCAGTCTTTTTCTGCCGTCACTTTTCTATGTTTCTATGTATGACTAGTTTCTATTGTGCTCTATAGGTCGGTCCCCCGACTCAGGCACCCCAGGTGGGCACAATACTGTGCCCCGAACCTAGGGAGCAACCACTCTGCCTGAAGGAAGCACCATCGTATATATCGCATATATCATACTAAGTTGTGCCTATGATAACATTTGAGTCAAGGATTCCAGTTGGTTAAACTTGATTCATATTTACCGAGTGAGGAGGCATACATAATTTCATACGTCCCATGTAAATGTATCGTTTGGATAATTTCTACCACCCCTTGATTTTTCCTTGTTTCCAATATCTGAATATAACCAGTCTAGTTGCTAATAATATGTGAGAAACCGTATTTCTGAGAGATGGATGCAAGTCTGGTAGGTCTAAAGATAGAATTGCCATTGTTGGTGTTAGTGTTTTGTTAGAGCCCGTGATATCACCTATGATTTTACTTATGTGGGTCCAAAGTGGAAGTAACTTTGGGCAGGACCAAATTATATGTATTAATGTACCTGACATGCCACAGCCTCTCCAGCAAGTTGATGGGGAGGTGGGGAAGATCTTTGCCAGTCTATGTGGTGTCAGGTACCAACGTAAAAGAATCTTCTGGTGAAGTTCAGATTGGTTCTTGCATGGATTTTTGCCCTCTGGTAAGCCCGTTTAAGAACCTTCCTACTATAGCCCTGTTGCTGGAAACAATTAAAGAGGGCCAGAGCTTCCCTCTCAAAATCATCGTCCCTAGCCCAGTTATGACGTAGCCTGAGGTATTGGCTAAATGGTATACTGCGAAGTAGGGACAGGGGGTGAGAGCTCTGGTGCAGAATAATATTCCCTGCAGTTTTCTTCCTGTATAGGGTAGGGTAAATGGAACCATCAGGATTAAGGACTAATTGCAGATCTAGGAATGAAATAGTGGAGGGGTCACATTGCAAAGTAAACATAAATTATAGGTATTCTCGGAAATGAAGGAAACAAAATCCTCCAGCTCCCCGATGGCACCAGTCCAGACAACCAAAACATTGATATACCTCTGCCAAAGAAGAATACGGAAGAGGTATACCAAAGCAGCCTCATCATAGAATAAGGATAGCTCCCATCCCCCCAGGTACAGGTTGGCTTACGATGGGGCACAGCATGTTCCCATCGCTACCCCCTGCACCTGGAGGTAGGTGGATCCATTGAACATAAATATGTTCAACGTCAGGATGTGCTCAAGGATTAATATGATACCAAAGTTGGTGGTGCAAGCTAGAGGTCAATCAGGAACGGATCAGAAGCAGCAGTCAAACAAGCCAGGTCAGTAACAGGGAACAGAATCATGGAGACACAGGAGCACAGGAAACACTGGGGAGCTGACGATAATCCAGCAAGGGGCGGCTCCAACATCAGGCTTAAATAGACCAGGAAGTCCTGCCCACATCAGTCACACTGTGCACCGTGGTGGCCATGATTGTCTTGGGTGGAATTGCCAGTCCTTCGGCCATTTCCCTGGCAGTATCAATACAGCATTAATGAATTTCTTTTGCAAAAATAAAAAAGCTTTCCAGTTATTCTACATACATAACCTCACTGTCCTTATGGCTGTTTGAAAACACTGCTCCATTACTTCGGCCTTACTTCCTGGACAGACTATAGGTCATGACACAGGAAGGAGTTGACCAGCTGAGGGTAGATGATGCAGGGTGCGTGCTAATGAGGTCAGCTGGTCAACCCCTTCCTGTGTCATGACCTAACGTCTGTCCAGGATGTAAGGCAGAAGTAATGGAGCAGTGTTTTTAAACAGCCATGAGGACAGTGAGGTAAGTGTGTGTAGAATACATGGAAAGTTTTTTTTATTTTTTGCAAAATAATACATTAATTCTATATTGGTACATAGGGGAGCTGGAGTTTAGAAAAAAAGGTGAACAAAGGTAAACTTAGCCTTTAAAACAAGCATATTAAACACTCCCGCGCTATCTCTACTGTGCTTTAAATTAAATTAAATTACTAAAACTAAAATTCATTTAATCTAGTGGCTGCAAACATAAACTTGTATTCCCACAGTGTATATATATATATATATATATATATATATATATATATATATATATATATACAAATAAAAATGTTGTGCCATATATTCAACAAAATCTGTGAATAAATTGTCAGGGCTGGGCTCTCAGCCCTCCCTTCTCAACACTCAGGTTGCTCAGCTGTCGGTTAATTGCCTGCACTCATTGTTCTACTGTGGCTCACCTGGTGATCATTTCCTGCTCATCACTGCAACCTAGAGCAAGCCCCATCTGGTTATTTAAACTGTCTGGTTTATTTCTCCTTATTTTCTCCTTGGTCAAACATATCTAGAGACTGTCTGCTGTGTTCCTGTTGAAGACTTGCCTGGTTGACGTCCCTTCTGGTTCCTGATCCTGTCTGCTGTCTCTGACTATACTGATCTCTGGCTTCCTGATTTATTGGCTTGTTCTGACTACTCGCTTTTGCTACCGCACCCTGGCTATGTTTTGATTACCTTTTCTATCGTTACCATTTTTACTATTATATTAAAAGGTGTGATTTTAACTGCATTTTCTGTCTCCATCTGATTCATAATTCCTGACAGTAGGAGAAGGCCATGAATTCAGAAGATGCAGGCAATACACCTAGTGGTAATATTTTTTCCAGATTGGATGAGCAGTTTTCGATAGCTGTTAAGAACTAGGAGCGCAGAGAGAGAACACACAGAGGCCGATCACACAAAAACCCGACACAGGGGCGTTTATTGGGGATTTTCAGGGTATGAACAACAGGAGGACTAGCTCACACTACACACAGAAGACACAGCAAGGGAAAGGGATCTTCAGAACACAATCTGGGACAAAAGAAAAAGGGGGAAATAGTCCATAGGACTAGCAAGTCCTTGGCACAGGCAGGGGTTGGTACGGCAAGAGTTGAAATCCTTGGCACAGGCAGGGGTTCGTACGGCAAGAGTTGAAGTCCTTGGCACAGGCAGGGGTTGGTATGGCAGGGGTTAAAGTCCTTAGAATGGTAGTATGGCACAGCATAGATAGCCAGTTCATAGGTAGCTATATGGCACAGAAAGGGGAAATGACCTCCAGGGAAGTAGCAAGGGGTAACAGTCCATGGAGTGGGGATATAGCACATCAAAAGGGAAAAAGTTCACAGGACCACAATATGACCCAGCCAGGGGAATGCTCCTTAGAATGGTAGCCGCGGGGGGGGGGGGAGGGGCAGAAGGGTTCAAAGACTCATGCTGCAGAAGTCCAACTGTCCTGAGGAGTGAATGGAAGTCGTCTTGGCATCAGGGGATCCAGGTGGGACACAGGAGATTAAGTCTTCGGTACACAGAGCAGGGTTGACACAGCAGGGTAGTAAGTCCTCCACACAGGCAGTTCAGGGACTCACCCATCAACAGTAGCCTCAGTGGGAAAGTCCAAGCCGAGCAGCAGGGGAAAAGAAGTCCAGAGGGCAGATGGCCTTCACAAACCCATGGTAGGTCCAGGGAGGGCTGTGTGTCCTGGCCTCAGGTTCACTCAACCAGCAGTTGAAGGACGAGCGGAGAAAAGCCCCACAGAACTAAAGTCCCCGCAGTGCAGAAAACAAAATCAGTCTCAGCAGTTCACCCATCATTTTTATAAAGTAAAAACTGCCCAGTCTCCCCCCTTCATTGTTATCTGTAGTATTGTGAATGCAGTCACACACCTTCTGGTGCCGAGGTGTCTGCCTTTATCCCCAGCAGGATACAATCATTTATTCCCTCCTTACTGACGGAGTCACACGTCCGACCCCCTGTGGGGACACAGCAACTCACAAACCAAATTATGCAGATATGTTGACTGTGTTACACACTGCACCTGAATTAAGAGATTTGCCAGTTTTAACAAAACAAATATTGAAAAGATTCAATATTTCTGACCTTCGTCGCAATAGCATAACAGATGCTCCTGATTCGCACTGCTCACTTGAATTCTCTCACTGTGGCTGTTCAGGTACAACCTAAATTGCAGGCTGTTTGGGGTGCTGCTCCAGTCTCCGTGCAGGCACCTGCCTCAAATATTACCTCTATATGAGGTATGTCTGTTTCCACTCTGCATCCCCAGCAATTTGGGGGTGATCCAGTCCAATGCAGAGGGTTTCTCAACCAGGTTGGGATATACTTTGAGATGCTGCACCAGGCGTTTCCCACGGACAGAAGCAAAGTAGGCTTCATGAATTCTTTGCTTCCTTTAAAAGGGTATTTGACGTTCCCACACCCTCCACTTCTGCTGCTAAGAGCCTCATATCCATCAAACAGAGTACGGAAATTGTTGCCGTTTACGCCATTGAATTCCGTGCTCTTTGGCTCCAAGCTTTGCAGTCCCACCCTTGCCTCCCTCACCTCCCATGCCTCTTGGTACCGAGTCTGCCAGTGAAGTAGAACCCATGCAGTTGGGCTTTGCACATTTCTCTGCAGATGAAAGGGCCTTTAGGAGGAGAGATTGGGCCTTTATTGGGGCCAGGCAGGTCACTTTGTGCCTGAGGTCCTATATAACTCTCTGTAGAACTCATTTCTGAACTTGCTCATCCTTGAGCTTTGTAATCTTTTTGCTTGCTGGAACTCTGACCAAGTGGAACTTGACTAAGTGGTGAGTTAAAACCAGAGTTTAAAAAAGGAGATTATAACAGGAGTCTTCAAACCTGTAAGTAAAATCTGAAATTTCCTGTTATTAGTGTTGTTCTATCTGGGAAAATGTGTGCTAGCAAGATTGAAGTTTTTGTACAGTACACAGTGTCCCACATGTATGCAACACTGGAGCAACAGCTTCAGGATGGATATGGCTGCGACAGATGTGAGCAGGTTGCCCTTCTGGAAGCTTGCACTAGAGATCAGAAGGAGCAAATTGCAAAACTGGCCAGAACTGACAACCTTGAAAGGGGTCCTCTGCTCACTGAGCAGGTGGCTAGTAGCTTTAATGGGGAAGGTGGAGGGGTAAGTCAGAAATATAAGTTAGGTAGATGGGTTAACACAGTTAGAGAGAGTGGTAGGGGCTCACAGAAAAGGAAGGCCAGCCATGGGTTTGAGCACCCTAACAGGTTTGAGTGAGTGAAGATGTGGGGGTGGCAAACTCAGAGGTGACAGCTCTAGATGTCACTGCTCCCCCTAACAGGCCGTAGAGCAGCCCATCTAGTAGGGGTGGTAAGGGTAGTGCAGGTAGGCCTAGACAGTTGGTGGTAATTGGGGATTCTATAATCAGAAGGACTGATAGAATAATTTGTCGCCAAGATCGCCTCAACCAAACATTTTGCCGTCTCCCTGGTGCCAGGGTTCGGCATGTGGTGGACCAGGTTGATAAATTACTGGGTGGGGCTGGGCATGACCCAGCTGACTCGGTCCATGTTGGAACCATTGACAGAATGTATGGAAGGTGGAGGAAAGAATTTAAAGAATTAGTGTTGCATGTTGAAAGGAAGGACCTGCAAGGCGATATTCTCTGAAATATTGCCTGTGCCATGCACAACACAGGAACAGCAGTTGGAGATTAGAGCCCTGAATGCATGGCTAAAGACCTGGTGTAAGGAGGAGGGCTTTCAGGTTTTCAGAGCACTGGGCTGTCTTTTGATTGGGGTACAACCGATATGATAAATATGGTTTGCACCTAAATGGAAGGGTGGCTGGTGTGCTGGGGGAGAGGTCTATATAAAGGCTGGAGGAGTATTTAAACTAAGATTGAGGGAGGAGGGTGAATTTGATTGTAATGGGATAGACAGGTCAGACACAGTAGGGGTCAGCCCCCTGTTGGTGGGTGGAATGAGGAAAGATGGGGGAGGGCTATGGAAGATGATATGAAGGTACCCATGTTACAATCAACCATTGGAAATGGTACTGTTTGTACTAAAATAAAAAATATGCAAAATATGTGCAAAACGTGACAGTGAATTAAAGTGTTTGTTTATGAATGCCAGAAGTCTGCCAAGCAAAAAAGGTGAGTTGGAAGCTCTGGTGCACGAGGAGAACTATGATTTAATTGGTATTGCTGAATCTTGGCTTCATTCTTCACATGACTGCTCTATTAATATTCCTGGCTATGCTCTCTTTCGAGAAGACAGGGTAAAACGGAGGGGTGGTGGTGTCTGTCTCTATGTGAGAAGTGATCTCAAAGGGAATGTGAAAGAGGACTTAGTTGATGGAGAGTGTGATGAGTCGGAAGCATTATGGGTAGAGTTGAGCGAACCTGAACTGTAAAGTTCGGGTCCGTACCGAACTTTGAGGTGCTCGTGACCCGGACCCCAACCCGGACATTTGAAAAAAGTTTGGGTTTGGGTTCTGGGTTCGGGTATTTGATCACACATGTTGAATAGCTGCAGGGCAGCCAATCAACAAGCTTTTCACTGGTTTGCCCTTAGAAGCCATCACAGCCATGCCTACTAATGGCATGGCTGTGATTGGCCATTGCATCATGTGACCCAGCCTCTTTATAAGCTGGAGTCACTTAGTGCTGCATGTCACATGCTCTCTGGGTAGTGTAGGGAGAGGATGCTGCCGGTCCTGTGAGGGACAGATTGCATATATAATAACATCTCATCCTGATCTGATTGTGGAATAGGTAGAGATTACTACTACTACTGCTTTTAGGGACAGATTGCAGATCTCATCCTGCATTACAGAACGATCTGATTGTGGACTAGGTATAGATTACTACTACTACTGCTTTTAGGGACAGATTGCAGATCTCATCCTGCATTACAGAACGATCTGACTGGACTAGGTAGAGTCTACTGCTAAGAGGGACAGATTATTGTTCTAAAATCATCTTCTAGTTCTATAGGGTCAGGTTCCTGCTGTTGCTGTAAGGGACAGATTATTGTTCAAAAATCATTGGCTACTCCTATAGGGTCAGGTTCCTGCTGTTGCTGTAAGGGACAGATCATTGTTCTAAAATCATTTTACTTCCTTTTGCAGCCCTCTAGCACTTTCCAGGACTTTTTTACAGTCATTTTTGTGCCGAAAAGTTTGGGTCCCCATTGACTTCAATCGGGTTCGGAGTAAAGTTCGGGTCAAGTTCGGTACCGAACCCGGACTTTTTCCTGAAGATCGGCCGAACCCACCGAACCCGAACATCCAGGTGTTCGCTCAACTCTAATTATGGGTAGATCTGTATATGGGTGTGCACACTACAAAGGTTAATCATTGGAGTTTGTTATAGACCTCCCAGTGTTAAAGAAGAGGTGGAGACTCAGCTCCTTGCACAGATGGAAAGGGCTGCAAGGGCTGGGACAGTGATAATAATGGGGGATTTTAACTACCGGGAAATTAAATGGAGTAATGGCACTGCTGGGACAGTTAAAGGGCAAAAATGCATAAACCTATTACAGGACAATTTTATGGTCCAGCGTATTGAGGCCCCAACTAGGAATGATGCTTTGCTGGACCTGGTAATCTCAAACCATGCAGAGCTTATTACCAATATTCATATAAAAGAACATCTGGGTAGCAGTAACCATAACATGATTTAATTTAATGAAAGCTACAAGCAACAAACACATACAGGAAAGATAAAAACACTTAACTTTAAGGCCTATTGCACACAGGGTGTTTTTTGACTGTTTTACAGCAGCTGTTTTTAGCTGCAGGCATTTTTTCTACAGTCAATAAACTCTCCGTCATGTTATCCTATGTGTTCATGAACAGATAGGCTGTTATCAACTGTTTTTAGCAGTGACATTTTTGAGCTGTAAAAATAAAAAAAAAACAAGACTAGTGGGTTCTGAGAGACGTTTTTCAGCTGTAAAAAAGTTCAAATGCTTAAAAACATGCAAAAACGCTGATAAACGTCGTTCCCCAATGTTTTTGGACGTTTTAGATCAATTGAGGAAAAAGAAAATGCTGGCCCTTTAAAAATGTGAAAAAACGCAAAAAAAAAAAACTCAGGTAATAAGCTACTGCCGTTTTTTGGATTTTTTTTAACGTCCTGTGTGCATGAAGCCTAAGAGAGCATATTATACAAGGATGAGGGCTGCTCTCCAGGACTTAGACTTGAAGGGAATATTGGCATTGATGAACACAGAACAGAAATGGGAATTTTTCAAAAAGAAAAAAAAAACTCACTGCAAAGTATATTCCCATGGGCAATACGTTTAAAAGGCTAAAAATAAAATGTATGTGGCTCACGGCCAAAGTTAAAAAAGTTATAAATGATAAGAAAAGAGCATTTAAAAAATATAACAATGAAGGGACAATATCTTTTAAATGTTACAAAGAATATAACAGAAAATGTAAAAAGGAAATCAAGGAGGCAAAAATTCTAAATGAACAACAGATTGCAAAATATAGTAGGACAAACCCTAAAAAAAATCTTCAAATATATTAATAGTAAAAAGGTCAGGTCTGAGCATGTAGGCCCTTTACAAAATAATCTAGAGTACGTGACTGGGGACAAAGAGAAGGCAAACTTATTAAATACTTTCTTCAGCTCTGTGTATACAAACGAGCATGGGGGAGCTCATGTCCATAATGGGGGTGGTAGTGACGCAGCCCCAAATGATCCACAATGGCTCAAAAGGGAAATAGTCGAGAAGTATTTAGACAGAATAAAGGTAGATAAAGCACCTGGACCAGATGGCATCCACCCACGGATCCTAAAAGAATTGAGCTTGGTCATTTCAAAGCCATTGTATCAAATTTTTAGGGACTCCTTAATGACTGGAATAGTACCACTGGATTGGCGTAGGGCCAATTTGGTGCCCATATTTAAAAAGGGATCAAAGTCTTTACCAAGTAACTATAGATCTGTTAGTTTAACGTCAATAGTTGGGAAGATGCTGGAGAGTTTAATAAAAGACCACATAGATGAATTATTGTTGGAAAAATAATGTTTAAGCAACAGACAGCATGGATTCATGAAAGACAGGAGTTGTCAAACAAACCTGATATCTTTTCATGAGGAGGTAAGTAAAACCTTGGACAGAGGGGTGGCTGTGGACGTGGTATTCAATAATCTGCTTCAAGGATAATTTATAGTTTTCCCTGAACCCAGCGCTCCTTATTAGTTTTATTTGAATGTGTGCTTGTATTTTTTCCTTGGTGTTCTCCGGCTGCTGCTGTGTTAATTTACAAAACTCTGTGCTGTCATTTAACCCTTAGTGTGCTTTTCTGTTCCTTGCCCACTAATTGTTAATGTCAGCAGTGCCTAAATGTTTCTCTGCTATTAGTTGTTCTTTTATATTTTTATAGTATTTGTTCTGTCTATTGATCGTTATCGCATTATCGTTAAAATTCTGTTGTGTCTTATAAAATCATATAAATTCTCATATAAATCTATACATATAGCATATGAATTAACTTATAAGCATAACATGTAAAATGACATATAAATATACATATCTAAATATACTCTTAAATATACTAAAATATTCTGTGTTGTCTTAAAATTGCTATTACGCTATTGCTAGTTATCTGTCTTGTTTATGATATTTTTATATTTTCTTGTTGATTATCGTCTCTTTGTAAATCCGTGACGACTGTAATTGTTAATCACCCGTTCCTTGTCTTTTCGTGTGATTCCCAATTTACTGTCGTGTCTCAAAACATTTAATTGTGTCGTCGTCGGCCTCTTGTGGTTCCTTTTTTATGTTCGTGTGTAAGTTTATTTTGATTATTCCTCGCGACCCAAGTCCCTTTTGATATTTAATAGGAACTTCGTCTAATAACTTATGGTGCAGGTGTCGGTGGGGAGACAGGTTCCAAAATGAATGGAGGAGTACTTTTCTATAGTCCAAACAA
>BLSH010337382.1:522555-538362 GCA_018402905.1 Glandirana rugosa | reverse complement strand
TGCAGCTGAAACTCCACTATTGCCTGCTGCTGCTCGCACAGTCTCTCCAGCATGTGCAAGGTGGAGTTCCACCTTGTGGGCATGTTGCATAGGAGGCGGTGAGCGGGAAGGCCGAAGTTCCGCTGCATCGCAGACAGGCGAGCAGCAGCAGGGTGAAAACAACGAAAGCGTGAACAGATGGCCCCGCACTTTCTTCAGCAGCTCTGACATATCCGGGTAGTTTTTTAGAAATTTCTGCACCACCAAATTCAGTACATGCACCAGGCAAGGGATGTGCATCAAACCGGCTAGGCCCAGAGCTGCTACGAGATTTCGCCCATTATCGCCCACCACCAGGCCGGGCTTGAGGCTCAGTGGCAACAACCACTCATCGGTCTGTTGTTCAATGCCCATCCACAGCTGCTGCGCAGTGTGGGGTTTATCCCCCAAACATATCAGTTTTAAAACAGCCTGCTGTCGTTTCCCCTTTATGTGCTGAAGTTGGTGGTGAAGGTGTTATGCTGACCGGATGAGGAGGTGGTAGAGGAGGAGGAAGCGGAGTAGGAGGCAACAGGAGGCAAAGAGAAATGCCCTGCAATCCTCAGTGGTGGAAGGACATGCGCCAAATGGCTAGCCGCCTCAGGCCCACCCGCCACTACATTTGCTCAGTGTGCAGTTAGCAAGATATAGCGTCCCTGCCCGTGCTTACTGGTCCACGTATCAGTGGTTACGTGGACCTTGCCACAGATGGCTTTGCACAGTGCACATTTGATATTGTCCCTGACTTGTTTTTGCAGGGAAGGGATTAGAGTTGAGCGGACAGCTGAATGTTCGAGTTTGTCGGGTTCGTCGGGTACCTCGTGAAATCGTTCAGGTTCGGTACCGAACGCGATCCGAACTTGACCCCGGACACCGAAACCCATTGAAGTCAATGGTGACCCGAACTTTTGGGCACAAACATGGCTGTAAAAAAGTAATGGAAAGGGCTAGAACGCTGCAAAAGGAAGCAAAATGGGGGTAAGAGTAGGACAAGTGCTCTGCAAACAAATGTGGATAGGGAAATAACTTAAAATCAACAAAAAAAAATAAAAATGGGAGGAGGTGGATGTGGAGTAGGAGCCTAGAGGTTGACTAGGCCGTGACCGTGGCAGTGTAGGCGGAAGTGGTGGTGGGGGAGGAGGAGGACGAGGAAGAGGAGGAGGAGGTAGCCAACACTGTTTTTTGTTAGTTTGTTTTTTTTTAGAATTGGGGTAGCCCCCAAAATATTGAGTCATTCAAAAAAAAAAAAAAAGGATACCAATGGCTGTGTGAGGCCGGTCTAAATGTCTATTCTGCACAAGGTACAGACAAGTCTTGTGGGATCCATGCCTGGTTCATTTTAATAAAGGTTAGCTTGTCCACATTGGCTGTGGACAAGCGGCTGCGCTTGTCTGTGATAACGCCCCCTGCCATACTAAACACATGTTCAGACAATACACTAGCTGCAGGGCAGGCCAGCACCTCCAAGGCATAAAGGGCAAGCTCAGGCCATGCGCCCAATTTGGAGACCCAGAAGTTGAATGGGGCAGACCCATCAGTCAGTACGTGTAGGTGTGTGCACACATACTGTTCCACCATGTTGCTGAAATGCTGCGAGGCAGCAGCAGAAGAGGAAGCAGGAGGAGTCCAAGACCTTTCTTGGATTTTGAGGTGCTTATTCCACTGCAGCTTGTGCTTTGCATGTAGATGCCTGGTCATGCAGGTTGTGCTCAGCTTTAGAACATTTATGCCTCGCTTCAGGCTCTGATTACACAGCGTGCAAACCACTTGTTGTCAGCACATTGTCTGAAGAACTGCCACGCCGGGGAACACCTTTGAGCTGCCTTTGGTGTTCTAGGTCCCTGGGTGCGGTCTGTAGTAGCAGGCCTACTGTCTAGGGGACGCTCACTCGGCTTTTGCAACCTGCTTCCTCTTTTGCTGTGCTGGTGCCTCTGTGTGACCACCACCTCTTCCTCCAAACTGCACACATCACTCGCATGACCTTCATTCCATATGGGGTCTAGGACCTCATCATCCTCCACATCATCTTCCACCCACCCTTCACCACTGCCCTCCTTGTCAGTCTGCACACTGAGGAAAGCCTCAGCAGTTGGCACCTGTGTTTCGTCATCATCATCACAGTCGTGCTGCTGTGGTGTTTTCATGTCCTCATCCTGAACCAGAAGTGGTTGGGCATCAGTGCACTCAATGTCTTTCGCTTCTGGGCCAGGGCTATGTGGATGGCCCATGGAAAGCTCAGCAGCAGAGTCATAGAAAAGCATAAGAGACTGCTGCATGACTTGGGGCTCAGAATGCTTGGCTGATTTACAAGGGGCTGAGATGAAAGACAGATGGCAATGGGGTTCAGGTGCCAACTCTGAGCTTTCATCAAGGGACCAGGTGGGAGACAATGTGAAGGAACTGGAGGCATTGTCAGCCATCCAATCTACTATCGCCTGTACTTGTTCTAGCCTCACCATTCGTTGAGCGGCCTTCGGGCCTACCATATAATGTTGAAGGTTCTGTCGGCTACCTGAGGAAGGGGTTTCACTTTTGGGTATAGCTGGCACAGATCGACAACGTCCTCTCCTTGCAACAGGAGCTTCAGCAACACCAGCAGCACCACGACCACCACCCCGTCCTTTATTTGACGCTCTCCTCATTCTGGACACAAATGTACTATGTCGCACTATTTATTAATACAAAAAAAAAAGAATAATAAATTATAATTCTTATTTTTTTTAACAAAAGAAAATTGTAGATGCGCTTTTTATTTTTGTGCAAAAAATGCACCGCACACACCAGCAGCATGAACCTCTCCCTAAGCCAGTATGAGATGATTTTAGAACGATAATCTGTCTTTCACAGCACCGACAGAAACCTGTCCCTACTGCAGTATGAGATGATTTTAGAACGATAAACTCTCTTTCAAAGCACCAACAGGAACAAGGCCATATTGCAGTAGTAGTTGTTTTTAGAACGATAAACTCTCCCTCAAAGCACCAACAGGAACAAGGCCCTATTGTAGTAGTAGTTGTTTTTAGAACGATAAACTGTCCCTTAAAGCACCAACAGGAACAAGGCCCTAATGCAGTAGTAGTTGTTTTTAGAACGATAAACTCTGCCTCAAAGCACCAACAGGAACAAGGCCCTAATGCAGTAGTAGTTGTTTTTAGAACGATAAACTGTCCCTCAGAGCACCAACTGGAACCTGGCCCTATTGAAGTAGTAGTTGTTTTTAAAACGATAAACTGTCCCTCAGAGCACAAACAGGAACCTGGCCCTAATGCAGTTGTAGTTGTTTTTAGAACGATAAACTGTCCCTCAGAGCACCAACAGGAACCTGGCCCTAATGCAATAGTAGTTGTTTTTAGAACAATAAACTGTCCCTCAGAGCACAAACAGGAACCTGGCCCTAATGCAGTTGTAGTTGTTTTTAGAACGATAAACTGTCCCTCAGAGCACCAACCGGAACCTGGCCCTATTGCAGTATTAGTTGTTTTTAGAATGATAAACTGTCCCTCAGAGCACAAACAGGAACCTGGCCCTAATGCAGTAGTAGTTGTTTTTAGAACGATAAACTGTCCCTCAGAGCACCAACCGGAACCTGGCCCTATTGCAGTAGTAGTTGTTTTTAGAACGATAAACTGTCCCTTAAAGCACCAACAGGAACAAGGCCCTAATGCAGTAGTAGTTGTTTTTAGAACGATAAACTCTGCCTCAGAGCACCAACCGGAACCTGGCCCTATTGCAGTAGTAGTTGTTTTTAGAATGATAAACTGTCCCTCAGAGCACCAACAGGAACCTGGCCCTAATGCAGTAGTAGTTGTTTTTAGAACTATAAACTCTCCCTCAGAGCACCAACTGGAACCTGGCCCTTTTGCAGTAGTAGTTGTTTTTAGATCGATAACTGTCCCTCAGAGCACCAACCGGAACCTGGCCCTAATGCAATAGTAGTTGTTTTTAGAACAATAAACTGTCCCTCAGAGCACAAACAGGAACCTGGCCCTATTGCAGTAGTAGTTGTTTTTAGAACGATAAACTGTCCCTCAGAGCACAATCAGGAACCTGACCCTAATGCAGTAGTAGTTGTTTTTAGAATGATAAACTCTCCCTGAAAGCAGCAAACGGAACCTGGCCCTGTTGTAGTAGTAGTTGTTTTTAGAACGATAAACTGTCCCTCAGAGCACCAACCGGAACCTGGCCCTTTTGCAGTAGTAGTTGTTTTTAGAACGATAAACTGTCCCTCAGAGCACCAACCGGAACCTGGCCCTTTTGCAGTAGTAGTTGTTTTTAGATCGATAACTGTCCCTCAGAGCACAAAGAGGAACCTGGCCCTAATGCAGTTCTAGTTGTTTTTAGAACGATAAACTGTCCCTCAGAGCACAAACAGGAATCTGGCCCTAATGCAGTTGTAGTTGTTTTTAGAACGATAAACTGTCCCTCAGAGCACCAACCGGAACCTGGCCCTAATGCAGTAGTAGTTGTTTTTTGAACGATAAACTGTCCCTCAGAGCACAAACATGAACCTGGTCCTAATACAGTTGTAGTTGTTTTTAGAACGATAAACTGTCCCTCAGAGCACCAACCGGAACCTGGCCCTATTGCAGTAGTAGTTGTTTTTAGAACGATAAACTGTCCCTCAGAGCACAAACAGGAACCTGACCCTAATGCAGTTGTAGTTGTTTTAGAACGATAAACTCTCCCTGAGAGCACCAAAGGGAACCTGGCCCTAATGCAGTAGTAGTTGTTTTTAGAATGATAAAATGTCCCTTAGAGCACCAACCGGAACCTGGCCCTATTGTAGTAGTTGTTTTTAGAACGATAAACTGTCCCTCAGAGCACAAACAGGAACCTGGCCCTAATGCAGTTGTAGTTGTTTTTAGAACGATAAACTCTCCCTGAGAGCACCAAACGGAATCTGGCCCTAATGCAGTAGTAGTTGTTTTTAGAATGATAAAATGTCCCTCAGAGTACAAACAGGAACCTTGCCCTAATGCAGTAGTAGCTGTTTTTAGAACGATAAACTCACCCTCAGAGCACCAACCGGAACCTGGCCCTATTGCAGTAGTAGTTGTTTTCAGATCGATAACTGTCCCTCAGAGCACAAAGAGGAACCTGGCCCTAATGCAGTTGTAGTTGTTTTTAGAATGACAAACTGTCCCTCAGAGCACAAAAAGGAACTTGGCCCTAATGCAGTTGTAGTTGCTTTTAGAACGATAAACTGTCCCTCAGAGCACCAACCGGAACCTGGCCCTAATGCAGTAGTAGTGGTTTTTAGAACGATAAACTGTCCCTCAGAGCACAAACAGGAACCTGGCCCTAATGCAGTTGTAGTTGTTTTTAGAACGATAAACTGTTCCTCAGAGCACCAACCGGAACCTGGCCCTATTGCAGTAGTAGTTGTTTTTAGAAGGATAAATTGTCCCTCCGAGCACAAACTGAAACCTGGCCCTAATGCAGTAGCAGTTGTTTTTAGAACACTAAACTGTCCTTCAGAGCACAAACAGTAACCTGGCCCTAATGCAGTAGTAGTTGTTTTTAGAACAATAAACTGTCCCTCAGAGCACAAACAGGAACCTGGCTCTAATGCAGTAGTAGTTGTTTTTCGAATGATAAACTGTCCCTCAGAGCACAAACAGGAACCTGGCCCTAATGCAGTTGTAGTTGTTTTTAGAACGATAAACTGTCCCTCAGAGCACTAACAGGAACAAGGCCCTAATGCAGTAGTAGTTGTTTTTAGAACGATAAACTCTGCCTCAAAGCACCAACAGTAACAAGGCCTTAATGCAGTAGTACTTGTTTTTAGAACGGTAAACTCTCCCTCAGAGCACCAACCGTAACTTGGCCCTATTGCAGTAGTAGTTGTTTTTAGAACGATAAACTGTCCCTCAGAGCACAAACAGGAACCTGGCCCTAATGCAGTTGTAGTTGTTTTTAGAACGATAAACTCTCCCTGAGAGCACCAAACGGAACCTGGCCCTAATGCAGTAGTAGTTGTTTTTAGAATGATAAAATGTCCCTCAGAGCACCAACAGGAACCTTGCCCTAATGCAGTAGTAGCTGTTTTTACAACGATAAACTCTCCCTCAGAGCACCAACCGGAACCTGGCCCTATTGCAGTAGTAGTTGTTTTCAGATCGATAACTGTCCCTCAGAGCACAAAGAGGAACCTGGCCCTAATCAAAGAGGAACCTGGCCCTAATGCAGTTGTAGTTGTTTTTAGAACAATAAACTGTCCCTCAGAGCACAAACAGGAACCTGGCTCTAATGCAGTAGTAGTTGTTTTTCGAACGATAAACTGTCCCTCAGAGCACAAACAGGAACCTGGCCCTAATGCAGTTGTAGTTGTTTTTAGAACGATAATCTCTCCCTCAGAGCACCAACCGGAACCTGGCCCTATTGCAGTAGTAGTTGTTTTTAGAACGATAAACTGTCCCTCAGAGCACAAACAGGAACCTGACCCTAATGCAGTTGTAGTTGTTTTAAAACGATAAACTCTCCATGAGAGCACCAAAGGGAACCTGGCCCTAATGCAGTAGTAGTTGTTTTTAGAATGATAAAATGTCCCTTAGAGCACCAACCGGAACCTGGCCCTATTGTAGTAGTTGTTTTTAGAACGATAAACTGTCCCTCAGAGCACAAACAGGAACCTGGCCCTAATGCAGTTGTAGTTGTTTTTAGAACGATAAACTCTCCCTGAGAGCACCAAACGGAACCTGGCCCTAATGCAGTAGTAGTTGTTTGTAGAATGATAAAATGTCCCTCAGAGCACCAACAGGAACCTTGCCCTAATGCAGTAGTAGCTGTTTTTAGAATGATAAACTCTCCCTCAGAGCACCAACCGGAACCTGGCCCTATTGCAGTAGTAGTTGTTTTCAGATCGATAACTGTCCCTCAGAGCACCAACAGGAACCTGGCCCTAATGCAGTTGTAGTTGTTTTTAGAATGACAAACTGTCCCTCAGAGCACAAACAGGAACCTGGCCCTAATGCAGTAGTAGTTGTTTTTAGAACAATAAACTGTCCCTCAGAGCACAAACAGGAACCTGGCTCTAATGCAGTAGTAGTTGTTTTTCGAATGATAAACTGTCCCTCAGAGCACAAACAGGAACCTGGCCCTAATGCAGTTGTAGTTGTTTTTAGAACGATAAACTGTCCCTCAGAGCTCCAACAGGAACAAGGCCCTAATGCAGTAGTAGTTGTTTTTAGAACGATAAACTCTGCCTCAAAGCACCAACAGTAACAAGGCTTTAATGCAGTAGTACTTGTTTTTAGAACGATAAACTCTCCCTCAAAGCACCAACCGTAACTTGGCCCTATTGCAGTAGTAGTTGTTTTTAGAACGATAAACTGTCCCTCAGAGCACAAACAGGAACCTGGCCCTAATGCAGTTGTAGTTGTTTTTAGGACGATAAACTGTCCCTCAGAGCACCAACAGGAACCTGGCCCTAATGCAGTAGTAGTTGTTTTTAGAACGATAAACTGTCCCTCAGAGCACAAACAGGAACCTGGCCCTAATGCAGTTGTTGTTTTTACAACGATAAACTGTCCCTCAGAGCACAAACAGGAACTTGGCCCTAATGAAGTTGTAGTTGTTTTTTGAACGATAAACTCTCCCTCAGAGCACCAACAGGAACCTGGCTCTAATGCAGTTGTAGTTGTTTTGAGAACGATAAACTGTCCCTCAGAGCACAAACAGGAACCTGGCCCTAATGCAGTAGTAGTTTTTTTTTAGAACGATAAACTCTCCATCAGAGCACCAACCGGAACCTGGCCGTATTGCAGTAGTAGTTGTTTTTAGAACGATAAACTGTTCTTCAGAGCACCAACAGTAACCTGCCCCTAATGCAGTAGTGGTTGTTTTTAGAACGATAAACTCTCCCTCAAAGCACCAACCGGAACCTGGCCCTATTGCAGTAGTAGTTGTTTTTAGAACGATAAACTGTCCCTCAGGGCACCAACAGGAACCTGGCCCTAATGCAGTAGTAGTTGTTTTTAGAACGATAAACTGTCCCTCAGAGCACAAACAGGAACCTGGCCCTAATGCAGTTGTTGTTTTTACAACGATAAACTGTCCCTCAGAGCACAAACAGGAACTTGGCCCTAATGAAGTTGTAGTTGTTTTTTGAACGATAAACTCTCCCTCGGAGCACCAACAGGAACCTGGCTCTAATGCAGTTGTAGTTGTTTTGAGAACGATAAACTGTCCCTCAGAGCACAAAGAGGAACCTGGCCCTAATGCAGTAGTAGTTTTTTTTTAGAACGATAAACTCTCCCTCAGAGCACCAACCGGAACCTGGCCGTATTGCAGTAGTAGTTGTTTTTAGAACGATAAACTGTTCTTCAGAGCACCAACAGTAACCTGCCCCTAATGCAGTAGTGGTTGTTTTTAGAACGATAAATTCTCCCTCAGAGCACCAACCAGAACCTGGCCCTATTGCAGTAGTAGTTGTTTTTAGAACGATAAACTTTCCCTCAGAGCACAAACAGGAACCTGACCCTAATACAGTAGTAGTTGTTTTTAGAATGATAAACTGTCCATCAGAGCACAAACAGGAACCTGGCCCTAATGCAATTGTAGTTGTTTTTAGAAGGATAAACTGTCCCTCAGAGCACCAACCGGAAATTGGCCCTATTGCAGTAGTAGTTGTTTTTAGAACGATAAACTGTCCCTCAGAGCACAAACAGGAACCTGGCACTAATGCAGTAGTAGTTGTTTTTAGAAAGATAATCTCTCCCTCAGAGCACAAACAGGAACCTGGCCCTAATGCAGTTATAGTTGTTTTTAGAACGATAAACTGTCCCTTAGAGCACCAACTGGAACCTGGCCCTAATGCAGTTGTAGTTGTTTTTAGAACGATAAACTGTCCCTCACAGCACCCACAGGAACGTTTCCCTAATGCACTATAAGATGATTCTGAACGCTAATGTGTCCCTCACAGGACCGCAATGAAGGTCTCCCTAATGCAGTCTGAGATGGTTGTGAACGCTAATCTTTCCCTCACAGCAGCGGCATGAATCTCTCCCTACTCTAGTCTGAGACGATCTGACACGCGGCGCTGCATGACTCCAGCCCCATATAGAGGCTGGGTCACATTATGCACTGGCCAATCACAGCCATGCCATTAGTAGGCATGGCTGTGATGGCTTCTAAGGGCAAACTAGTGAAAAGCTTGTTGATTGGCTGCCCAGCAGCTATAGAAAAGGCGGCAAAAATACTCGAATACCGAACCCGATCCTGGACTTTTTTTTAATGTCCGGAATCGGGTTCGGGGCACGGACACCCCAAAGTCCGGTACGATTCCGAATTTTACAGTCTCAACTCTAGCAGGGATGGCTCGCCTGGAAAAGTTGTGGCGGCTGTGAACCACGTACTGTGGGACAGACACCGCCATCAGATTTTTAAAACTGTCCGTGTCCACCAGACGGAATGACAGCATTTCAAAGGCCAGGAATTTTGAAATGCTGGCATTCAGGGCCAGGGATCATGGGTGGGTAGGGGGATACTTCCTCTTTCTCTCCAGTGTTTGGGAGATGGAGAGCTGTAAGCTTCCATGGGACTGTGTGGAAATGCTTGGGGAAGGTGGTGGACATGGTGGCGTTGCTGTCACATCGCCTGTTGGCTGGGTGGCAGGTGACACTGGCACTGTAGAGGTGGAGGAAGAGGCCAAGGCAGCAGCAGAAGAGGAAGCAGGAGGAGGCCGAGACCTTTCTTGGATTTTGAGGTGCTTATTCCACTGCAGCTCATGCTTTGCATGTAGATGCCTGGTCATGCAGGTTGAGCTCAGGTTTAGAACATTTATGCCTCGCTTCAGGCTCTGATTGCACAGCGTGCAAACCACTTGTGTCTTGTCGTCAGCACATTATCTAATGAACTGCCACGCTGGGGAACTCCTTTGAGATGCCTTTATTGTGCTAGGTCCCTTGGTGCGGTGGGTAGTAGCAGGCGTACTGTCTAGGGGACCGTCGCTCCACTTTTGCAACCTGCTTCCTGTTTTGCTGTGCTGGTGCCTCTGTGCGACCACCACCTCTTCCTCCAAACTGCACACGTCACTCGCATGACCTTCATTCCATGTGGGGTCTAGGACCTCATCATCCTCCACATCATCTTCCACCCACCCTTCACCACTGCCCTCCTTGTCAGTCTGCACACTGTGGAAAGCCACAGCAGTTTACACCTGTGTTTCGTCATCATCAGAGACATGCTGCGGTGGTGTTTCCATGTCCTCATCCTGAAACAGAAGTGGATGGGCATTGGTGTACTCAACGTCTTCCACTTGTGGGGCAGGGCTATGTGGATGGCCCCACGGAATGCACACCAGCAGTCATCAAAATGCATAAGAGACTGCTGCATGACTTGGGGCTCAGACTGCTTGGCAGATTTACAAGGGGCGAAAGACAGATGGCCATGGGGTTCAGGTGCCAAATCTGAGCTTTCAGCAAGGGACCGGGTGGGAGACAGTGTGAAGGAACTGGAGGCATTGTCAGCCACCCAATCTACTATCGCCTGTACTTGTTCTGGCCTCACCATTCGTTGAGCGGCATTCGGGCTTACCATATAATGTTGAAGGTTCTGTCGGCTACCTGCACCTGAGGAAGCTGTTTCACTTGTGCGTGTAGCTGGCACAAATCGATCACATCCTCTCCTTGCAACAGGAACTTCACCAACACCAGCAGCACCAGCGTCCCTTATTTGAAGCTCTCCTCACTCTGGAAGCAAATGTACTATGTAGCACTATTTATTAATAATAAAAAAAGAATAATAAATGATTATTCTTTTTTTTTTTAAACCAGCAATGTAGATGCACTTTTTATTTTTGTGCAAGAAATGATCCGCTGGCCACAAATGTAGTATTTAGAATATTTTTTTTTTTTTAAAACCAGAAATGTAGATGCACTTTTTATTTTTGCACAAGAAATGCACAGCAAGGTGCAAATGTGCTATGTAGCACTATTTATTAATACTAAAAAAAAAGAATAATAAATTATAATTCTTATTTTTTTTAACAAAAGAAAATTGTAGATGCGCTTTTTATTTTTGTGCAAAAAATGCACCGCACACACCAGCAGCATGAACCTCTCCCTAAGCCAGTATGAGATGATTTTAGAACGATAATCTGTCTTTCACAGCACCGACAGGAACCTGTCCCTACTGCAGTATGAGATGATTTTAGAACGATAAACTCTCTTTCAAAGCACCAACAGGAACAAGGCCCTATTGCAGTAGTAGTTGTTTTTAGAACGATAAACTCTCCCTCAAAGCACCAACAGGAACAAGGCCCTATTGCAGTAGTAGTTGTTTTTAGAACGATAAACTGTCCCTTAAAGCACCAACAGGAACAAGGCCCTAATGCAGTAGTAGTTGTTTTTAGAACGATAAACTCTGCCTCAAAGCACCAACAGGAACAAGGCCCTAATGAAAAAAATAAATAAATAATAAATTCTTCTTTTTTTTTTGAAAACATAGACGCACTTTTTATTTTTGTGCAAGAAATGCACCACTCACACCAGCAGCAGGAACCTCTCCCTACACCAGTATGAGATGATTTTAGAACGATAATCTGAACCTCACAGCACAGACAGGAACCTGTCCCTACTGCAATATGAGATGATTTTAGAATGATAATCTGTCCCTCACAGCACCGACAGGAACCTCTTCCTACTCCAGTATGAGATGATTTTAGAACGATAATCTGCCCCTCACAGCACCGATAGGAACCTGTCCCTACTGCAGTATGAGATGAGTTTAGAACGATAATTTGTCCCTCACAGCACCGACAGGAACCTCTCCCTACACCAGTATGAGATGATTTTAGAACGATAATCTGTCCCTCACAGCACAGACAGGAACATGTTCCTACTGAAGTATGAGATGATTTTAGAACGATAATCTGTCCCTCACAGCACCGACAGGAACCTCTCCCTACTCCAATATGAGATGAGTTTAGAACGATAATTTGTCCCTCACAGCACCGACAGGAACCTCACCCTACACCAGTATGAGATGATTTTAGAACGATAATCTGTCCCTCACAGCACCGACAGGAACATGTCCCTACTGAAGTATGAGATGATTTTAGAACGATAATCTGTCCCTCACAGCACCGACAGAAACTTCTCCCTACACCAGTATTAGATGATTTTAGAACGCTAATCTGTCCCTCACAGCACTGCCAGGAACATATCCCTACTGCAGTATGAGATGATTTTAGAACGATAATCTGTCCCTCACAGCACCGTCAGGAACCTGGCCCTACTCCAGTATGAGATAATTTTAGAATGATAATCTGTCCCTCCCAGCACCGACAGGAACCTGTCCCTACTGCAGTATCAGATGATATTAGAATGCTAATCTTTCCCTCCCAGCACAAGGAACCTGTACCTAATGCAGTATCAGGTGATATTAGAATGCTAATCTTTCCCCCACAGCACCAGGAACCTGTCCCTAATGCAGTATCAGATGATATTAGAATGGTAATCTTTCCCTCACAGCGCAAGGAACCTGTACCTAATGGAGTATCAGATTATATTAAAACGCTAATCTTTCCCTCACAGCACCAGGAACCTGTCCCTAATGCAGTATTAGATGATATTAGAACGCAAATCTTTCCCTCACAGTGCCAAGAACCTGTACCTAATGCAGTATCAGATGATATTAGAATGCTAATCTTTCCCTCACAGCACCAGGAACCTGTCCCTAATGCAGTATCAGATGATATTAGAATGCTAATCTTTCCCTCACAGCACCGCCAGGAACCTGTCTCTAATGCAGGATGAGATGATATTAGAACGCTAATCTCTCCCTCACAGCGGCGGCAGCATCCTCTCCCTACTCCAGTACAAGATGATGTGACATGCTGCACTACGTAACTCCAGCACATATAGAGGCTGGGTCACATGATGCACTGGCCAATCACAGCCATGCCATTAGTAGGCATGACTGTGATGGCTTCTAAGGGCAAACGAGTGAAACGCTTGTTGATTGGCTGCCCTGCAGCTATTCAACAGGCACCAAAAATAGTCTGGGTCACATTATGCACTGGCCAATCACAACCATGCCATTAGTAGGCATGGCTGTGATGGCTTCTAAGGGCAAACGAGTGAAAGCAGCATTGCAGCTATTCAACAAGCGCCAAAAAATACCCGAATATCGAACCCGATCCCGGAATTTTTTTGAAATGTCCGGGATCGGGTTCAGGGCACGGACGCCCTAAAGTCCGGTATGTAAGGGTTCGGTTCTGTCCCCGAGTGTGTGGATCTATTCGATCGATCGGTCGGGTAATCAAACAGACACTGACAAAACTCAGAGTGTAGCAAGATTACATTGGTTTATTGTGCGCTTACATGTTATATAGTATATTCAAAAGCATATACGCCTCCTTATGGGCCAATCATTACAGAGTATCAATTTCATGATTAAACATAGATTATATTTTCTATCTGCTCAGCAACAACACATCTGTGTTGAGTTAATAATACATATTGACCACATTTAACACCTCAGTAATCAACAGTCATACATCTGCTCCATTTCCGAGAAGCGAAACTAGACTCGGCTTAACCACAAGCTTATTTTGAGGTGTTGCGTCTCAGCAAAATTTCCCTTTTGGGTAAACATGAATTCTTATCTTCTAAGCATAATATTCTTTTAAAGCATAAAACAAAAGGAATAACTCTAACCTACAATCTATAATATGGAAGATTGGTTATGCTGACCTTCTATTTCCCTTATAACCCCTCCTTTGATCAATGTTCTATCCAGAACATAGATCACTCACCATACCACCTGCCCCTATCTATCATGGGCATACAAACTTCTGGTTCCTTCTCTATTGGTACATTTGACTTACTTACTTTAGTAGTGATACACAATATAATTTTAAATGTGAGGATGTATCCCCGCGCTACTATGGTCGCACACTGGGGAAAGAACTAGGTTGCTGCTGTACCTAATATCTGACAATATATATGGCTATCTAAGGGTGAAGATGGTACTGCGCAGCCTATACCAGTGTGTGAATAAAAGAACCTAGCCCCTAGTGGTTCTAGGATGTATTGCCACACTATTTCCCTGTTGATAGTATAAACATAATGTGATAGGTAAAAAATGGAGGGTACAATGCACCTTGCTGATATGCCTGGGCAATACTAGACAGGTATATAAATACTTATGAAGATAAAACAAGAATATGATATATATAACAAGATAAAAAGTAGTAGAAGTGCAAATCCAATAAAATCTGAATGACTGTGGTACTATGATAAGATAAATAAATAATTGCAAGATGATAACAAGTGATATGAAAAAAACATATAAATATATCAAGTGCAAACTCAAAAAATAGTCCTTTAGAATAGAGTGGTAAACGTGACAAATAAGTGACTTGTGCTCCAAAGTTCATAAAACAATTTGTGCTCCAGAAATGGTGTGGGAAGCCTCTTTGTGCAGGGGGGGGGGGGTTGATCACCCCAAACAGGATTCCATTTCTAAGGTGCTTCAACAGGATCTGTGCTCTCAGAACTCTCACCTGAACAGGTAAGGACCTGTGCGCATCAAGGTATCTTTAGCAGGAGATGTTCCTCCAATTTGGGGTGCGTTTTTTCTCTCCCACTCTCGATCCTTCCGTGTGGTCACACCGTACGACCCACCGGTCGTTGGACTCCTTGATTACGATCCTTACTCCAAAAATCAGGCATGCGGGAAGAGACAAACGGATTCCATAGTGTAGTATATCAAAATATGTTTATTTTATCCAAAAAACGTATTTCCAGGAACAAAGATAAAAATTCTTTAAAATGATACAGCGGCGTCAGGGCACCTCTCACTTTAGTATCCAGCACTTTAGGTAACAGCCTACGCGTTGCGTCATATCACATGACTTCATCAGGGCTGCTGGATTGGTTACAAGTGCTGTCATTTATACTGTCAGGGCCGGATGTTGCCTGGCGGCCATTTTTGTGAAGCCTGCGTGTATTCGGCGTGGCCATTTTGCAGTGGCTAATGATACAACCATCTCTGCTGACACCTGGCTAATCCAGGGGCGGAGTATTGCCATGGACTCGTGAAAGTTAATTGGAGGATCGCATAATGTGTGGTGTGTAGGTAAAACATAATTTGTGTGTAGACATTCTTCTTTTTCCAGAGGAAGTAGACAAGTAAATGTAAACAATGAGTGGAAATGTGTATAATACCGTCCTCTAAATGACCAATAAGCCAGATAGAGAGACAATAAGGACTATGTATACTCGCCTGAAATGCATAGTGAAAAAAAGGGGGGTGAGGGCTAATGTAAACTTACAGAGTCGCAGATTAAAGGGTCCATATCAATAATACCAAATAACTCTACAACTAATGTTAGTTAAATCATGCCAATTGGTGAGTAGGTGTATATAAAAAATATATATTTGTGTGTCGCGCCAAGCATAGCTGCAGCCTCATGCATGGGTCCTCTAAGCGCAACAAAGCGCCTATACAGCAACAAACAGCGAAATTAGATAAAAATGTAATAAAAATGTAAAAAATATATATATAAAATATATATGAAAAATGTATGTGCGCTAAATATTAGTATTCGTAGGTAGAGATATGAAAAAATGGTGTAAATTAATGAATATGAGATAATACAATATAATCATGATAAAAATCTAATTGTATAAAAAATAAATCTAAAATGGAAAATAAAAATAAACATAAAAATAAAAATAAAATTAAAACATAAAAAATAGATAAAATATACATATAAAATAGATAAAAAATACAAAATTAAAATAAAAATAAAAATACAAATAAAAATAAAAGGTAAAATCT
>BLSH010337382.1:504028-515588 GCA_018402905.1 Glandirana rugosa | reverse complement strand
CCAATTAACTTTCACGAGTCCATGGCAATACTCCGCCCCTGGATTAGCCAGGTGTCAGCAGAGATGGTTGTATCATTAGCCACTGCAAAATGGCCACGCCGAATACACGCAGGCTTCACAAAAATGGCCGCCAGGCAACATCCGGCCCTGACAGTATAAATGACAGCACTTGTAACCAATCCAGCAGCCCTGATGAAGTCATGTGATATGACGCAACGCGTAGGCTGTTACCTAAAGTGCTGGATACTAAAGTGAGAGGTGCCCTGACGCCGCTGTATCATTTTAAAGAATTTTTATCTTTGTTCCTGGAAATACGTTTTTTGGATAAAATAAACATATTTTGATATACTACACTATGGAATCCGTTTGTCTCTTCCCGCATGCCTGATTTTTGGAGTAAGGATCGTAATCAAGGAGTCCAACGACCGGTGGGTCGTACGGTGTGACCACACGGAAGGATCGAGAGTGGGAGAGAAAAAACGCACCCCAAATTGGAGGAACATCTCCTGCTAAAGATACCTTGATGCGCACAGGTCCTTACCTGTTCAGGTGAGAGTTCTGAGAGCACAGATCCTGTTGAAGCACCTTAGAAATGGAATCCTGTTTGGGGTGATCAACCACCCCCCTGCACAAAGAGGCTTCCCACACCATTTCTGGAGCACGAATTGTTTTATGAACTTTGGAGCACAAGTCACTTATTTGTCACATTTACCACTCTATTCTAAAGGACTATTTTTTGAGTTTGCACTTGATATATTTATATGTTTTTTTCATATCACTTGTTATCATCTTGCAATTATTTATTTATCTTATCATAGTACCACAGTCATTCAGATTTTATTGGATTTGCACTTCTACTACTTTTTATCTTGTTATATATATCATATTCTTGTTTTATCATCATAAGTATTTATATACCTGTCTAGTATTGCCCAGGCATATCAGCAAGGTGCATTGTACCCTCCGTTTTTTACCTATCACATTATGTCTATACTATCAACAGGGAAATAGTGTGGCAATACATCCTAGAACCACTAGGGGCTAGGTTCTTTTATTCACACACTGGTATAGGCTGCGCAGTACCATCTTCACCCTTAGATAGCAATATAATTTTAAATGCCATGTAAGCAAAAAGAAAAAAACACAATTATCATTAATATCACCAATCCTGCCTTTTTGAAGAAACCCATTATTCCTCCCCAAACACCTCCAAACCACCCTCCAATTCCCTGGAAGGGGTTCCAGGTGTCAGCTAAGTTATTGGCCTCCGCTTGTAAGCGCACCCGTTCTTCCTCATGTCCTTTAATTACATCATAATAATCTGGCACTTCTACATCCATAGTGGCCTTTGTTAAGTTATTGAAATATATGCAACATATTTGTTTATTCTCTGTTTGATCACATAATCCTGTAACGGCCATCATAATCCTCTCTTGTCTCTGTCTAATAACCTCCTGTTCCATCCTTGTTTAAGGTTTTTATTATAGTTTTGAGGATGGTACAGAAAAAAGTTGGTACAGCTTCGGAGGCGCATGCGCGGAGCCCAGCGGAGCGGTCATGCAATGCTGAAGCTCCGATAGATGTGAACGGCCGGAGCACGAGTTACACCCACAAAAGCTCCATATTGAACAGGACCGTGCATGGGAACCCTCGGAGAACCACTGGACCAGGCGGATCGCCCATTCATGGCTCACGGAGGCGGCAAAACAGCCGGCAAGGCCTCCCCTATCATCGAGGCCCTGAATCGCGGCGCTCCCAAAATGGCGGCGGCACACACAACACAGGCCGCAACACAGCCCACAGCAGCCGGAGGCAGCAACAACAACTCAGCTCGCAAACAACTCAATGCTCTGCCTGAGCTCTCTGAGGACACGGACATAGGCTTTCCAAATGAGCCTGAACAAGGTATGTCCCCCATAATGATACAACAGTTCGAAAGAATGCTTCATAAGGCTCTGAAACAAACATCAGAGCACATCACCAGCAGTCTAACCAAAGAGATTAGAGAACTGGGATCTCGCACCGCAGCCCTAGAAGACAGGGTTGATGATTTGGAGGTGGGGGCCCAGGACAGCATTGCTGCCATTGAAAATCTAAAGGAAGAAAACCTATTACTACAGGCTAGGTTGGAGGACTATGAAAATAGAGACAGGAGGTCAAACCTCCGCATCAGGGGAATACCTGAGACGGTCATAGACCTGCACTCAACCACAACAGCCCTATTTCAAGAACTCCTACCATCACTACCATTTGAGAGGCTAGAAATGGACAGAATCCACAGAGCCCTTGTACCAAAAAAACAGGATGGTCCTCCGCGCGATATAATCGCTAAGTTCCACTATTATCGCACTAAGGAGCAACTTCTTAATGCAGCATGAGAAAAGGGGGAGCTAAATTTCCAAGGCCACAAATATCAGCTCTTTGCAGACTTATCCCAGCTCACGATCACCAAACGCAGAGCAATGAAACCCCTCCTAAATGAGCTACAGCAGCGTCACATCACATATCAGTGGTGTTTTCCCTTTGCCGTCCGGTTCACTCATCTTGGTACAAAATACAGATGCAAATCCACAGAGGAACTTCGCTTCACACTACAAGAATTAGGTTTCATGGATCACTCATCTACCCCAGGGGCCACTCGCCGAAAAACGGCCGCCTCCTCACCACTTAAAGCGATCTATTCGCCAGGCAAGCGTGATAACACCCATGCCCACAAGAGAAGTCGCCTCACCCCTTCACAAGTCGATCAAGAAGACTCCATGGACTGAAGGCCAACCTAATCGCAAGGTTCTGCTACCATCTTCAGGGTTTTGATACCCAAATGATAATGACTACCCCCGCCCAGTTGAACTAGTTCTCCTACACTACTAGAACCACTTTCCAGGACAGCCTTAGATGTTAGTCGGTTCTTCTCTTCTTTCCTAAGGAACATCATTTTTCCCTTCGGATTTGTGACCAACCTCACCTTCTTCTGATACCAGATTGTACCATATATATAGTATATGGTATCTCTTTTCCCAGTTGTGGGTCCTCTCACCACCCCGTTTCACACTACAAACATTACTCCGGTCACAATTCCACTCCTCCACATCATCTTGAATCTAATCTCTTGGCACGGGCCAGTTTTAAGCCCCGCACAATATGTTAATAGAGACTGATCCACCATAGACTACTTCGGCTCAGTATAACCATCCAGGGTCCTTACCCCTTGGTCTCATGACTCATGGGGAGTTTAGTTGAACCATATATGGATGATTAGAGTAACTTGTCACCCAACACCAATTCTGGATGTATCTTCTGAACATTAACATGATCTTTTTTTCAGGAAAGCCGTTCACGTTTATCTGATACATATGCCTCACCTCGCTCTTCCCGCATGCTAGCACCACATAGGCTTGCCTGCGCGAACAGCGACTTACGTTCGGTCAACCGGATTTTTCCCTTGACACGAACTTTCGTTATGTTTTACTACAATGTTTGGTTATTTCTCAATTGCTTTAACGATTTATTTTTCTTTTTTTCTTTTTATACTCACCTTTTAGCTCCACTCTCTCCTCTAACCTATCTCTCTCTGCTCACTTGGGATGTCGGCGGGGACTCACGCGAGGCCACAGCAGGTAAGATCTATCAATCATTTCTCTCCTTATGGCCCTCCTAAACATTATCACCTTGAATGTCCAGGGATTGAACATCCCCCAAAAACGCTCTAAAGCGTTTAAATTCTTCCAAGCTCAGAAGGCTCATATAGTCTGTTTGCAAGAGACCCACTTTACAACTCGTCATATGCCTAAATACTTTAGTCCCAATTACCCACAGGTGTTCAACGCTCCTGCTTCTACTAAGCAAAGGGGCACGTTGATTGCATTTCACCGTAATGCACATTTTACTCTCACAAAAAAAACTAGCGACCCTGAAGGTCGATACTTAATTCTTACAGGTCTACTGATGGATACAGAAATCACAATTGTATCATACTATGCACCTAATAATAACCCTGGTCCATTCCTATCTCATCTCATACATATGTTTTCCTCGATCAAAAGAGGATCCCTTATTATATGCGGTGACTCCAACCTCATTTTGAACCCCATGCTAGACAAAACCCCCTTCTCTCCAGCAACACACAAACCCAAGACGTCTTTTGTACAGACTTTGCGTAAATATAATCTAGCCGATACATGGCGGGAAGCTAACCCAACTAAAAGAAAATACACTCATTATTCTTGTCCCCATAAAGTCTTCACAAGGATAGATCACATTTTCACTGATATAAGTCTAATTCCTGAAATTCTAGCATCTCACATCATTCCGGTTCCATGGTCGGACCATTGTGCAGTCCTCACATCTTTGTCATCACACATCCCCAGATCTCAGGATAATACTTGGACGCTACCGGAATATCTCCTAAAACACCCATCCCACAGATTAGCGGCAGAGATGGCCTTGAAAGAATACTTTACTCTGAACGCAACATCAGACGTTAGTCCTCTCACATGCTGGGAAGCACACAAATCAGCCATGAGAGGCTCTCTACAACGACAAAAAGCCCTTCTCAATCGAGAACGCAAACAGCTTGAGCATAAATTAGTACGGGAATTCGAGATTAGCCACAATAATTTCATTAATAATGCTACTTCAGCTAATAAATCTGCACTTGATAATGCTAGGCTAGCTTACGACTTATTTCTCACCGAAAATGCTGAGAAATCAATACGGCGATCAAAGCACAATCACTTTATGAAGGCTAATAAACCAGATACGCCTCTAGCTCGTTTACTTAAAAATGTTACTAAGCCCAACAAAACTATCGGCCTAAAACTCGGTAAAAACTACATAACCAGTAACCCACGCAAGATTCTCAACGAATTCAAATCCCTCCTTACTAATCTGTATAAGGCTGAGGACACTTTCAACACCTCTTTGGCAGACAACTTTTTCTCACAATTTCAGCTCCCTAGCCTAACTGAACAAGAAAGAACCAGTTTAGATGAAAACATCACTGTCGAAGAGATTAAATTAGCCATCAAGGGGTTGAAACCCAATAAACGTCCTGGTCCAGATGGGTATTCAGCCATATACTATCGTACGTTCTGTGACCTTCTAGCCCCACACCTCACAACAGCTCTCAATAGTATCTTGAAAGGCAATCACTTCAAACGTGAATCCCTCACGGCACTCATCTGTATGATCCCTAAACCCCATAGCGATGAAACCAATAGCTCCAACTTCAGACCTATCTCCTTGCTGAATCTTGATATTAAAATCTTGACAAAGATTCTGGCCACGCGCCTACAGGGGATAATCACTAGACTTATACTCAAAGACCAAACCGGTTTTATACCCGCACGACAAGCAGGGGATAATATACGTCGAGCAGTTCTCCTTGCACAAATAGCCAAAACTAGACATATCCCTGCCTGTTTCCTCTCCATTGATATCAAAAAGGCTTTTGACTCCATATCTTGGCAATATATGCAATATACCCTGTGCAAATGGGGTTTTGGTCCTCATTTTCTACAATGGGTCATGGCAGTATATGACAAACCAAGTGCATACGTTAAATATGCCGGATTCAAATCCGACATGTTCGATATTGGACGGGGAACCAGGCAGGGATGCCCATTATCCCCTCTCCTTTTTGCCTTAATGATAGAACCTCTTGCACACACTATTAGAAATTCTCCCAACATATCAGGAATTGAACTAGGCGGCCAGCACCATAAACTATGTCTCTTTGCGGATGATATCCTTCTGTTTCTCTCATCCCCCATAGTTTCTGGTCCAAACTTATTACCCATCCTTAAGAACTTCGCAGAGATATCAGGCTTAACAATGAACCCCAAAAAATCCACAGCTCTAAATATAACGTTGACTAACCCTGAGGTAGCTACCTTACAAAAATCCCTCCCTTTCGCCTGGGAGCCTAACTCATTACGCTACCTGGGTATCAATCTCACTGCCGAGCACACAAGACTTTTCTCATATAACTATCCTAAACTGTTAAAACAGACTACTGATTTACTCAATCAGTGGTCACATTTGCCCATATCTTGGCTCGGACGCATAAACGTGGTCAAGATGGTTATGCTTCTCAAATTTCTTTATCTTTTTCGAGTACTCCCTATACCGATCCCAAGCTATTTCCTTAGAATAATACAGAGACGGGCCCTAGCATATATCTGGGGCCCATCCAGGCCCCGAATCAATAAAAAGACCCTATTCCTTCCTAAGGTTAACGGAGGCCTCGGAGTGCCCGACTTTACCAAATATTATAAAGCTGCCCAAGTAGCCTGTCTCACCAAATATCACGCCGTCCATGAAGCTCCTACATGGGTAGCAATCGAAGCAGTAGAAGTAGATCCTCTATCGGTAGCAAACCTTCTTTGGTTAAAGGCTTCAGATCGAAAGTCAATTAGAAACCCGGTCATTAAACATAGCCTTAATATATGGGATGACATTAGAACCAAATACCGACTACAATCTAACCATAATCCTATGCTTTCCTTCTTGCACAACCCAGCTTTCCCCCCGGCATGGGATTCCCCATCAAGCTTCGCGCAATGGTCCTCTCGTGGACTGCTCAGATTACACCAACTGGCCACCAACACAGTCATAGCCACATTCCCGACACTGAGGGAAAGTCACCACCTGCCCCAAAAAGAAATATTCAGGTATCTTCAGATTAAAAACTTTTACTCCACATCATGTCCTAGTTCAACGCAACTTGATCACACCTCGAGCTTCGAACATTACTGCAATAAAGATCCACATGCAAAGGGTATTATCTCCCATCTCTATACACAGCTTCTTGTCCCCTCATATTCATACAAGCCGACTTACGTGCAGGCCTGGGAAACGGACCTTAATCGTAGCTTAGATGCAGATGATTGGTCAGCTATATGGTCAGCTACAAAATCCTCATCCTTTAGCTTGTTCGGTGTCGAGACGAACTATAAGGTCCTTCTGAGATGGTATATGGTCCCCGCGCGCATCGCCAAGTTTGCGGGGTCATATTCCTCAGCGTGCTTTAGAGGCTGTTCTGAAGCAGGCAACCACCTACACATATGGTGGTCCTGCCCAGTAGCACAGAATTTCTGGAAGGATATATTTGCATTAGCCTCCCATCTATTTGATTCACAAATCCCTCTAGACCCAACCTACGCCCTATTCAATAGAAAACCCTATTCCCTGAACAATAGACAATTTAAGTTATTCCTATACCTATTGACCGCAGCCAGACAAACAATAGCCAAGGCATGGAAATCTCCCAACCTCCTCGTTATTGAAGCTAAAAATAGAATGACCAATTTCATGATTCATGCCAAAATCGAAGCGACAGACAATGAAACAGAACACAAGTTTGAATGTTCTTGGAATCCCTGGATAACCAAATATCTACCCCCAGATTTTGATATAAAAGTCTTACTCCCCTGGTAAGTTCTAGGCATCCTGCTGCGGTCTCCCCGTGATATCCGTGGGCCATTCCAGTGAGCACCTCTCTCCCCTCTCTCTCACTATCACCTTTCTCTACACCTTTATTCTTTTCTATCTCTCCTACTTTTGAATTGTTTTATTTTTATATACAAAAGAGTTATATGGGAAAGACAAAAGTTCCCACCGAGTCAATTCACTTAGGGTGTGTTTCTGTTTGTGACTTGTATGCTTCTTTCTTGTATTAATGTGGACAACACAATCTTTTCAATGCATATAACTGTTAGGTATGGTTGGCTTGCTCGTCTAGGGGTCATCATCACCCTCTTACCCCTCATCTACTACCAGCATTTTAAGCACCATTCACCCCCAGGTCCATCCCAGATGCAAAATTGCTCCCAGAGGGGCGCCTGGGTAAGATCTGGGATAATTCTCTATTGATGTTAATGACTTAATGATAGTTACCAAATATCACAAACACACGCCTTCAAGCCAGCCATCCCATATATTGTGTCTCTGCTTTAAAGAAACCCATCGTACTTCATTCTTTCCCCTTAACAAATGATGTATAATCTTAGTTCTGCCTCTTATTATGGGACTTAAGATCTACACTTCTTTTTTCTCTGCAATTTTATTACTCATGCATCCGATTGTAATCCACATTTTCAATCTCATGTAACTGGTGTACCAATCTTATGTTTTTTATAAAACAATAAACAATTTACCTAAAAAAAAAAAAAAAAGTTGATACAGCTTCATAGGTGTATAGAGGAGTACAAGGGTATGTCAAACATAGTTAGCATCCATGACATTGTGATATATAAGTTGGTATGAGCCTTTCCGTGCAGACAGGGACCTTTTGAGTCGGCATAGTTATCAGGGCCGAGTGGGGTCAGGCGGATTCAAAAGGGTTGTGAGCCTGGACACCCCAATGGGGTCTAGCTGTGTCCAGGGTGTTTACGTGCCTGGGTATGAGCACACTCGGTCTGAACCGGAGGGTGATGTAGGGTTATGGTCTACAGAGCTGCGAGACCGACTTGGTGATAATTAATAACTAAGATGGTATTGAGATTGCTTCGGAGTTAGGGTCACGGCTCTGTCTGCTCGAATGGCTTTTAACATCGGATGTCATCCGGGGATGTATCAAAAGTAAAGCAGAGGGGTGAGGAAAGCTGTAATTAACATACCAGGGTATTAACACTTGATTGTACTCAGTGAATTAGATTTCCAGAGAGAAGGAAGACAGGGAGGAGTGAAGGAAAGTTTAGAGAGAAGGTGTAAGGAGAGTAGTAGCAGGGGGAGTGGAGGTAGATGGACCGGGAGCATAGAGACGACGAGTCGTAGTGGAGCAAGGTGATTGATTCGTCAGCATGGTAGAAGTAGAGTGTCATCAAAATCAGGGGGCAGGTGGTGTTTAATCCATGGGCACCATTTGGTTTTGAATCTATGTATTTTGTTTGTTTCAATGGCCAGCATTTTAGAGTGGACCAGTACCCTGTTCATTCTTCCCAGTGTTTCAGGGAGCAACAAGGTTGCGGATTTCCAAGCTTTTGCTATCGTTTGTTTGGCAGCTGTGGTGAGATGCATAAGCAGCTGAAACTGGAGGCGGATTAGGCCGTCAGGTTTCAGATTCAATAAAGCTCCTCCTGTTCCATCCTAAGCTTCCTCATCTCTTCATTTAACATACTTATATCATCATTGGTTATACTGAGCCATCTCTCAATCATATTGGTAAATGCATCTATCTTATACATGAAACTTGCCATCCCAAAAGGGCCTGTCAAACTCATATATGTCTTTTCCCAGGGACCTGTTAGATCCCTTGTGTGTCTGTGAAATTTGAGATGACCTATAGCGGGAGTCATTGATACTTGTCCTGAATCTGCAATTCCCATAAAGGGCACCAGTCTTACAAATGTGCACCACCCCCTTGATGTCTCATCTACTGGGTAAGGGATAGTAGTATGGCACCATAGTCCACAGCAAACCATCCATCCCTGGGGTAAGTGAGGTGCAGATACCTCAGAAATGTCCGAAAATCCTGTCCTCAAGCCCATTAGACAGATCCAGTCTGCCAAGGAAGGCGGGGGTCCTATCTCTGGGGTAATCCACGGGCCTTGGAAATGTGTCTCCATTACCCAAGTCATTACCTGTGCTGTGGACTGGAATTTCTTTTTAAATCTGACACAGTTAGAGATGTTATACTGAGCTAAGGCATTAACTCTTTCTTCAGCATCAGCTATGGTAGTAGTTTCTAGACCCTCTATTTGTATTTCCTTATTTAAAGCTTTCTTTAAGTCTAAAAGGGTAAAGTTTACATATGTTTCCCTGCAGAAATCCGCATTGGGAAAAATCTGATTACTATTTTTGAGTTTAAATGCCCCATTTAAAAAACACATCCTGGGAGAATTGGAATAACCATGTATGAGGAAAGGTTTATTCTCGCTGTTAATGTTGTGGACTGGTAAGGGCTCTGTAATATTTGTCAGAATATTTATGGATATGGGTTTTCCAATCATTGGAAATATCTTTTCTCCTGTATGCATATGAGAACATACCCAACATTTTTCTCCCTTCTGTTGTCTACCAAACCCATGCATTAACAACCAATGATGTGGAATAGTTTCTTGAATGGTGTATGTTTCTGAGTTTCTTCCTTTCCCTGTGTATCCCTTGTTTATCCCATCCACCTCATCCGTGGCAGACATAACATTTATCTCTTTGTGTTCGGCCATTATATTCAAAATCTCCTGT
This sequence comes from Glandirana rugosa, assembly GCA_018402905.1. NCBI lineage: Eukaryota > Metazoa > Chordata > Amphibia > Anura > Ranidae > Glandirana > Glandirana rugosa. The sequence goes on along the minus strand of BLSH010337382.1, from coordinate 505,403 downwards.
ATATATACACAGGGCCCTTTCCCTTACCTATGCTTCCTTTTATATAATCCTGTACTGGTTGCAATGTAGGGACTAAACACCAGGTTATATTTTTTCCTCTATAAGTTGCTAACAGCATAGTGGCTGCTATTTTACAGGGACCACCTGCCTGTTGTTCGTAGTACCCAAAAACAGCACTCATTCGTTCTGTGGATATCTTACTACCTACACTTCTGCAACAAATCTCTTTGTGTGTGTCATGTGCTCTAAAAATAGAGGTTGATCTGGTTGGTCTGTTATGTAACTTAACCATCTCCCCTCCTTCAACAGACTTCCCTTTTACCCAAAATCCAGCAGAAATAACTATCAATAACACACATATACATGTCATACCTGCTATCATCATGATATTTACAACTTCCTTAGAGGTGGGTATCTGAACTCGTGGGGGTTTAGGAGGGGGGCTTTGAGGGAACATTTCAATCGGGTAAGGTAAAGTTTGTGCATAACTATTGGGGTAAGGTGGCAAAAGGGACAAAGGAGAGGGTGGTGGGCCTTTAGCAAAATGTACCTTGGGCTTCTTGTAATAGTCCATTCCTTCATAAATGGGGGAAGGATTATTTCTTTCTTGTTCATCTTGAGGTAATGTTTTTAATATAGCTAGGAAATGAGCATCTTCCAGGACTCTTTCTGCATCCCCAGCAGGATCACCAGTTTGTCTAGGAGGTGGGTATCCATTGATCCATCTCAAGCATTGTTCTTTCATGTGGTCAGGTATCAAGTTGATGAATCTGGGAGTTGGGTGTCTTTCAGGGCTCCAGTGGACTTTCTCAACCGCGATGGGTGGAATGGGTGGGGAAATGTCTTCAGGCATGATGCATGGATCCATTGTGGACTCTGGCCAGTCAAGACAGCTGTTCTGGTCACCTTTAGTACTTTGAATGGTCCTTGAAAGATTGGTCCTGTCTGTTTCCTTGCAGCAAGTTGCTTAACCAGGACTCGGTCTCCTGGCACAGTCATGGTCCCCTTCTTTGATTAGAAATAAGGGTTGTCCTCCTTGTACATTTTGTTGACCATTCAAGTAATTGGCTTTTAATACTATTCCAACGACAGTGGAAAGGAGGAGAAAGGTGTCTCGGATGTGTAGGTAAAGACGGTCCTCTGGCTCAGGACCAATTCGTTGAACGACGTTCCTTTGTCTGTCCTGGTTAGAAAGTTCCTGGTAAGTTTCATGATTTCCACTGGTCTTGTCGACAGAACTGACCGGTCTCAGGTGTTACCTAGGTACGTAGTACGGACTTCTGTAAAGGGGTGGGTAAGGTGGGTAGCGCCAACTCTTTCAGGTGACCTCGGGACTTTCTGTGGGTTGAGGGTCTAAGTAGTTGAACTATGGACT
>BLSH010337382.1:452654-465315 GCA_018402905.1 Glandirana rugosa | reverse complement strand
ATTCCAAGGTGATGGGACATGCATTTAGGAAATCCCTTGCAATGCACATGATCAACACAGCCCGAATGTGCATTCCAACCCTATGGAGACAAACACGCCCCCCAACACTCAAAGACTGGTTCACTCGGATTAATAGAGTGATGGACATGGAGGAACTGATAGCAATCTCCCTCGATAATTCAGACAAATTCATTAAGACCTGGTCATCATGGATCCACTTTAGGACAACCAACGAATACCAGGCTATATATCCATAAACTCACCTAAACACTTTCAGCACTCCTGTAACAGCAAGTAGGTAACAGTACTGTCAGACACGGTAGACCCCCTGACCGTTTTGCAGGGAATCCATATTATCTTCTCCTCCCCATCCCCAACCCCCGGCATTCTAACCACACTACCCCTACTCCTTCCCCTCCCCCATCCTTTCTCTTCTCTTCTTATGTCTAAAAGCTCAATACATGCTCATCTAAGCAACAAAATATGTCGAGCTTTGAATGAAAACAATATGGTTGTAGAACTATGTGCTCGTCCTTGGGTTCAGAAAACGTATATTTGGGTGAAAGGGGGGAAAAGAAGGGGATGGTAGGCCTGGGGATGTATGAGGGGGGGGGGGGTAGAGTACAGCCTCAATCATATGCAGGGTTCTCGATCTCCGGATTCCGAGGGGCATCAGAGGAAGTCACTGGTCGTGCACTGCGTTACTTTACTGACAACTGCATGTTCATGCGACGCTGTACCCAAATCAAATTGGTGTCCTTTTTTTCCCACAAATAGAGCTTTTTTTTGGTGGTATTTGATCACCTTTGCGGTTTTTAATTTTTGTGCTATAAGCAAAAAAAAACTGTCAATTTTGAAAAAAACAATATTTTTTAAATTTTAAAACATATCCAATAAAAAAAAGTCTTCATAAATCCAATATGTATTCCGCTACATATTTTTGGTAAAAAAAAGTCCCAGTAAGCATATATTGATTACTTTGCGCAAAAGTTATAGCGTATACAAACTTTGGGATACGTTTAGGGACTTTTTATATTTACATTTTTTTTTTGTAATAATGGGAGCAATCAGCGTTTTTTTAGCAAGACTGTGACATTGTGGCAGACAAATCTAAAAACTAAGTGACACTTTTTGGGAACCAGTGACACCAATACAGTGATCAGTGCTAAAAAATGCACTGTCACTGTATAAATGACACTGGCAGGGAAGGGGTTAACATCAGGGCAATCAAAGTGTTAAATGCATTGCCAATGACTGTGGTGGTTGTGCTTTGACTAAAGGAAATCAGAGATCCTTGTTTCTGCTTAGCAGAAACACAAGATCTCCATGTTCCTCTCTGGCAGAATGGCAGTCTGCCTTGTTTGTATAGGCAGACTTTCGTTCTGCCTCTCTACAAATGATCGTTGGACCCGCTGATTAGCTGATTGGACACAGCGGGAGTGGGGCTCTGGCAGCGTGCGCATGCACACCAGAGCCGAAGAAGAAGGTCGTATACAGGTACGTGATTTTGTGCTTAAGGGCTGCCCTGCCACAATATATATACGTAGGGCAGCCCTTAAGTGGTTAACCGGTTCCAGACCGGCTTGCGTACATTTACTGCTGTAGAGTGGCACGATCCTGCGAATCGCCGACTATAAACCCGCCACACTCTCCAGCAGTATTGCCACGGGTCGGGCGGACTCGATGTCTGCCGGCTACCCATCCCGTGATTGCCTGGCACAGAAGAAAAACGGGGAACCACCGACGTAAACACAGTGGTACCTAGCTCTGTCAGGCAGCATGTAAGAGATCTACTGATCCCTGTCCCTGGGATCAGTTAGATCTCTTATGCTCCTGGCAGCCCAGCCCCCTCACAGTCAGAACACACCTAGGGAACACAGGTAACCCCTAGATCGCCCCCGCAGGTTAACCTCATCACTGCCAATGACATCTACATAGTAATCAGTGGATATTTAAATTTCTGATCGCTGTATAAATGTCATTGGTCCAAAAAAGTGTCAAAAATGTCCAACATGTCCGCTGCAATGTCACAGTCCCGATAAACATCGCAGATCGCCGCCATTACTAGTAAAAATGCCATAAACTAATTCTCATGGTTTATAAGCACAGCAACTTTTGCGCAAACCAATCAATAAACACCGCTCACAATTTTTTTTACTACAAATATGAGGAAGAATATATATTAGCCAAAACTGATGAATACATTCGTTTTTTTATGTTTTTTCTTTGGTTATGTATTATAGCAAAAAGTAAAAAATATTGTTTTTTTTTCAAAATTGTCGCTCTTTTTTTGTTAATAGCAGTAATCAGAAGTGACGCAGAGGGGTTCAAATACCACCAAAAGAAAGCTCTCCTTGTGGGGAAAAAAAGGGCGTCAACTTTGTTTGGGTACAATGTCACACGACCGCACAATTGTCAGTTAAAACGATGCAGTGCCGAATCGTGTGCTCTGGTCCTACACTGGGAAATCCTTACCGTCCTTAAGTGGTTAAAGTGGTTGTAAATTCTTCACAATAAACTCCCATGATAGGTTCTCTTATGGGGAAATAGTAATGGCAGTGTGTTTTTCCAGCAATATAATCTCAAAATACCTTTTCCCAGGAGTGCTTCTGTGCAGTCACATGGTTTGCTCAGGTCTTAATCCCTAGAATAGAGGCTCCAGTGGTAGGGGCTCACATCCCTCTGCTGGTTTAGTTTCAGTTTCAGAAGGGGAGAGCAGGAGCGGGGAGAGGAGAGGAGGGGCTTCACACAGACCATGAAATGACAGGAAGGGAGGGGGAGAGAGAAAAGGATTGATGTAAGATTGGTCGAAGGAAGGATTGGTCAGTCGATTGTAGGAAGGATCGGTCTGTCGATCCCTTGTGAAAGTTGATAAAAAATGTTATAGACAGTGTAAAAAAAGTTTTGAATAAAATAAATAATAAAAATAATAATAAAAAAAAATGTAAAATATCCCCTCTCCCAATGCTTACATGTAAATGCGAAAGAAAACGTAAATCGCACACGTATATGTAAACGGTGGTCGCACCACACATGTGAGGTATTGCCGCAAACATCAGAGTGAGAGCAATAATTCTTGCACCCGACCTCCTTTGTAACTCTAAACTGTTAACCTGTAAAGGTTTTTAAAGTGTCACTAATAGAGATTCTTAGGTACCGTAGTGGCACACTTTAAAGTGCATTTTGTCCAAAATAAATTGCGTTTGAAAAACAGCTGTGCAAATACAGTGTGGCAAAAAAATTGCAACACCCACCTTTTTATTCTCTAGGGACTCTGCTAAAAATATATATATATAATGTTTGGGGTTCTAAGTAGTTTTCTACCAAAAAAAAAATACAGATTTTTATATGTAGGAGAGAAATGTCAAAATTGGCCTGGGTGGAAACTGGTTAGAGGAAAGAGGAGGGGAGGAGTAGCTTCAGAGTAATAGCATTTCTTTATCTAGGCAGGAGGAGAGGGGAAGGGCAGGGAAGAGATAGGCTCTCACACAGACTATGGAAAAGCCAGGGAGAGAGGGAGGGGGAGATACAGAGACACTGAGAGACACTGAGGAGATAGCTGGATGATGGCTGGATGATAGAGGCATGTAAACTGACCATGCTATTAGAGATCAGCTACAATGATAAATGTGGGGTCAGTTTACAGAGGGGAGGCCAGGAACAGGCAGATTTAGCCAGGTATTGTACAACATAGAAAGGGACATTTCACATGGCAAAAGCACTGTGCTATATCTCATGCCTTAAAGGGACAAGAGCATGTTTTTTTTGGGGGGGGGGGTTACAACCATTTTATTTAAAATGATCCTGACAGGGGTGGTACTGCAGTATGTAAGCCTTGCTCATAGTAGGGGAATAAAATAGTTTCAAAGTCATATATGCACTGCTAGAGTACGCTGTTGCAAAGGCTGTATGTGACAATTATACTGTTCCATTGCACCTCATATAGCTTTAAGGCATACCCCAAGGCTGTAATGTGAAGGATTAGTGCAATTTAAGTGTCGCCCTAGAAAGACCCTCTCCCTGTTGTACGGTATTTTTTATTGATCCTAGCATTGGTACATGTCCCCCATGGCAGTGCTAAGCTTTTAATGCTTTTTGTTTGACAATAGCTTGCTTAATAGCCCAACAAACAGATCAAATGAAATATCAAAATTTGCCCTCAGGGCGCATGCTTGGCAGCTCCTAAGATGGTCGCTTATACCAGGAGCTCCGTCCCGTTCCGGCAGACCGCTGCTCCATTCAGCTGACAGAGCCACGAATTTGCCACTTGCTCTGTCCCTCAGGGTAGAGGAAGCACCCCAGAGCACCCCCATGCCACAGGGGACAACAAAAAGGGATTTGGGACCGCAATTACACTCGAGTGAGTCTTAGGTCCAAAATTCCAAGATGGCGACTGCATCATTCTCTCAGCAAGTAATGAAGAAAGACTCTGTCTGTTTTGGCCAGCATCCACATCAATCCTCAGCCATACAGCATCCAGGGACACAATACAACACCCCCCAGGTAAGCTGTACATCTCCCACATCCACTGAGTCCCTTATTGGCCACACAATGGACGAGATGTTGTTATCTCCCAGTTCTCCAGGCCCTATGCTCCCACGACATAAGGGTCCGTCTTCTGGCTTTAACCTTGAGCAACAGGGAGCCCTAATGGACATGTTTGCCAAGTTTGCTGACTGGCCTAGCGAACACCGCTAACAAAATCACAAATTGCATTAAAATAGACTTCCAAAACTTGGGCTCCCGCATAGAAGCCATTGAACATAAACTTGCACTCAGACAGGCTTACCCCTGGGATTTTTTCAGTAGGTACCCCAAATAGAAAATGAACGTATAAAGTATAGAATATTAGTTGCATACATTTTATTGAAACATAGATTAAAAAATGATTAATACTGGACACAGGTTAAAACATAAAGCAGTTACAGATTATACCATAAATGGAGTACACAGAACAAGTACATGAACAATCAGTATAGTCACTCTAGAAAATAATTTCCAGCAAAATAATAGGTTTGGTAGCAGGTTTTATTATACTCAGCAATGGAAAAAGACTACAGGCTACTAATAATAGTTTACAAGTTTTCACTAGTTAACTCATTCACCAAAAGAATTATATGTGATTGGATTTTCTCCCAGCACAGCTACACCTGGACGTTCACCTCCCGGGTACTTATTTCATTGGGGATGGCCTGGACATTCACCATCCACAATGAAATAGGAGTAACACCCTCCCACAGAGGTTAACAAATCTCCTCCATGTCATAATACCCTCTGCACATTCCAATATGCAGAAGAGGGCTTAACATGATCGCCATACGGTGGAGATCAGAGATGGTATCAGACCTCAACCCCTTTTCTTTGTTTTTTTATTATGTTACTACAAAGAGTTTTTATTGACGTTGTTAGGCTTTAGGCTCTTAGTTATGGAACTGCTGTCCCTTTCTGAATTTAAAATTTAGGAGTGGTGGATTGGCCAGAATAGTACTCATGCGCCTCCACCTCTCTCAGTGTTCAGACACTTCTGGAGTGCTAGGATTGGTTTGTCATCTCTCACACGGAGGGGACACAAACAAACCCATCCTGTCGAGCATGGAGGAACTCACTCTCCATGTCATTCAGGTCTCTTCTCTCTTCTCTTCTCTACTCTCCTACATTCTTCTCTTCTTCTTTATCACACTTCAATGCAATGAGCTTTTTTCTTTTTCAGCAATGCTTCGGGGGACACGCACCCTTCAATTCTCAGGTCGAGAAACAAAATGCTTCACTCACCCAGGCTCAAGGACCAGATCATCTAGCTTCAAGGTAAGAGGCCGTATGGAGCTCATTAGTTCCCCCCTTTTGTTCCATGGCAGATACTAATACCCAAGCCCAACTGATAAAAATAATTACTCACAACACCCAAGGTCTCAACTCTCCCTCCAAAAGCCGCAAAGTTTTACAGCATTATCACAACCAAAAGGTGGACGTTCTACTCCTACAGGGAACCCACTTTCCTTGATCCTATAATCCATCCTTTTTACATGCCAAATTTTCCACCTTCTTCCTGGCAAATGCTGAGGATAAATCTAAAGTTGTGGCAGTGTTGGTTTCGAATAGGTGCAAATTCATTCTGAACATGGGGACCCAGAAGGGATATTTCTCTTAGTTAAAGGCCTAATAAATGAAGACATCTACTCATCTATCTCTTACTGTGCACCTAACAAAAGTCAAACAAATTTTTTTCAGCATATTTTTAAAACCCTTGGACCCATGGTGGAGGGTTAGGTGATCTATGGGGGAGATTCAAACACTGCATTTGACGAAAAGCTGAACAAGAATAAACTTAACATTGGATGCCTCACAGGTCCTTCTAAACAAAGCTTACGCATTGAAAGTTGATCTTTCAGCAGGGCCTGATCGATGTTTGGAGAGAGGTTAATCCCACACTAAGGGACTATACAAATTCTCCCACCCTTGCAACTCATTTGCAAAAATTGATCATATTCTGATGCCAGCAACAAACTCCCCATTGGTAACTAGATCGTACATCAGGGACTCCCTATGGTCAGACCACTCGGCAGTCTTTTTGGTCCTCAGATGTCCGAGAGGCCTGAATAGCTGTGGACAATGGAGACTAAACAAAGCTTTACTGAGTGATCCAATCAGAACCAGCGAAATTGAACGGGCCATAAAAGAATTCTTCCACCTCAACGATGTAGAGAACATAAAACCAACGTCTTTATGGGCAGCACATAAAGTCACAATTAGAGGTAAACTTATTCAGATCTCAGCTCAAATTAATGGCTCTAGAAAAGCAGAAATAGAAAAACTAGAAAAAGATTTCCTCTCATTGAGTAAAAGACATAAACAGAACCCTAAAGCAGTCCCAGTTTCTCAGCTAGAGGCACTCTTCGCAGCCCTTAAATTGGCCCTGACATCAAGAGCTGAGAAACATCTGAGATGGAGTGGGGCTAGATTCTATTACCAAAACAAACAAAACCCAATTCACCCCTAGCATCGAAGCTCACACCCAAACCTTGCACACAAGCCATGCCTAAAATTAAGGTAGAAGGAGGAACACTATCCCAAAACCCTCAACGTATAATGCGTGCTTTCCAAGAATTTGATCAAAAGCTATACATCGCCAATAGATCAGACAACCAATCTGATATTGATGACTTCCTCAAATCGATAAACATACCTAAACTTTAAACGCAACATTGCCAACTCTTAGAGGAACCGATCACAGCAGAAGAAGTCATCCAAACTATTAAAAACTTAAAAGCAGGTTCATCCCCGGGCCCTGACGGATTCTCAAATCCTTATTACAAATCCTTTGCACCAACTATATCATCCTATATGGCCAGACGCTTCAAAGAGCTAAGAAAGGGATCCACTCTTGACAAACATCTTAACACCACCTTCATTTTAGTACTTCCTAAACCAGGCAAAGACCCCAGTTTAATTAGCAATTATCATCCCATATCATTAATTAATAACGACCTTAAGATATTAACTAAAATCCTTGCTGATGGATAGGGATGAGTTGAACACCCCACGGTTCGGTTCGCACCAAAACACGTGAACAGACAAAAATTTTGTGCGAACATTCGAACACTGTTAAAGTCTATGGGACCCGAACATGAAAAATCAAAAGTGCTCATTTTAAAGGCTTATATACAATGTTAGTGCCCTAAAATTGTATGGAGACCCAGATCCTGCCCTAGGGCACACGTATCAATGAAAAAAAAAGTTTTAAATCGATTTTTTTTCAGGGGCATTATTTTAATAGTGCTTAAAGTGAAAAAAAATGAAAAAAATCCTTTAAATATTGTGCCTGGGGGGTGTCCTTAGTCTGTGTGTAAATGGGTGCATATCTGTGAGGTGTAGAACATAGCCAGAGCAAAATGAAATTTGCATAGGAAAAATTGTCATTTAAAATCGTGGCTGTAATGTATTGACAGTTCCCGGCAATATACAAAAAATCGCTGAAAAAAAGTGCGTGGCTCTTCGAGTCTGGTTTGGATATTAAGGGGAACCCTGCGCCAAATTAAAAAAAAATTGACGTGGGGTTCCCCTTAAAATCAAAACCAGACGCTTATCTGAGCATGCAGCCCTGGCCGGTTAGATAGGGGGGGGCGAGTGCCCCCCTCCTGAACCGTACCAGGCTACATGCCCTCAACATGGGGAGTATGGGTGCTTTGGGGGAGGGGCTCTGCCCCCCCTCCCTCAAAGCACCCTGTCCCCATATTGATGGGGACAAGAGCCTCTTCCCCACAAGCCTGGCCGGTGCTTGTGGGGGTCTGCGGGCGGGGGGGCTTATCGGAATCTGGAAGCTTCCTTTAATAAGGGGGCCCCCAGATCCCGCCCCCCATGTGAATAGCTATAAGGGAAAATTGTACCCCTACCCATTCACCAAAAAAGGAGTGTAGTGGTACCAAAAACAAGAGGCAGTTTTTGACAAGTCCTTTATTGTGTAAAATAGCTCTTTTCTTCTTTCTTCCTCCGGTCTTTCTCCATCTTCTCCTGCCCCACTCCTACTTCTTCCTCTCTTTGTCTTCAGTCTTCATCTTCTTCTTCTTTCACCGCCGCCGCTCTCTCTGCTGCTGCAGCCCGGTGATGTAAATGGGTGACCCGCCCCCTCTGACAGCGCATGACTCATAACGCACTCGGTTATGTCACTGGGTGGCCCTACCACTTCTTATAAAAGAAGTGTCTTTATGAAGACTGCCCATTCTGAGAGATGCACAGGGGCTGCAGCAGAGGGGAGAGCGGCGGCGGTGAAAGAAGAAGGAAGAAGAAGATGAAGATTAAAGACGAAGAGAGGAAGGAAGAAGACTAAAAAAGAGACAGAAGATCAGAAGAAGGACCAGTGCAGGAGAAGATGGACGAAGAAAGAAGAAGAACTCTTTTACACAAAAAAGGACTTGTCAAAAACTGCCTCTTGTTTTTTTTACCACTACACTCCTTTTTTGGTGAATGGGTAGGGGTACAATGTACCCCATACCCATTCACATGGGGGGGTCGGGATCTAGGGGCCCCCTTATTCAGATTCTGATAAGCCCGCTGCCTGCAGACCCCCACAACCACCAGCCAGGGTTATGGGGATGAGGACCTTCTCCCCATCAACATGGAGGCAAGGTGCTTTGGGGGCAACCTCAAAGCATCCTCCCCATGTTGAGGGCATGAAAGCTGGTATGGTTCGGGGGGGGGGCACTCACTCGTCCCCACCCCCTCCTGCCATGCCAGGGCTGCGTGCTCGCATAAGGGTCTGGTTTGGATTTTGGGGGGACCCCACGCCATTTTTTTTAAAATTTGGCACGGGGTTTTCCTTAAAATCCATACCAGACCTGAAGGGCCTGGTACGAACTTTGGGGGGGCCTATGCATTTTTTTTAATTTTGGTGCGGGCCCTGCTGTTGTAAATTATTTTAAAAATTGTGATGACATGCCCCAGTCAAACAGGTGCTGAAAAATTGGGCCTTGAGTGTTGTTGGTGCCAGAACACTGTAACCCCTTGCAGTTACTCTTGTTGGGCGCAGGAACGGGACCCGCTGTTGTAAATTAGTTTAACCACTTAAGGCCCGGAGCCCTTTTTTAGACTTGTTTACAAGTTAAAATCATTTTTTTTACTAGAAAATTACTTAGAACCCCCAAACATTATATATTTTCTTTAAAACACCCTAGAGAATAAAATGGTGATCATTGTAATAGTTTTTTCCACACGGTATTTGCGCAGCGGTCTTTCAAGCGCAATTTTTTTTGGAAAAAAATTGCTTTTTTGTGTTAAAAAAATAAGTAAAGTTAGGCCAATTTTTTTGTATATTGTGAAAGAGAATGTTATGCCGAGTAAATAGATATCATACATGTTATCGTTGAAAATTGTGCACACTTGCGGAATGGCGACAAATTCTTTTTTCTACTTAAAAATCTCCATAGGCGATGCTTTAAATATTTGTAACGGTTACCAGATTAGAGGTGCAGAGGAGATCTTTTGCTAGAATTATTGCTCACACTCTGGCGATCACGGCGATACCTCACATGTGTGGTTTGAATATCATTTTCATATGCAGGTGTGACTTACATATGCGTTTTCTTTGCTGCACGAGCTCGCGAGGACGGTGGCCCTTTAATTTTTTTTTTTTACTTTTTAATTTTTTTTAATTAATTTATTTTTGAACACTGTTTAAAAAAAAAAAAATCTGTTCACTTTTATTGCTATCGCAAGGAATGTAAACATCCCTTGTGATAGTAATATATGGTAACAGGTACTCTTTATGGAGTCCTTTGCACTTCACAGTTTTTGCCGCCGAGTAAACCGGAAGTGACATTGTGACGTCGCTTCCGAAAATGTATGAAGGAGTCCCGATTGAAGCCAATTCAAACGGCCGGAAGCGTCGATCGGAGCTCCAGTCTCCCGGGGGGACGGGAGACCAGAGAAGAGCGTCGGACAGTGGCAGGAGGGGGGTAGCCCCTCCCGCTTCCTGGGATAAAGACCGAGCGGCTTCCGAGCTGTATCGGCCATTATCACCGGATAGCCGGCTGCCTGCTCTAAAAAACGGTACCGGGGTATCCTGCTCCGGCACGTCCGCAGGCTGTGTGGAGTCCCTGTGGAAGCTGGAATCGGCTTCGATTGGGCCTCCTTCGTACATTTCCGGAAGCAACGTTATAACGTCACTTCCAGTTTACTCGGTGGCTAACGGCACCGGTTTTAAAAACAATTACAGTATCGCTGTTTTTGGTGATCTGAATACTGTGAAGCATAAAGGAGGAATGAGTACCTGTCACCATATATTACTGGATGTTTACATTCCTTGTGATAGCAATAAAAGTGATAAGATTTTTTTTTAAAGGAACAGTGTTAAAAGAAAAAATTAAATAAATAAAAAAATTTAAAAAAAAAAATTTAAAGTGCCACAGTCCCTGCGAGCTCATGCAGTAAAGAAAACGCATACGTAAGTCGCGCCCGCATATGAAAACGGTGTTCAAACCACACATGAGGTATCGCCACGATCGCCAGAGTGTGAGCAATAATTCTAGCAAAAGACCTCCTCTGCATCTATAACCTGGTAACCGTTAAAAAATTTTAAAGCGTCGCCTATGGAGATTTTTAAGTACCGGAGTTTGTCGCCATTCCAGGAGTGTGCGCAATTTTCAACCGTAACATGTATGGTATCTATTTACTCAGTGTAACATCCTCTTTCACAATATACAAAAAATTGGGCTAACTTTACTGTTGTCTTATTTTTTAACTCAAAAAAGTGATTTTTTTCCCAAAAAAATGGCGCTTGAAAGACCGCTGCGCAAATATCGTGTGACAAAAAGTATTGCAATGATCGCCATTTTCTTCTCTAGGGTGTTTGAAAAAAATATATATAATGTTTGGGGGTTCTAAGTAATTTTCTATAAAAAAAAAAATCTGATTTTAACTTGTAAACAACAAATGTAAAAAAGGGCTTCAGTGTTAAGCGGTTAAAAACTGTATATATTTTAAGACACCACGTCAAGTGTACTATATACCGTACGTCTTTTTTTTTTTCTTTATTTACACAATTACCTATCTAGCTAAACTGCCTGCATTCCGGAACCTAAGCTCTCTCACACACTACCTAGAGCCACTGTACAAGTGGCTTTATATAGTGTGGGGCATGGATTGAGGCTGCTGAGCAGTGATTGGCTAAAGGCACCCTGCCTTTAGCCAATCAAAGCTCTCACAGCAGGCTGCCCACTGATTGGCCAAAGCATGCAGGTCATGTGCATGCTTTTGCCAATCAGCAGGCAGCTTCCCGCCGCCATTGGAATGCATTATGGGGCTCGCAAAGTTCCTGCGAACGCCCCATAATGTTCGGAATGGCCCGAACAGATGAACACCCGATGTTCGAGTCGAACATGCGTTCGACTCGAACCCGGAGCTCTTCCCTACTGACCGAATGGCTTTCATCATCTGTTTGTACATACATAAAAACCAAGTGGGTTTCATCCCAGGGAGACAAGGCCCGGACCAAATTCGGAGAGCAGTGGACATAATTTCATACAGATCTTATTTACAAATACTAATCTACCAATGAAGTTATACCATCTAATATTGGGATGAATGCTGATGTATGTACACCAGCACCTAGCTTAATTAGGACCTTACCCTCAGGCAATGCCCAATATGGAACAACAAAGAGGCACAAAGGGGCGCACTGGCCTAGCGCATTATCCTTGATGATGAAGTTTAATTAAAAGCATAAAAACATACTCACAAACAGCTTAGTGCAATACGCAAAAACAGTAGGACATAGGTTCCACCGTCAACTGTCTCCGACTGGTGGCCTGGATGGAATGGCTAACGCGTTTCAAGGCCGTAGCCTCTTCATCAGAGCCTAACTTGCTGTGTTTTGAGCTTCCAATTTATATCACACTTCCTACATCACAGGTGGGGATGAGGTCAGTAGGGGCCCGCCCACTGGTCATTAGGGCGTGGACTAACAGTCATTGATGCTGCCGAGCTCATGGCCCCTCCTTTCCGATTGTCAAAACATACTGCTACTCCTCTTCCATGTAAAAGAACAGTAATCACAATGAAGTTATCAAAAATCAATGGTGTACTCCCAGACCACCGGAGGGGGGGGGGGAGGCCACCAGACCCTCATGTGGTAACTAAAAACTATTGAAGTAACACTAATGACAAGAAA